>JAZARR010000231.1:3000000-3384475 GCA_037389465.1 Baylisascaris procyonis | reverse complement strand
AGCCTAAGCCTAAGCCTAAGCCTAAGCCTAAGCCTAAGCCTAAGCCTAAGCCTAAGCCTAAGCCTAAGCCTAAGCCTAAGCCTAAGCCTAAGCCTAAGCCTAAGCCTAAGCCTAAGCCTAAGCCTAAGCCTAAGCCTAAGCCTAAGCCTAAGCCTAAGCCTAAGCCTAAGCCTAAGCCTAAGCCTAAGCCTAAGCCTAAGCCTAAGCCTAAGCCTAAGCCTAAGCCTAAGCCTAAGCCTAAGCCTAAGCCTAAGCCTAAGCCTAAGCCTAAGCCTAAGCCTAAGCCTAAGCCTAAGCCTAAGCCTAAGCCTAAGCCTAAGCCTAAGCCTAAGCCTAAGCCTAAGCCTAAGCCTAAGCCTAAGCCTAAGCCTAAGCCTAAGCCTAAGCCTAAGCCTAAGCCTAAGCCTAAGCCTAAGCCTAAGCCTAAGCCTAAGCCTAAGCCTAAGCCTAAGCCTAAGCCTAAGCCTAAGCCTAAGCCTAAGCCTAAGCCTAAGCCTAAGCCTAAGCCTAAGCCTAAGCCTAAGCCTAAGCCTAAGCCTAAGCCTAAGCCTAAGCCTAAGCCTAAGCCTAAGCCTAAGCCTAAGCCTAAGCCTAAGCCTAAGCCTAAGCCTAAGCCTAAGCCTAAGCCTAAGCCTAAGCCTAAGCCTAAGCCTAAGCCTAAGCCTAAGCCTAAGCCTAAGCCTAAGCCTAAGCCTAAGCCTAAGCCTAAGCCTAAGCCTAAGCCTAAGCCTAAGCCTAAGCCTAAGCCTAAGCCTAAGCCTAAGCCTAAGCCTAAGCCTAAGCCTAAGCCTAAGCCTAAGCCTAAGCCTAAGCCTAAGCCTAAGCCTAAGCCTAAGCCTAAGCCTAAGCCTAAGCCTAAGCCTAAGCCTAAGCCTAAGCCTAAGCCTAAGCCTAAGCCTAAGCCTAAGCCTAAGCCTAAGCCTAAGCCTAAGCCTAAGCCTAAGCCTAAGCCTAAGCCTAAGCCTAAGCCTAAGCCTAAGCCTAAGCCTAAGCCTAAGCCTAAGCCTAAGCCTAAGCCTAAGCCTAAGCCTAAGCCTAAGCCTAAGCCTAAGCCTAAGCCTAAGCCTAAGCCTAAGCCTAAGCCTAAGCCTAAGCCTAAGCCTAAGCCTAAGCCTAAGCCTAAGCCTAAGCCTAAGCCTAAGCCTAAGCCTAAGCCTAAGCCTAAGCCTAAGCCTAAGCCTAAGCCTAAGCCTAAGCCTAAGCCTAAGCCTAAGCCTAAGCCTAAGCCTAAGCCTAAGCCTAAGCCTAAGCCTAAGCCTAAGCCTAAGCCTAAGCCTAAGCCTAAGCCTAAGCCTAAGCCTAAGCCTAAGCCTAAGCCTAAGCCTAAGCCTAAGCCTAAGCCTAAGCCTAAGCCTAAGCCTAAGCCTAAGCCTAAGCCTAAGCCTAAGCCTAAGCCTAAGCCTAAGCCTAAGCCTAAGCCTAAGCCTAAGCCTAAGCCTAAGCCTAAGCCTAAGCCTAAGCCTAAGCCTAAGCCTAAGCCTAAGCCTAAGCCTAAGCCTAAGCCTAAGCCTAAGCCTAAGCCTAAGCCTAAGCCTAAGCCTAAGCCTAAGCCTAAGCCTAAGCCTAAGCCTAAGCCTAAGCCTAAGCCTAAGCCTAAGCCTAAGCCTAAGCCTAAGCCTAAGCCTAAGCCTAAGCCTAAGCCTAAGCCTAAGCCTAAGCCTAAGCCTAAGCCTAAGCCTAAGCCTAAGCCTAAGCCTAAGCCTAAGCCTAAGCCTAAGCCTAAGCCTAAGCCTAAGCCTAAGCCTAAGCCTAAGCCTAAGCCTAAGCCTAAGCCTAAGCCTAAGCCTAAGCCTAAGCCTAAGCCTAAGCCTAAGCCTAAGCCTAAGCCTAAGCCTAAGCCTAAGCCTAAGCCTAAGCCTAAGCCTAAGCCTAAGCCTAAGCCTAAGCCTAAGCCTAAGCCTAAGCCTAAGCCTAAGCCTAAGCCTAAGCCTAAGCCTAAGCCTAAGCCTAAGCCTAAGCCTAAGCCTAAGCCTAAGCCTAAGCCTAAGCCTAAGCCTAAGCCTAAGCCTAAGCCTAAGCCTAAGCCTAAGCCTAAGCCTAAGCCTAAGCCTAAGCCTAAGCCTAAGCCTAAGCCTAAGCCTAAGCCTAAGCCTAAGCCTAAGCCTAAGCCTAAGCCTAAGCCTAAGCCTAAGCCTAAGCCTAAGCCTAAGCCTAAGCCTAAGCCTAAGCCTAAGCCTAAGCCTAAGCCTAAGCCTAAGCCTAAGCCTAAGCCTAAGCCTAAGCCTAAGCCTAAGCCTAAGCCTAAGCCTAAGCCTAAGCCTAAGCCTAAGCCTAAGCCTAAGCCTAAGCCTAAGCCTAAGCCTAAGCCTAAGCCTAAGCCTAAGCCTAAGCCTAAGCCTAAGCCTAAGCCTAAGCCTAAGCCTAAGCCTAAGCCTAAGCCTAAGCCTAAGCCTAAGCCTAAGCCTAAGCCTAAGCCTAAGCCTAAGCCTAAGCCTAAGCCTAAGCCTAAGCCTAAGCCTAAGCCTAAGCCTAAGCCTAAGCCTAAGCCTAAGCCTAAGCCTAAGCCTAAGCCTAAGCCTAAGCCTAAGCCTAAGCCTAAGCCTAAGCCTAAGCCTAAGCCTAAGCCTAAGCCTAAGCCTAAGCCTAAGCCTAAGCCTAAGCCTAAGCCTAAGCCTAAGCCTAAGCCTAAGCCTAAGCCTAAGCCTAAGCCTAAGCCTAAGCCTAAGCCTAAGCCTAAGCCTAAGCCTAAGCCTAAGCCTAAGCCTAAGCCTAAGCCTAAGCCTAAGCCTAAGCCTAAGCCTAAGCCTAAGCCTAAGCCTAAGCCTAAGCCTAAGCCTAAGCCTAAGCCTAAGCCTAAGCCTAAGCCTAAGCCTAAGCCTAAGCCTAAGCCTAAGCCTAAGCCTAAGCCTAAGCCTAAGCCTAAGCCTAAGCCTAAGCCTAAGCCTAAGCCTAAGCCTAAGCCTAAGCCTAAGCCTAAGCCTAAGCCTAAGCCTAAGCCTAAGCCTAAGCCTAAGCCTAAGCCTAAGCCTAAGCCTAAGCCTAAGCCTAAGCCTAAGCCTAAGCCTAAGCCTAAGCCTAAGCCTAAGCCTAAGCCTAAGCCTAAGCCTAAGCCTAAGCCTAAGCCTAAGCCTAAGCCTAAGCCTAAGCCTAAGCCTAAGCCTAAGCCTAAGCCTAAGCCTAAGCCTAAGCCTAAGCCTAAGCCTAAGCCTAAGCCTAAGCCTAAGCCTAAGCCTAAGCCTAAGCCTAAGCCTAAGCCTAAGCCTAAGCCTAAGCCTAAGCCTAAGCCTAAGCCTAAGCCTAAGCCTAAGCCTAAGCCTAAGCCTAAGCCTAAGCCTAAGCCTAAGCCTAAGCCTAAGCCTAAGCCTAAGCCTAAGCCTAAGCCTAAGCCTAAGCCTAAGCCTAAGCCTAAGCCTAAGCCTAAGCCTAAGCCTAAGCCTAAGCCTAAGCCTAAGCCTAAGCCTAAGCCTAAGCCTAAGCCTAAGCCTAAGCCTAAGCCTAAGCCTAAGCCTAAGCCTAAGCCTAAGCCTAAGCCTAAGCCTAAGCCTAAGCCTAAGCCTAAGCCTAAGCCTAAGCCTAAGCCTAAGCCTAAGCCTAAGCCTAAGCCTAAGCCTAAGCCTAAGCCTAAGCCTAAGCCTAAGCCTAAGCCTAAGCCTAAGCCTAAGCCTAAGCCTAAGCCTAAGCCTAAGCCTAAGCCTAAGCCTAAGCCTAAGCCTAAGCCTAAGCCTAAGCCTAAGCCTAAGCCTAAGCCTAAGCCTAAGCCTAAGCCTAAGCCTAAGCCTAAGCCTAAGCCTAAGCCTAAGCCTAAGCCTAAGCCTAAGCCTAAGCCTAAGCCTAAGCCTAAGCCTAAGCCTAAGCCTAAGCCTAAGCCTAAGCCTAAGCCTAAGCCTAAGCCTAAGCCTAAGCCTAAGCCTAAGCCTAAGCCTAAGCCTAAGCCTAAGCCTAAGCCTAAGCCTAAGCCTAAGCCTAAGCCTAAGCCTAAGCCTAAGCCTAAGCCTAAGCCTAAGCCTAAGCCTAAGCCTAAGCCTAAGCCTAAGCCTAAGCCTAAGCCTAAGCCTAAGCCTAAGCCTAAGCCTAAGCCTAAGCCTAAGCCTAAGCCTAAGCCTAAGCCTAAGCCTAAGCCTAAGCCTAAGCCTAAGCCTAAGCCTAAGCCTAAGCCTAAGCCTAAGCCTAAGCCTAAGCCTAAGCCTAAGCCTAAGCCTAAGCCTAAGCCTAAGCCTAAGCCTAAGCCTAAGCCTAAGCCTAAGCCTAAGCCTAAGCCTAAGCCTAAGCCTAAGCCTAAGCCTAAGCCTAAGCCTAAGCCTAAGCCTAAGCCTAAGCCTAAGCCTAAGCCTAAGCCTAAGCCTCCCCTAAGCCTAAGCCTAAGCCTTGTCCTAAGCCTTCGTATGTCATACTTCAAAATAATTGGCAAATTAGAGTATATCCACCAGTATTGCTGCGACATAATTCTGATTTCGTTAATGACATTGTTCACTGCGTTTTATCGAAAAAAATACTTGACTGACCACAACAATGTGAGTACCTTTTTTTCTAATACACAGTACCGTTTTTCTCCATTATATTTAGCATTAAATTCTATAGTAGAATTATCCACACAGTGGTCCGATTAACTTAAAGGGTGGTACACAAATCTAAGCAGCACAATTCTTGAAAACTAACCAAATTTTATGCGCCGAAGATCATCCAATTCAATTGATGCCATCAATCCACACGGTAGAAACTCCATCACAACGATATATTGCTCAATAATATAAACGCGTTCAGATTTTGTCGAGTCTTCATCGTATTTTCATTCACAGCGCCATGAATAATCCACTACAGCAATAATCTACTTCTGCAATCCATAATTCAACTACTCTTATCTCATCGAAAATGATAGAGAAACAGAAATGCGGCAAAAACCTTGCAAATGAGGAGAAAACCGGTTCCTTGCCCCTCCCCCTCCACCACTCAGCATATTCTGCCCAAATCTATTGCATGGTTGTATTTTTTCGGAACTATTCCTTTTGTCTATTCGCATTAAAATTGAGTTCCTTCAATTCCATCCGCGAAACAGCTTTCCTTTGTTTTATATGTAATTGGAACAAAATGCCTACATGGATCATAATTATGCTACCTCAACAAACATAGCCGACATAAGTGTTGCCCTTTATTGTGCACATGTTTCTCATCCCATAAGACGTTCATACGAACGTCCCATCGCAATCATTTGCCCTATAAATCGCTGAGCGCATGCTTCTGCGTCATCCAAATACGCACCAAACTATATGAGATTCTCCACTATGATTATGAAAGGGACAGCGACAAACATTGAGCGTTTCATATGCTCCCCTGAACAATACAATGATTTCACCGATAATGAAATAGAAAAATGCGCCGAAAACGTCGAATTTGAGGCAAAAACTTGAATACATCTATGAACCATTCCACATATTACAGCTCAATTGCACAGCGATACATCGAAATTGTTTCGTCGAATATTTCCATAATGTATTTCCGAAACACAGTAATGAGCAAAAGAAAGAAAAGAAAAATACGACCGGTAAGACCGGGTAATAGCGTTCCCCATAATGCCTGAATTTTTTTTTGTCCATAGACTACTGCAAAAATGGTCCACCATTTCATAGCTGCACTACTACTAAGTCGCCTTTTTGTCCACCCACCATCACTTCCTATGCCCTGCACCAAGTTTATGTATTTCCCTCGGGATGCTTTCTATTCTGTTATGTCAGAATTTGCCTGTTCCGTACTTGCTTACTACTACTTTCACTCGACCATTAGACAAGTCAATTCCTTTTGGAATAAATCATAGCATCACGAGGGGAGAATTCATCATTATTGGTATCTTTTTCTTGTGTAGCATATGTGTGACCATAAGAAAAAACCTAGCCATTTCTTAATGAAACATATCTCGCCCAAAGCTCTTTCTCTGCACTCCAGCATCAAAATGCAGTAACTACTCAGATCTTGCCATACAGCCTGTTAACTGCGAATGAGCCAAACGGCTTTAAAGAATGAGGCAAAACATTCACTGTGATTTCCTGTACAAGCACAATGGCGTAAGTTTTAACGCTTTTGTCACAAAAATGCTCCAGGAGATATACTGCTGCAAAATTTATTGTTTACAGAACAAAGACCGCAGAGGAACTGAGTCGAAACGTTGAACAAAGAACAAACAGTCGACCACAGCAATAACAGTCCGCAAATTCAGAGCTGATAAACGATGGTTACGGCGCTATGAAACTGGTGGGACATATTTCTAATTTTGCTGACGAAAGCTGGTTCGGTCATACGGGAACCCGTAAATGGGCTCATTAACAGTTTATGAAATGTAGAAATTTCTGACCCTGGCATCAATTGGCATTGCGTTCGAAATAGGTGCTGGGCCATTCCGTAAAGCACTCATTCAAGTGCTTGTTAAGAAGTGCGGACGGTTTATTTTGACTTGATATCTACATAGGCAAATGGGACCTGAAAACTTCCACTCCACCCAAAAAATATGCGACCACTTTGTACCACACTGTTGCATAATTACAGCTTCATACTAAATCCTTAAATACAATTAAATGCGCACACGAGAAGAACACAGTTTAAGTATGCAGGAATTATTCGTACACTTGGTCAGCGAAATCTTAAGAAATCAACCGAAGGCTGAACCCCCAAGTGCTAATATCTCGAATCCGAAAAACCGAACGCCACCGGTCGGCCTGAATACAGCAGAAATCCCATCATTCAGGAATTGCCGAAATCAATAATGAAGGTCGAATAGGATGAGAGCAATACATCAGCCCAAGCGGACATCACTTCAGAAACTTTCAAACTTCTGGACCTCTAACTGAAAAAAAAAATCCCGCAAATTATCCATTAAAATGATGCGGAAAACCAGCCCCCAACAGCAATCGCCGTAGTTCTCGATAAAACTGAAACCCGATGACAAACACTTCCTACGCTTTACTCGGGAATCCAAAATTACCTCCATGACCTCTGTTTTTATTTTCGAGCAATAGAACCGTACTCCGGCATGAAACATTACCATGACCGCAAACCTGCAACATATAGAACGACAAACAACAGCAAATTTCAGCAACATAATCACCAATTTGGCACAACTTCGCTATAGTTGCCGGCAACGTTTCAACAATGAAATGCTCACTGGTATCAAAGATAAGCCCATCTTTCCCCACCTACAGCCAATTGGCAAAGTCAACGCACAAGCCACGAAAAAATATGTAGGAAACGAAAGGAAACAGGTAGAAATTTACGACACAAAAGGCCCTACGCGGTAGAAATCAACTATCACAATCCGCTAACGAAATATTCCTAAAAAACTGTCCTCACCCTTACAACGTTAGAATAAACCTATAACCTTACCTGCCCCTAAGTTCGTGAAACCTACGCTCAAGAACCGCGGAAATGAGGACCAGGAATCAGCCAGCATCTCTTTGTTTCGTAAAATACATCAACTCTTAGCACGGAGTCAACAGAAAAGACAACGACCTTACAGGCCCAAAATAAAGGGCAAACCTCAACACGCTAAATTCACTTGGTTCAATGCACCAGCTAATACCTGCAAAGAACTTCAACCGCAAGGAGAAAGTGGGAGATCATGGGAAGAACGGACTGAGGGGTGTGACTGATTTCGGAATAAAAAAAAGGATTGAAACTGCCAGCTTCCTAATTTCACTCAAATCGGGGCAGTATTTCCCCAAATGGGCGGTCAGATGAGTCTTTCGGAAGGTTTTATTCTTTCATGGAAAGGTAGCGTTTAAAACGATTACATCTTCAAAACAAGATAACGAGAAAAAACAAAACAAATGCAAATAGAATGGCCTCAGCAAAAGCGCAAAGCAATAGCTTTAACCATATTTGAAAGTTCAAAGAAATATAGATTTTCAATGAGATACATTAAGCGCACGCGCATTTCAGAAGCGCAACTAATGTAGTTGGGGTGGCATGGAATTCCACTCCATTTATAGATGGATGGGAGTCCTCTTCTATTTTTGATGCAGGTTTACCAAACGTTCATGAAAATTTGCAATATCTGAAGAAGCACTAAACCTTCCAAAGGTTCAAGGGAACACCTCGGGTCATAAAACTTAAAAATTTTCATCATTCTATCAATCTCCCCACGTGTTCTGATCCGTGCTCTTGAAAGAAATTGCGTGTAATTCTGAACTTCGGTAACTCCTCCAACTGGTATGCCACTGTACTTTCGGGATTTCTTATGAACGAGGTGGATATTTTTAGGCTTAAAATGATCAAATTTGTAACAACATAGTCCTATGCGATGCTCATTCATAAGCCTGGAAATATGGCTCATTCTCAGATATCCTGTGAACAAACAACAGGCATCATGCAAGTATATCGCAAAAAAAAGAATATTTTCAAATGATTCTCAATCTGCGCAAAAGTCGCCGAAATACTCGAACCTGCAATACTGCCCTTCGTAAAGAACTTCTATAATAAAATGCAAATAAGACGAGAACAACGAACGCCCAAAGAAGATAGGAGATATTCGGATGCGCGAGGAAACCAATGGAGTTAATAAAAATAGCATGACGATCCAGATCTGCGTTCGCATCGAAAAACTGATCCAGCTCATTGAACTGCAATGAATCTCAATGCCACAGAGTTTATATAAAACAAGCCTGTTAAAATATGAAAACAATTGTAAATTGACATAAGATATCACTGCATTCAACAGCAGATTTCAAGGGTGGTAGACCTCTCTCACCTGGGCAACAGCCACCATCTTATAACTCGCTGCTTTGACTGCTTGCTCCAAATCATCCGCACAATCATCCTCCACTGTTCTACTGAGCTCTGCATCAATGGAGCGTACTAATGAAAGGCATATATGCCTAAATGTTCCTACAACAATCTCACTATACATTCGAAACCAAAAAATGCCTAAACACGTCGCCCCTCACCCTAAACGACCTTTTCCGTGTTACCTTCGCACATCTTCACCTCTCTTGCGCCAAAAACTAAACCAATAACTTTTTTTTTGATTTATCTGCTTGATTTACCATGACAAAGTTACCTGTGCGGCTGTTGCATCCGACCGTATTTTATCGTAAAACGAATCAATTTGTCCATTTTGACGCCTTTCTTCGTTCAAATCACTGAAATACTATATATCGCTTAATCACAATAACACAACGATAAAATGATATCAGTTTACTTGAAAACGTTAGAGAATATTATCGAATAAGTAATACTCTGCGATCTATAAATAAAGCATCGTAACTTCTAAGCGAAATGAAAGAATTCAATTGATGCGACAGAAATAAATACCTAGAGAAACGCTTGTTAACTTGTGGCCTCAATTAAATGATGAATGGAAGATAAAACACAACGTAATTTTTCAAGCGAGCAGATTTGTTTTACAATAAAGTATCGCAGTACGACAGAGACTCCACAGGAATAATAAATAGGTGAATCGAGTAATCATTACTTCCTTCCTTCCTCACAAACCTCTTTTCCTCGTCCCCTTCCACTAGCCCAAAAACGAAGTCCACTCCCTTGACCTCCAAATTCACATAGCGCAAATAATGCAAAACTTTTGCAAAAGCAATCCAATGGTCGCAACTTACGATGGTGAGGTGACGTTCGCAACGGGATGTGGTACAATCATCGGAAATCGTTTACACTTAGGCTGAGGTCGAAACACTGGAGATCCGTCACTTTCAAACGCCGAAATCACCTCAAATTGCATAAGTAGCTATTATTTTTATAAAAAAACTAAAGTAGTGTTAACAATTTCACGCAATAAATGTAATCTTTGAAATTTAATAAACTTTCTAATGTTTAAGAGGATAGAAAAAAGGGGAAAAATTTTCTGATAGAGAAATCTTTGAATAAAAATTAAAAAATTCTCTCGTACATAAATTTCCGCTTGCTAATAATCACAATTTACAACAACAATAAAGGTAATGTGCAGTAGCAATTGCACTAACACCTATTACTTCCGCATGAAAATTTCTTAAAACGAATGGTGTTCACCTGATTCAGCAAATCTCAACAAAACAACTCGGAAAAAAACTGATAAAAATCCACATCGCAGCCTTTACTTCGGATTATAAATTTAGGCAATCCTACAAGCCGTCGAAATCAAAATAAATCCAATATTTTCAACGAAGATTCCTCTTCCTAATTCTAGAGTATTTCAGATTAGATCCCATAACGCTTTAGAAAATTTCCCAAAAAATCAATATCAAATAACTCAAACAATAAAAATTAGAAGAAAACTAAAAAGAAATTCCTTCCATTGACGCCAATCTAGATAATCAATACAATGCCTGCATTCACAAACGTTTCTTGCTTGAATTCTAGTAGCTATCGGCAAGGCTGTTTTTTTTTTTTTTTTTGATATGCAAATACATCAGTCAGTATTTATATAAACCGAGGTTGTAGATGCAACAACTATGGATGCAGATTTCTTTATGCAAGCTACAGTAAACTTTTAGATTTGATTACTGTAATCAATTAACCTTAATTCGACTTAACCTCATAAACGATTTAACTTCTAGAAGTGGTTGAAAAATACACTAAAATACTTACAAGTATGTGCAAAGATGCTCTATATTACCCCACTCTCATGTACAATTCCACAGCAACTCTATAAGCACCCATTGCAATTTTTATATATAGCGCCTCCTTGAACTCATACGTATCACTTCCCCAGATCTTATTTCTAGTACCTATCGTAGAATATTACGAAATGAAATGAAGTTGTTTTTATTTAAAAAATAAAGGAAGCAGTAGAAAGAAGCCCTGCGATTTTTTAACAGCGATCAATCTGACTTATATGTACAAATGGTATTAGACTACTTTCTGAGATCACAAAAAGTTTCCTGAGATTTCAACAGTTCGGATTTTTGGATGAGGATTTACTTAAGAAGCAGTTTATTTCAGTCTGCATTGTAACTACTTTTACTTTATTCGGATAGTAACTACTCCTAGAAGGTTGCTCTCTAAGGAAATTAAGAAGTGAAGAATTGCATTTATGGGGAAAAAAAGAACTGCATCTAAGTTCACGCGGGAAATTTACGTTCGAGAAAAAAGCATAACTTACTTTAGAATATCTCGCAAAATTTGAAGTGATTATTCGTTTCGGCAATGGGATCGCATCGGATTCACCTTCTGGAAGTCTTATTTCCATCTGCAAGCATCCATTCAAATTTATCTTGTTTTTTGCAATCTACACACAACATGAACCATCGGGGAATGAGACGGAACATTTCAGACAGAAGGAAAGAAAGCGCTCACCACGCATACAGAAATAGGATAAGCACCTCAACTTACATCTATTCATACTTAAGACTAAATACTGCATTCAACTATACCTTTCTTGCACAGTTTATGATATGTAAATATTTGCATTAGATATTTTCAACACTTTTTTAAAAATGCAGAGATTTATAAAACACCTACTACCGACTGATATATGAGTGAATCTGCGGCTGGATATAGTGCGATCTAAAGCCGATACGTTCTTGTGTTTTCTAACCAAATCACTTTTCAACGTTAACTGAGAGCCGATTCGTTGACAATGGTATTCTCCAATGCATGCGTAATCACTTAGGCAACCTAATACAACCAACTGATGAAATCAAATGTTACATGACAGTCGCTGCCTTTTAACTTCACTTTAACATCGTTTCATTGCTAAAGCCAATGCACCCAACATATATGATGGAACCCTCTATTCGACTCTGAAACCAACATACTAGTGACTATTAAAAAATAAAAAGTAAAAAAGCACCTATCAAACAGCTTCTACTTAACATAAAGCAAATCAATAAACAAGTACCGGTTTCACAGCACGACGAAGACTCTCGCTCATTTGTCCTTCATTAGCGCTATCGAGAAGAGCGTCTAGAAGGGATATACAGCTTCTCATTTCCGCACTCGTACCCGCTTCCAAGCATGTACTATCTCCAAACACTGCCACAAATCCTGCTCTGCAAACCAATACATAATTTTAGAACTCTAAGTTCCCTCACCATATGACGAACTGCCGAGAAATTTAAAGTCCCGAATGTTACATTTAAAGTACTGCGGTGTTTTACTACAGACTAAAAAATTTTGCAATACCTTTTCTCCGAAATTGGCTCTTTAATCAAGCTATAAACTCTTTCCGTACACTGCAAAGGTCCCCCTCCTCGAAAAAGCAGCCAATGGTATCTCAAGTGCATACATGACATTACACGAACGGCCCATTAACCGTGTTGAAGTAGATATTGTTGGATTAGTGTTGACGATCGGGTTACTTACTGCAAGTTGATTATTTCTCGCAAGTTCAATTGGTGCAAAGAAATAACTTGAAGGAACAGCCGATCAAGTCGTCGAGTTGCAGAGAAAAATTCTTATAACTAGCGAAGGCAAAAAAAGGTCCTATTAGATAGACTGCGATGAAAATTTCATTGTTTTCACTTCTTCCACACTATTGTCGCAAAACCTGCCAGGAACCATAGTAATCGGTACAAGCAAAGAATACGTATTATGAAGACACAAATATAATGCAGATAAAAGACTATAAAACTTAACGAGTGACTAATATGCGTGTGGGATATTTTAATTTTGCCAAAGATTCCAAAAATTTGGGCCAAAATCCACTAAAAAATATTGCAGATTTCGTGAAAATGGACCTTTAAAATCAACATACAACAAAGATGTCTAAGAAAACAGCACAAATTACGCCATAACGTAATGAGTGAAAACGATTACTTTTCAAGCTCAGAATGACATAACAATTCATTCCCAGCCCTTGAACATATGCACTGATCGGTTTATCGCCTTTTTTTCCTTAAATAAACAATACCCAATTCCTTCTTGGCTTCCCCCCTCCCCCACTCTCAATCATGAATCGCTGTAACGTTATCTATTAATAAAATTTGTTCTTTTACCTACTGCCCTTATCGCAGTATACTATAAGACATCTGCGATATTATTTGTTTAAATGCAACAACAAAGCAATTCTCTTCTAAAATTTCTTTTTGCTCACCTCAGAGCGATTCTAATGAAAAGAAAAGCTTGTAGACAGCAATTTGTTTTTTTTGCCACTTAATCTTATAAATAATAAATCTTATAAATACCTGAAGCCTATATCATCATAAATGACTGCGATTCATAAAACTGTTTCGCGAGCGAAGACAGAAAGTTACGATGGAAGAGATGAAAGAAAAAGAGAAGAGAATAGAAGAAGAGAACAAGAAAACAGAAGAAAATGTAGAAATAAAGAAGGCTAAAAGAAGATGAAGAGCATAATGAATGATTTGGATGCACTCAATAAACATGGAAAAACTAAGCAAAAACAAAAGCGTATAGATATGAGTGCATGAAAACATAAAAATTTAAATCAAATATAAAAGATAGGAAGGTGGAAACTTTAGAAAAAAGATCAAAATTTCATGTAACAATAGTCTATCACATTCATAAAATTCTATGGCGAATTAGCAAATTTTCGTTTATCCACTTTTGTTCAACGTTATTCACAACAATACACAGGAATCTTTAGCTCAATTTCCAGATCATTTTCGAAATTCGCCGAATTCAGCTTCCCAATATGAATTGAAACGATCAGAAAGAATAGAAAATAAAATACGAGGGAGATGAATTACATATGAACATCCGCAACCAAAATCCATCAAAGATTGAATGCACTCGAAGCAAATCAACGACAAAAGAGCAAAGGAACAAAACTTACTTCCGTTTCGAGGTGCTAACACTTCTATAAAATGTAAACACCGCTTCTTCATAAAGCTGCGACGATTTCTCGCCCGTTATTGTTTCGGCTCCCTAAAATCAAAAAAGAAATAAACGTCTACATGAGCGGAATTACTCTAAAATAGTTCAACGATCAGCACACGATGACGACAAATGACTTAAATCAACTTGGCAAAATCAGTTTTTCAAGAGTATAGGCGAACGAGTATCCGCTCCTAATCTATTGTAAATACAACAAATCACAACCTCAGATAAAAACCGATAACATTCCCAATGTTTTCATGACGTGGTGATATAGAGTTCATTAGTTGAGAGCACATAAAAATTAGGCAGAAATAAAACTTTAATGCTAGGAAGCAATTGCCCACAAAGCAAAAATAAATTTATTTAAGCCATCCCGGCTTTACTAGTGCATTTTTTTCTTCCATATTAGTACTCACATAATTTGCTCCTCTCTAAATCGCCTTCTCCATAAGATTTTTAGTAATTTCTCACGAAAGAGACCTTAACTTGAACTTCACAAACTAACCACATCGGTAAGATTCGCTTTAGCAATGAATGAGCCGGTGGGCGTTTGAACGATTGAGTTGCCCGATGAGTACTTCATCGTCATACGTCCCAGTGAAACCACTCCATCAAAAACCTACATTAATCATAATTATATATTATCGAATATAGAAAACCAATTCTAAAACTTCATCACTAAGCAGAGTAGTTTCCTACCTCTAATGTAAGAGTCTATTGCATTGATTCATCAATCCATCAATCTGCACATTTCAATCCAACCACTGTGCTAGATCCAGTTCAAGTAACAACGCAGAACCCAGGTCATCCGTCGGTAATGGTTCCAAAGTAATTTCCTTGTCCATCCTACTCACCGTCTCATCACTCTCGAGTCGCCGGTTCGGTCCAGTTAGGAGGCATATGTTTTGCAATCTATGCCCAATACATGAAAACAAGTCGGGAATTGCAACGTAACTACACAATTAAGCATCAACTAATATAACAAAAAGTAGCTTAGTGCCGCTGATAGCATTAGTTTATAGGCTGCATCAAAAAGTTCTAATTTCTTTCTAAGTGTTCAAACCATCGGAAATATGCACAACAGAGACAAGCAACTTGATTCAAAAGTTCAAGACACGTTCAGAGCTGTTACGTAATTAACCGTTACAATGAAGGCAGTTGCTATGACAACCAAATTCCGATTCCGTGAGGGTTTTTCTTCTCCTCCCCCTCTCATGGCAAACTGGAGGAACTATCACCTGATGAAATAAAACCAACATCTAAAAATGGCGAATAATTTTCCAATTATACTTACCTGTGCACCAAGCGTGATATTCCAGTAAGAAAGTAGATCATTGAGCGCAGGTAAATTGGTACCGCCCGTTTCCGGTTGCCACCACTGTCTGAAAAAACTCACTTCAGAACAAAGGAAACATGCCTTTCACTTAGGACTACCTTCATGCATGTAATACAACGCATAAAACACGAAACAAATAATCAAATGTTCTTCGCATTCACAGTTTAACGAACATCTAATTTCTCAGCTCTCACTACTGCACAATTATTCGGCGAGATAAGTAAACAATGCTTCATTTCCAAAGATTCCACATATTTGTTCCCACCCCCCCTAGCGGCACTCACCGGGAAAGAGGTTGAACATTACACTCACCTAGCTCCTGAAATACGTCAAACGAATTTCACAAACATCATCGTGCCTTAGATAATCAATACGGAATATGAATTCAAGCAACAATAAGCTAAGTTCCCGAACTTAGTGTTTTCATCGAGAAAGCGTATTTTATCGATAACAGTCGCATTGAACCAATCGGCAAACACGACCAAATTCAATCCGGCATCAACAACGTCCAAATACAATTTCTCACGTTCCGACGGGAAGAACTCGTCCTCTGGATCGACAACAATATACACTGCATAATCACTTAGATCGACGCATGTTAGTGGCTCACCAAGAACCTTAAAATTATCTTTTATCAATAAATGCACAAGGAATGAAGTAAATTAAGATTCGTCTCATAAAAGAATTTATTAAATAGTTTAAATAAGTGAAATCGAGCCGATCCGAGGCAAAGATCTTATTACTTCCAATTTTACAACTCATATCACTGAAAAAATGCTGACGATAAGCCCAAATTTGCAGAAGAAATAAGCAATTTCGAACAGAAAAGCGAATGCTAAAACATATCGATATACTGCGCATCAATTCACCAACCCGCAAGTAAAGATCAATTTCAGAATGCACTAATGCAATCAACTTCTCACCTATGTCTAACTTACAAACATTACAACTACTAAATATAAGCAAATTGTACTGACTTCAAAGAAATGTTCAAAAATGTTTTTAACACTAATATGAAATATTTCTTTCAAGGAAATCTTCATAAACGATTTCACCAACAATATGAAACAGAAGGAACCTAAACGTTCAAATTCTGCATTTACAATTGACGCTGTAATCTGTGATTGACTTCATAAAGTGCAATAAAAGCATTAATATAACCAAAAAACATAAATAAATCAATCGAATTTTTGAGGTGAGATAATAAAGCACGAGCCCATTTATCGTATCATCGAAAGAAATAAATGCTTAATGAAAATCAATCAAAGATTTCTAACCAAATGATTTTGGCCTTAACCTCGACAATAACTTTGATTTTGTAGAACAGTTCATTGAATACCTCAATATGATATCCACTGCTCCTTAGATGCTGATAGAGGGCTTTGAAATTAGTATGCGGATGGTCGGCGGTCCAATCGAGCGGATTTGCATGGTCGCGCAGATCATCACGAGGCAAATAGCCTGGTGGATATCGCATATTGCGATATTGATCCCAAATTATGCGTTGACTGCAACGAGATAGCATCAACATTTCAAAGGTACGCAACCACTTTCTTTGCAATGCTAACTAAAGGAATGAAGGACGTACTGCAGCGAATCACCTAATCTCAAATGAAATGTTCAACCGCTAAAATTCAAGGCCTCCCTTAACGAAGTTTGCCATTTGAATGGTAAACACCAAACGGTCTCATATAAGATTGTTCTGTCAATAAACCAAATGATAAGCTCATTTCCATACCGAACTCTGCAACTATAAATTGCAACCCACTTCACCCATATGCGAACAGCAATTCGACGAGAACACTTTAGAATCTCTTTGCCTTTTTTTTGAAGTTATATCTAACTTCAACTTCGAGATGCAATCATATCAGTCTCTAAGCAGGTCGTTATTTTTCAGTGAAAATTACACCTTTGAGCTTAGGAATTAAAAATGAGCGCATCAACTTTAAATTTCCTTCCTCCTTCCCCTACAACCTCTCACTTCGAATCTATCCTAAACACCAATTTACAATAGACCTGTTAAGTCTCTAACAAAGATCACATTACGCAGTTTTATAAAAAAAAAAGAGAAATCGGCCTCACATATATCATTTACGATTAGGGTAATTAGAACAAAACTTTCGTTTAAGCCTCTTGCACGCCATTTCTCACCCGATAGCTAGCCGCCGCATCACTTGAAAGTCTTCGCAGAAGCACACAGAATCGAAATACTCGTATTCATGCCTACTAATCGTTTCATTCAAGCTATGAAATCAAGAATGGATGGTGTCAAAATGTCCGTCGTACTATTTTAAGACCTTCTGTGATTCCTCGGAACGATGAGATTGTAATACCCAGATCCCACACTCCAAGTGACCCAAGTCTGCCTAAATTTATTAAATTTCACCATAATTTCCCTTACTTCATTTAGTTATCACGCAGGAATCTGAGTCGATAAAACTTTACATCAATAACCTTACGTCACGAATGATTCGCAGTATAAAGACTTCAAATAGTGCAATCAATCAAATATAAGTACTGATTGCTAAGCATGCAACATAACCAGAATAAATTACCTCCTAGATGGTGTTGGGATGATACGTACACGTACCATGAACGTCGCTACAGCGCGTTTTTTCATTCCATGCTCATCGTTCTGAATTAATCTATTTAAACTTGAGAAAAAACTTTTACTTCAACAGATCGACCATTTAAGATCTCAACAAAAGTGTCTTTTTACAAAGTGTCTCATCTATGTTTTTCTACTCATTTAGGCATTTATGGTTCATTGAAAACAGCATAAATGAACTGCTACTTAACAAGCAAGTGGTAGACTCCATTTATGTAAGTAAGATTTATTTATTGCACTAATCACATCGAAGCTTGCAAAGTTAAGGACTATTGCATTCCCAACTCACCTCCCTCCTCCTCCCTTCTCCATCAAAGGAACATTGCTCAGCCCGAGTGGAAAACGGCAGATGGGATATAGGATCACGGGTGGTGCAAATCACAAGTGCAATAATGAATCTGCTAACCCACTTTAACTTATATTCCTTTCCCACTTCAACTACTCTCGCTTCGAAATCCATTTCAAAACTTTCAAAGGAATCCAGCAGATTAATTGCACTTACTATAAGCATTCCTTTCGCAGCCTAAGCGAAACATTTTGAGCATACGAAACTAAAACAAGAATAGAAAACGACGAACCGTTACGGTGACGGTGATTCGACCTGCAGCTGTACCCTCGTAGCTTTTACCGTCTTGCGCGACGCTCATTGCAATTGCCATATAACCTGACCAAGGCCACAGCAGATCGGGGTAGCTAATTGAGATTCGCAATAAGTCACCATTTTCATCGAGAAACGGCTCCCATATTGGCTATAATGATCTGATTCTTTACTAAAATTCTAAGAAGCTATGCTTTTACGACTGCACAGTTCGAAACCAAAGATCATTCTTTGTTTCCGAACAAATTAGTGCGGCTCCGAACCTATCTACTGCTCCAAAACCTGTACGGATTACTTACAGAGTTATAATGACGAAGATATTGGCGAATAATGGGCCTTATAAAGAAAACGATCAGGCGACCTCACACAAATTCAAAGGTTACTTCATGCAAAACGAATATCAGATTTGCCATATCAGCTCGGGTCACACAAAAGGACACCGTTCCAAACCTTTTCTCCTCATTAACCTTCTCCGGAATCTTTATATAGATACCCCCAGAGAGCTCAAAGGTGCCAGACCGACTAATCCACTTCTTCATTGACTTTTAGACAACTAATTAATAAGACAAGGAGTGCGTCATGAAGTGATGACATCTGATGTTTTAAATGCAAATTGTAAAACGTACCGGTTCAATGATTCGGCCGGAAACACCAAGACCATTAACAATTGTCACCTAAAAAATTGAGACTTATCGACAAAATAAACCTGGTGAACAAAGTTTCTGCACCGATATTTCAAGGCATTACATGATGTGTGCTTCAATCATCTCATAAAACAAATCTAAATTCGCAGATTGTATCGCTTACTGCAACTTCAATCATTTTTATATCATTTTTGAGCAAATATTTGCATGTTCCAAAAAAAATCCTGAAGTTTACTAAAAAACAATCTAGTTTTTCGTAAGCACAACCTTTTTCATTATTAACACTCATTATTTAATAAATTAATATCGTTCCAAGAATAAACTTAATGAGGGATTCCCGGGATTGAATTTATTTCGATTGTAATGATTTCATTGGCAATGAGGTGCTAGCTCCTATTTAAAAACAAATCGAAACCTCATTACCACAAAAGCATAACGGAAAACTGCCTAAGAATAGACTAAAATAAGTGAACAGCCTCTCAGAGGATTCCAGTTCAGCAATAATGAAGACATGAACGAAAATCAATTTTCATGAATCCTCCTTAAGCAGGTTGCCCGATATATGATCGAAACTTTTCCACGAGTAAAAATCAGCCTGTACAAGAGTTCTGGCCGGTTTATGTTCAAATGAACACGACCACAGATGTTGCATATTACCAAAATGCCCAACACGGAAGAACACTTCCAACATTTCGAAGTACGAATGCTACATCATTAAACTAATATTCTACCAAAAGCAGCATTGAAAAGATCAAAATTCAACGCTGAAAGCACTATTCAAGCTCTAAAAGAGGAATATTTATAAGGGCATTTCGCGTATTTTTGTATGTTCAAGAATTGCCCTAATGGTTATTCGCAGCAATAAAAATCATTAACTTACATTTACAATGGTTGGAATTGATGAGACATACAATGGCTGACTGCAATAAGGCCACATATAAGGACATTCGGTGAAGTCAATATATGGCGGGATCAATCTGCAAATACCTTTAAAAAATTCACTTCAATCATAACAATCAAATCGCTTTTCAATAAGAAATCAATAGTAACATTTCATCAACTGCCTTCATTAATGCTTAATCATTTAGTTATCACTTTCAGTCGAAAACATTTATGCAAATGTCTAAATATCTAAAACGGAACAATTCTAAAACAGGCCATTGAGAACGAACATAACAACCAAAATCTTACAAAAGAAAAAAAAAACACTCGAAAATTTATCACCTTCATATAAAAATCCACAATCTCAATAAACGAAAGATATTTTGGGCATACTAGATTGTGTTCAAAAGATAACAAATGCGCGCTTTATGGGAAAACATAAATGTTGCTCAAGCAGTGTCACTCCCTTCACTATTCCCCAAAAGAGAAAAATTTATTTCACCTTCGACAAAACTAAGCTAGCACAAACACTTTCAATCAAATCTTTCCAATAACGACAATGACTTTATTATAATTATCTCCCAGCAATCACCAAGGCCATTATTATTTCGGCCATATTCAATAACGGAAAGTTCCAAATATCGGCAACTCTTTGGCCCTCTTTAGCCCCCTCAATCCAACTACGGCCATATACGGAAGGGTTAATTTTATTCTTTAAAAGGACCCAGCTCCTAGAGCCCCACTCCCCTACTGTTCCCCACATGCTTACTTACTTACACAGAGTTTACTTCTCCCTGCGTATTTATTCGTAATACTAACGTGATAGCTGGCTTGTATTTGCGCATATAATCAAAGGAGGCTAGCAGATCAATCCTGCCAGCTCCTTGCTCGAACATCGTCGCAGCATTCGGTAGCCTCACCGCACCTTCAACTAACGCCTGCTTTACAACTGCCGGATTCCATAGACGATGGTCATCTATGCCACTAAAAAGTACTGCAACGTCAATCCAATAAGTAAGTAATGGTATCGAAGTAATCGGATCATATAAACCACAAAAATCTTTCAAATCCCTAAAAAGTTTGCAGACAAAACAGCATAATACATCCGAAAGAGAAAGAAAAAAACTAGTAATAAAGCATCAACAGTGGATAAGGCAAGTGGAGCTCAATGAACACTAATAAAATTTTAGCGCAAATATCGAATAACGGCCCAAATCAATACCACATTTCTCATGTGTTTTCATCAATAAAATAAACTTTTATAACAGCTTAAAAACTCGTTATTGGATGGGTAAAGAATATTCACTGATCACAATTTGAAATACTTTTCCATCTCTCCATAAAACACTCACTAAACAGCTAACACTAAAAAAAATCATCTGTGAACTGCTGACACCGAATCAGCTATATATTTAGCCTTTTCTTTACTCGGCTACACACTCCCAACAATTCATCTGCTCTCAATGAACGCAAAGAAAATACCTTAGCATGAGAGTAACTGCTCCAGCTACAACGGGTGAAGCCACAGAAGTACCCGATAACGCTCTACAGCCTCCATCCAGCGCTGATCCATAGACCGATGCTCCAAACGTTACGATATCGGGTTTTATACGACCGTACCCTCCTAAAGCATATTACAGTCGTCTTCAGCAATAAAAAACTATTGAACTTTTCAGCAATCTATCTAGACTTTTGACGACCAGCTAGAAACAATCACTTAGAACCTTTTTTGGGAAAATCGTGTTCGCCAAACAAAGCATTTTTACGCTAACAAAAGACTCATATGTCGACTTAATACAGCTGGTGTACGCAGTATTCGCCCCCTCCCTCATTGAGACAGTGCCAACCATATATTTTACTCACCTCAAAGGTTAAGTAACCATAAAATCAAGCAGCAAGAATTCAGGACAGCGGTTGTGTGCACATGGGATATATATATATATATATATATATATATATATATATATATATATATATATATATATATATATATGGTTAAATATAACAAAATGAAACTGAAACCAGAGATGAAGGTATCCTCTCACATGACTTTGCGACATCAGGGGGAGATCAGATCCTCCTCCTCTTTTCTCTCCATTCTACTTTTTGTATAACTTGCGACTTCTACGTGAACTTGAACAGCATCTATCCAGTGCCACTCGAAAAGGGAATGGGAGATGGATTAAGTTAATAGGAAACAAAAACTGCAAATGAAATTTGGAAAAACAAGTGCAAACCAGGTAGTTCCCATGTGGTCATTCCACGAGATGAAAATCGAGCCACTTTTGAATCGATATTTATACCACCGACACCGATTACGTCCATCTGATCAGCCGGATTGTTCAATGTCCTCAAATAAAGAAGTTTCAAATGATCAAAAAAAAAAAAAAAAAAAAAAAAAAAAAAACAATAAAAAAACAACAACAAATAGAATAAAGAAAAAACATGGCATGGAAAAATATCCCGGTTTGAAATGAGGATGGTTTATGGGAGATTCTTCTAATGAGCATTGGGCGGAGAGTGAACATCACAGAAAGTTGCCCTTCCCCTGTTTTCCCGGATTTCCGACTACAAAATGCGGAAAACTAAGGCCTTTTGCTTCCTTCCTCTAATACCCTAATAAAAAATCTTCACTCAACTGCAACTTTAAATGCTCATCAAATGAATCCTTCTCCCCATACATATCTAGTCATATTAGTTCTATTCCCCTATTACTGTCTCAAAAATTTTTAAAATTACTCGCTTCCGCCATTCTATTCTAAGGCTACGGCAACACCAGATAATACAGAATCCTCATACCCATTATAACGTCTAGCTACAGCTGGAGTTGCAAAAAAAGGTGATGTAATCAGTTCAATATTCGCCACTTGCATTTGCTTTCATTTAGCAATGAAACAGCACAAAGCCATTGCATGATACAAATGATTTCGAGCAAACATTACGATGACTGTATTTCTGATAACCAGACGTCACTGACACGACATCAAATGACTAAAGATGCTTAACCCAACTTAATATTTTTCGATGGAACTTACCCAAATTTTGGTCCATCGTTGCCAATCGCCGATATCAGAATCACGCCATTAGCTGTCAATTCCCATACTTTATCCATGAAAGGTAAATCGGTGAAATCGGGACCACCAATACTACAAAAAGTATATATTAGCAATAATATGTAAAATAATGACTTCTATAAAATTCAAGAGAAATTTGTAAAAGACCTTACAAGAAAACTTAAGTAAATACTTTGAAAGCAAATAAACTACAGTGCATGCCAGAAGATATACTGCTATATGTGCCTCTACGACAGTGTTCACCATACCATCCTGGTCCACAAACAACCAAAAAATAATGAAACATGCGCAATCATGCTTTCATGTTTCAGCTTTAACTCCAACAAAAAAGTCAAAAGTCAGCAAAGCTGGTATTAGAAGATAAACAGGGAAATGGCTTCCCCATACTTTCCATATTGAAGGCGCGATAACATCAAATCCCCTTCCTACCCGTAATCGTCTATGGATAAACGTGAAGAAGTCATACTCACCTTAAATTAAGTACATTAATGCCACGAAGAATAGCATGATTGAATGCGTCCAAGAACCACGACGTGAAAGACACCTGAATGTATGATAAATGTCAAAAGCATTTTGTAAAAAGACATTATCATCATAAACGACAACGTGCTCAGCATATCGGAAAAAAGGGGTTACTAGCACCGCTAGGTTTGAAATGAGGATAGCAATGAATAAACCGAGGAATCATATGACCTTATCGGATGAGCTTCCTTGAATTTTATCAATGAAGCTCATGAAGCTTCATTGATAAAATAATACTTTACCTAAAAAGTAAAATAATAAATAAATCAAATTATTAAATAAATATAATGTTGCAAATATATTGCGATGTTGCGCCACGTGATGCACTTGTGCTGTGTTCTCCTTCCTCCCTCTGTTTTAGCCTGCATTGTTTTTATTGTAACAAAAACCTACAAAACATCGCCGCAGTACAATGTGTTATTAAACTTTTGTTGCCTCTCAAATTTGATCAAACAGCTCTAAGCGCTGAACTGTGTGTGCTTCGAGCTATTCGCAGTTTTGCACATTCGTGACAGTCTTGAGAGTCAATCTCTGCGAACGTATACAAAGAACTATCTAATCAAAAATCTTCCAGGTAGCAAAACTCAAAAGTAAATGAGTCAAAACCAAGCCCTCCCCTTTCCTACCTCTTTGGTTCCCCCCCCCCCCACCTTTTGAACTACATCAGCTAGGTTAATGATAGTTATGCTGCAGAAACAAGAAGTGACTTAGCGCTCATCCAAATGGACCATTTAATACACATCAATGTAAGTGCATAGGAAAAACCGTTATAACTTATGCGGCTAAAAAATTGAAAGGCACCTAAAGAAATCAAAATTAACATATATTACCAGCAATTTAACTCATCCAATCACTTCCAGTCGAAACACCCTTTTTTCAACAATTGAACGATGTGAGGCTTTTCAGGAAAGATTCTTCCTTGCCTTCTGTCATAAACACAAACGGACATTAAAAATCACATGGGACATTAAAATGCCTAAAGGGATTTATAGAGAAGATCTTTGAACGGAAATTCATTTTTAGAAAACGATCTTTTATTTATAGGGAAAAAATTAGGAGAAAAATTTATTCAGAACATGAAAACAAAAGAAAAAATTTAGGGGACTTCACGGCTATAACTTTTGTTGTTCACGAGTTCAGCCAAAAAAACGAACACAAAAACATACAAAAGTACACACAAGCAAACGTAACGTTCCCATAAACGCCATACAAAAGACAAAAAAAGGAGAAGGAAATAATCGGGATGTGTTCAGCGATCGCTACCTGACGAATCAGATATGGAAACAGCTGTTTCCATGAACCACAAAAATAGCGCATGAAACTGTGCATCAACAATGCTTTCTGTCATTCATCCATATTACATCAATTGTGTTGCATATCATTACTTATATTCCACAGATAGGATAAACCACGTTTTTTCTCTCTCTCAAAGGAAACGTCGCGGGGGAAGATTTTTGGAGATTCTCAACCAGCCGAGAACAAACCGACCAAACAAAACACGATATAGTCAACGAGGATGAAATGTCAATGGTGCCCTCAGCATCATAACACTTTAAAATATCAAAAAATAAGCGCCGACCTGTTTCTTAGTAAAAACTTTATATACATAGATGCTTGCAGCTGGTGCAAATCCGGCACATTTCTTATTCGAACTTGCAATTATACCGGTGACAAACGTGCCATGGCCAAGTCCTGTAAATCATTTCGCATCATTTCACAATACATATCAAGGATCCATAAACCCAGAAACGGTTCCCCTACATTACTATGAAAAAACAACAATTTATACAGTGCAAACAAACCAACCATTTTTCTACATTTTAAGTCAAAATGCATAATATGCAAAAATCATTGCAATTTTGCATCCAAAATTCATTACACAAAGCGCGGTTGACTCATAAACCGTATAGATGAAGATGAATATTTACAGATTTAAAACAAAACAAGCACTGCAAGACCTATCTCTGGGCAGTACAACATTGTTATATTCGGGCATAGCCCGAAGGCGATAAAATTGGGCAATGATGGCCGTCTGTGGCTGCATAAGATCGCCGAAAGTGCCTCACGAGGCTTTTGTGGTAGCTAGCCTTCTGACTGTTTAAATGTTTTGAGACAACTTGGGGTGTAACAAAAATAGTTTCTAGGGCCGTTCCTTTTTGCATCAAGGTTGACGGCGGACGATTCTTAGGGATCGACCACAATTAACGCAGCCTTTCGAACTCGATGATCGATCACAATTCAGCAGACGGTTGCTAACGTATGTCTTAAATCAATGCTATGTAATTCTCTGCAACCTACCATCATTAGCAGTTTGTTCGTTAGTCCAATCGGTACGTTCGACAATTTGTCGAAAATGCGGATGATGCTCCGAAAGACCCGTATCGAACACTGCCACCTTAACGCCTTGGCCTGTAAGTGCCACATTGAATAACAACTTCACATAGTAAGTGACTTCACATAGTAAGTGCTATGTAACACTTCACATAGTAAGTGACACTGATAGTAAGTGATTACTAACCTTCGTTAGTAATAACTTCATAGTAAGTAAGTAAGTGACATAGTAAGTGACACATAGTAAAGACAACAGTAATACCATTGGCTACTGCCAAATGGGTTGTAAAAACGATGATATCTCGCAAGTGACTATACGGGGAGAAGAGAAGAAAACCTAACATCCTTTATTCACTTTAACATCCCTATTTCTATTTTACATTAGTTCATTTATGACTTGAAATCTCATACTCGGTAGTGATCGATTTGCTCACTCAATCATTGCTCAATCATTAGCCCATAAATAGGTTTACTAAACAGTTTACAACAGCGCAGTAAGGGGAATATGAAGGGTACAAAAGTAATCTCATCGGTCGCGTTTAGGCAGTAAGGTGTAGATCATCTAATTAATAAAGCGGAGAGATTGCTGCAATTTATATAATAAGGTAGATGGTGCTATTTAATGGGAAAAGCCGAATGGGCGCGTCATATCAACAACAGCGAAGAACGAAACGTCCGCACCATATTCCAATGAAAGTAACCTTTACATTAGAAAAATAATTCCCACTTTAAGACAAACCGTGGCCAAACTTATGAATTGATAGGGAGTTCCTATTTTTCTCCACAGAAACGACTTCGTCGTCAAATATGATATCCTCGGGACTTCCAGGGGGAATGACTGAATCTATGTCAGAGCTCCCGGGTGAAGGGACAACTGAATCTATGTCAGGATTTATGAACGAGTAGAAAACTGAATTTATAAATCGCGGCCGAAGTGGGATGCAGTAGATATGCAACTATGTTCTATTTGGAAAGGGAAGAAAATAGTCGATTTGGATACTGTTCTTCAAATAAGCACAATAACCAAAAATATTCATTGCATCTATTAATGTTCTTCTTGAATATATTCAGTGTGAGAAGGTTGAAATCTATGAACATCTCCATCAGTATGCCAACGCCATTATAAAAAAACCACGGCAGCTCAAAAAGAAAAATTTTGTAACTAGGTCGGCACTTCCGGAGATCAGGAAGGAAGAGCGTGAAGTGACTCCTTTCGAGTCACTCGACCGCTCTGTGCATGACAGTACCAACTAGGTCACCCGCATCTGCATCACACAGATATCGAGCTTAGCAATGAATACTTATATGCAGTAATTCGCATTATACACGGTTGCGAAGGCAGGTTCGAGCAAATTCAAATTCGTTTTGGCTGCAGAGAGTGAGACAAGAAGTAGAAAGATACACCGGAAAAGCAGCGAAAACGAAGGCAGGTGATATTATAAAAGTATTTTCACATTCACAGTATTCAGAAGTCATTGAACATCTTAGTGGACGACTATCGTAGAGCGCATAGTCCGAGGACAGGTATTTCGGCCAGTAACCTAGCTGTCAAAATAGGATAGACATCAATGCTAACGGTGAAGCCCTCTTCCTTCAAGCACTATTCCCATATTCCTTAACAAGGCAAAAAAAGATAATAGCTTTAATGCGAAAGCACACCTTTGAATCCCATATCCCATAGTCTGTTGGCGTTAAGAAGCTTCGTCACCTGATGGATCTCCATACTCGCTGTGGCACCACGACGTCCATGCGCACGTTTCGATGAAACCCGTAGTCGCAGTGCAGCATTCGGCAACACATAGCGAACACGTATCGACCTTTGCAAAGCGTCAACAACAATCGTCGCATTGCAGGATGGCACCTGAAATCCACACTACAGGATGTTTTATAGTAAATTAACGCATATGTTGCTTTACTTAATAAAGCAGATATGCTTTCACCTTTTCGTGAAGTTCACACTAAATAACTAATAGAGTGGAACGATGGAAGTCCAATATCATATTCTGTTGAATACAAAATCCCCCTGAACATTTCTAGAATGGCCAACTATACATTAATATAAAATAAATGTTTGCCAAATGTTTTTCTACTTCCTTTGACTATATTTTGTAGGAGCTGTTCAACTGCTAGATTTCCAGGCCGGTAAGCTGGAAGTCACTAACCAAGATCAAAGGTAGAAATATCCTCGTTAATCACTTCCTTGTGCAATATTACAAGGATGTTATATTTCGCCAAGACTTGTATAAACTATATTCGCGTCATGCGAAATTGAAACCTCACTCGCTATTTTTTTCGCCTTTGAAGAGTTTCCAGGAAACTTTGAACACCTTTAAGAAGGTTTTCACAGTTCGGACGTTTCGAGCAACCACTATAAATAGTTGAGAATTCAGACGGCATAATATAAAACTCAACTGTTTCAAATAAAATTAGGAATGAACCATCTAAGCAGCAAAGGAATTAACACCTACAACGCTTACCGGCATGCAAATAATTATTGCTTTGGCCAGCCACAATCCTGTAGCCTTTATTCCCTATTATGTGGATTAGACAAGTGTGCGAAACAGCGAGAAGGGGAAAGACTCTGGAAGACAAACTTCGATGACGTCGAAGTCGCTTAGCTGACTCGGTCGTTGTTCCACATTAATAGTGTGATTGCGACCAACCGCCTCGGCGATATACCCCAATCGACTTGCCAACTCATAGTAGCCGTCGAAAGAGACCACAAATGCTGAAAAATACACATATCTAAAGCGAGCTGAAAAATAATTTGTATCTTCTCTAAATCATCAAATTCAATTTCAATAAGCAACTGTTCCCGCAGTTTGGAATGCTCTAAACTGATTTCGATGGGGTATGTCCACCAACAATTGCTTATTTAGAATCGAAAAGACCAGCACTCATCCTCTCGTTTAAAATGCCTCCATACCTATGAACGAATGCATAAAACGCAATTGGCGCAGCTGTCAAAACATGTAACAAAAGGAAGAAATGGTGCCCTTGACGTGAATCTGTCGCCATCTCACTCCCTACCTTACGTTATATGAAAGGTAGAACATAAACGACTTCTGCACCTGCCTGTCATCCCACAGCAATCAATTAAATGAAATCAACTGTAATCTCGTCATAGAAGTATGTCTTGTCAAGCGATATTATTTCAATGCTAAAAAACGTGACCATATTTTATAGCTCATATAAGATTCTTTGCAAGATGTGCAACTGTAGAGGAGACTATAGACCAAAATCATTTGAAGGAAAGAAGCAGGACGAGAGAGTATCGCTAAAAAAACATTAAGAATGAAAGAAATTTGCAATTCCTCTACCTTTAAATGAAAACGCAGATCGAGACTGTAACATTTTAAAATACAGGAAACTGATAACTCTACAATTTTTAAGCACAGTCTAATGAAATAAACATAGGATAAAATCCTCATTGAGCAATGGCAAAAGTCATGCTCACCTTCTAGTGTAGCATTAAAGCAATTAATGAATAAACAGAGTGCTGAATCAAACACTCCTTTACTCATCTCTGCCCTAATGAGTACCTCCTAAAATTCTAATCACTTGATAATATAGACACAGAAAATTTTTTGATTGTCCGTCTAAATCTAACCCCTCCCTTTTTCATGAATGAGACCCTCAGTCACTGCAGTCAACCTTTCCGTTCCCCTACAGATCTAAAATTCAGAAGCACAGGATCCAATTAAATCATACTCATACCAAAGTCGACCACTGAGGACCTACTGATGTCGGCGCAGTGTAGAATAGGTAAATTTTTTTTGAATCACACGAGAAGATTTCGTCACGTTATTTCTTGGTCATTCGCATAAAAAATTTTACATAAAACATGTTATCCTCGTACTTGCAACCTGTTCACTCTCTCACAACCGTCGTTACGTCTTTGCGCCTCCGATCGCTAAGAATCCGTACTTTGTGCTCTATGCTCACTACCTAATTAAGATTCTTGATTATGTTAGTATTGGCATGTACGACTCTCTAAGATACATTCATCAAGCACCCACACAGTCAGGTTCACAACGAGATGCTATTACTTTGCAAAAATTTTCTAATAATGCCCTTTAGAAACAAATTTAAAAGAGTTGATGCAAGGAAAATACTTACACTTCGGGTCGTGTTCACATGAAAGGCTGACAGCAATAAGCTCGCAGATAATGAAAGTAGTCGCAATCAAGCATGGATCGCGCACAAACATCAAAAATATACAAATGCACTAATACGCCACCCATTCACTTCACATAACCCGTTTGCACCGATTACACTCCCTGAAAATACTGCGATTATGAAAAAAACGGAACCATCTCTTTTTTTTTTGCAATACAAGCTGTCACGAATGCCAAAATGCGCCCGGTATGCGATCTCTAAAATATGAGAGGGGAAGGAAAGGAGATTTAAGACCATTCTGCTGTTCTGTGCAACAGTTGCCTTCGTAAGAACTATACATCAAAATTACTTATGCTTACAAAAAAACTTTTATACTTCTTAAGTCACATCGAATGTGGTTGCCGAAGAGGTCGATAGACGTTCCTTTCTAGTTGTCATACGCATAAAGCAACTATAAGGCGATACTCAACCTTAAATGTGGATAGCGGTACCAAAGTGGGTATCAGCCAAAAAGCTAATAAGAAATCTGCATGCGGCTACGAACATATCCGCCAACGTTTTTTACATGACATCCTCGAATATCGCCGAACATAAAAACATTCACAATTTTCTTTTACAGGTTTACTGAGAGCAGTTTATTTCTCATCTGCTTTTATAACATACAACAATTTTAATGATAACAAGCCAAAATGACGTCAATGAGGGGGAAATACTCAGATTTGGTACTTAAATCATATAACGGCATTCGACATCGATAAGTGATCAACATTTCGACAGAGCAGTATGATTACCCTACATGAAGGCGCAGCGACGAAATACTACTGATGGGTCTTCCGCATATGTTCGCATAGCGCGTGTGAGTTTTCCAATAGCGTTTACCATGATCGCGCTCCCTTTCACTGAGTTGCGATATATGGGCAGTATCTTGCTACTAATCAATTCTAATGAAAAGCAAGGTGCACTGCATTAGTGTGCCATAAGCGTTCACACTCACCACAAAGTCAAGTGACATTGACCGTCATGCACATCCTAAACATGCTACCTATAATCCAATGATCCCGGAGAGAAGTTCAATGCAATAGCGTTAAATATGAAAAAGTAACGGATGACGTTGCCGAAGATGATAGATCTCAAGCAGATAAATGTTTACACAAAGACCTCCGCGTTCCTTTACTCCGCCACAAAACACGATATGCATCTAGAGCAGTTTTTGAAGTCTAAATCTTGACCACCTGTGAGGATAATCAAATATAGTTACAGGATCAATGTCGTATAAACCAACTCCTCCCTCCCACTCTCCTAATGCATTGCTGTGATTGCTCCTCAAAAGTCGTGCATGACGACAATGACTAGCGCCAGACGATGAATGCATACACGAAATAAGAAGAGAGGAATAATCCATAAAAACGAAAAAGTATGCAAACATGCTCCTGTAATGGCGCAAGCTGTTTAGATACAGCGTTGGGAACATAAACATACGCAACCACTATGCAAGAATAGCGATCAAAACCTTAACTCGTCGCTTAGAAATGGAGAAAACATCCATCCCCTTACTACAGACATGAACGGAGAAACAAGTATTCTCGTCGGCTCTAATCCCTACATCGTTTTATCAACAAAAGGACGCACAATAACGATCCCAAAGTATTGTGTTTTTTCTGATATTCATTCTCCTTTAATTATAAGAAATTCATCCTAAAATCAATATCAAATAAAATCAAATGGTACCATACCGAAATCAACTCCGATCGATAAATAAACAAAAATAAAAATATATTATCAACGGCAAAGCAACCGATCAATTAATAAAACAACTTTTCGATATTATTTATAGCGTAGCGTCGATTTATTCATAGCCACGAGATGAAACGACAAATACAAAGATATAAAAATTCATTAGACGATCCCCATAACATGACCTAATATAGCAAAGAAAAAAATGTAAATTTGGAACGAAGCCATAAAAGTAATCAATATCTTCATTTTAAAACTCTAGATAGTGGCCGTTCTATAAAGAACAATATGAACATACCATAAGGTCAATCAAAGATTAAAAAATTAAGAATACGAACACCGAAAAGGAATGAAGCAAAATAAAATAAACAATTTTCGCTCAAAAGACGCTAGAAAATGACGCCCACGATAAAAATGACGATTAAGATGAAGATATCCCTCCACCCAATTTGCAATCGAAATGCAGAGAAATCAGTGCTCACGAAAGGTCACAGGCTTTGTTTTACATCACAGCTTAACCCCGCTTCCCTCAATTGCACATTATCAAGCGTTCATTCTACTCAATATAAACTCTTCTCAATGACTCGCCCTCCATACGTCCTGATTCCCTCCTTCCCCCCATCCGTATTCCTACCCAAACCACGTATCCCACTAATATTTCATCCTTCTCTCACAATGTTCAAATGTCAAACAGCAATATCACACATTGCATTTACCCTCTCCGATAAATATTTCGATTTCTGCATAGTTGCATGTTTTACTCCGTTGGAATCCATTAGGTTGCACAGAAGTTCCGTTCGCTTCACATTAAACTTCAAATGTCATCCCCTTAGACATTTCACTACATTTTAGATGTTTCCATTTACTATGTTGTTGGATTAGTTAGCGTCTATGATTCTCACGCTTCAGATACCACTCTCTACAATGGAATCATCCAACAATAGCAACGAACGCAACTTTTGCACAATCGAACAAATTCCATACGCTGGAAGACTGGCGAGCTTCGATTATCGATGCCTTCCTCCATTTCCCCTCCCCAACAACAAATCATATGAGAGTACCACAGAAACATTTCACAAAATACGCAATCCGTTTGCTAGAAAATTATACAGTATTCTATCATTTCCCAAAATCATGGATTAGATAATGAATATACCGAATCGAATAATGTACCAGCTACGGCACATCATCCAGAACATTCTGCGTAAAGATCATAACACAAGTAAAGAACATTGCAAAGGATTGCGAACCTCATAGCAACACCTATGTAATAATTAGTATCTCCAAACAAATATTGACGTAATCACAATGCTCAATCATCTTATCGGAAACCATTTTTCTTTCTCTCAGATACAATTCGGCATCCGTTGCAACAAAAATCAACAGGTAATTCGACCTAATTCAACAATCACCTTTCTACCTTCTCCATGCCGAAACATACAAAAAAGGATTACCCCAAATGTAGCCCCCTCTCTTTACGTTATGCATCTCCTTATTCATTCAATTTTGCACTATGTCTCATCATAAAAACAGAGCAAAATTTTAGGTGTGACTAATTAATAACCCGTTTTAGTCTTCTACATTACTTATAATAGAAGAGAACTATGAAACATCTACAAGCATTACAGTACTCTTATATTACAAACAGCGCTTTAGGAATCGAAAGAAATCTCATTACTTTTCACGAAAAAAAAAGAGAAACAATTCGCTAACTTAGCGCAATAAATTGCAACTCTAAAGTTTGATGATCGCGAAACAAATACCACCCGAAGAATTTTTTCATCTTTCGAAATAAAAATATGCAGGACATGTTTTTAAATTGTTGGGATATTGCAAATTCACGTCAATTATTAACAATAATATTAATATTTCAAGCATCTAATTGAATGATAATAATTGAATGATAAACCATTTCCAGTGGGGATAGGAATAGCGATATTCAGGGTGCCATATATAACATTAAACAGTGCGCATTTTCAAGCATAATATCAAACATCTAATCCTTCACACAAATATAAACAATCATTACCAGTATTTGTTCTCTAATATTTTTAAATAAAAGATTACGATTACCAGTGAAGTATCGCATAATACAAATAGTGAAACAACATTCAATATATGCCATCAACCACATACTCGCAATTAAGACAGCAATAGAATTCGACAGGAGGGCAGCAGCAACGATAAGACGATCAACTGGAATATGCAAACAGGACGCATATCCATTAAATTTAGGAACTTCACTCCCAAAATGTAAACACAGTTGATAAAGCAGCCATGACAACCGGATGGCACATGAACATTTCGATCAGAGCAAAGGTAACATAAGAAAATGATGAAAGAAACACAGCGGAGCCTATGAAGCGCATGAAAGATAAGCATCATATAGTTGGCGCTACAAACGGCCACATCTGTGTCATCTCCTTAAAGTCCTTTTCGTCCCATTCATTCCCACCCACCTCCCCTTCTCACAACTGTGTATCATTTTCAGGAGCAGAGAGGGAGGTGAGACGGATTTATACCTAAAACATTTGAGTATCCATCCCCTTGAATTAATCAACTGCTCACTTTGCCCTAATCTTCTCTTCACTTATTTCCCAACCAATTCTAGTTCATTCATTTTCTAGTGACATTCTCGTCCTTTCCTAGCAATTTCAGGACATCCTACACGCCATCTGATGTCTCACTACACCGTCATCCTTTAATCAACACAATATCTTTGACAAACTCACAAATTCAATTGCCCATCCATTCAATCAATTTACTAATGCTCTACATTGTTGCCATGTTAGGACATCAATATAGAGAGCAGCAACATTACAAAGCGTTATTCCGTGGCTCGTTTCTCGTTCAGCAGTTCTGCCATAGCTGCGTGTATAACATCGGGGCATGAAACAAAACAGCATCGAGATACATCGCCCACCAATTGTCGCACTGATTCACGCAGATTCTCGTTGACACCAACAAAGAGTGCCATCACACCCTGAAATGTCTCATCGATCACTTCATTTCATCGAAGGTTATTATAAGAACAAAGCGGCACAAAGTTATGATCACTTCATCAAAATAAACTAATGACACCTTACAAAAACTATCCACAATCCCTCTAGTGTGCTCATTCCTATGATACTGCCAGGAACATACAAAACGAATTATTCCCCTCGGCTGAGAATCGTCCAAGTGAAAGATTTCGAAGATGAATCGACATTAATCACTTCGCGATGACCAAATTATTCAAATCTTAATTATTCAAATTATCCAAATTAATTATAATTAATTATTCAAATCCACCTAGTAAAACAATCGAAGAGCAAAATTTGCACAAAAGATTCCTAACAGCTTATTCCCATATGAAGTTAGTTTGAAGGGAGGGCATTTCGACAACTAAGATGTGAGAATAACCCCAAGAGAGAATTAATGTACAAAGCCTCCAACTTATAACTTAAACACTTCAAGTTACAGGTTTTCCTAAGTGTAATAATCATAAACGACCCACTCCGCTCTATCGGAGGCAGCCGACGAAGCGCTCAAAAGAAAGACATGGAGCGACTGCTCTATCGCCAACAAAATAATAAAAATAAAATAAAATAAAATAAAATCAAAAGCAAAAAAAGAATCCCCAAAATATGGCGCTAAGGAAGTACGTTGAAGTTCCCACTACACCCCCCCCCTCAACATGAATTTATCAGCAATTCTGCGTCCTCTCTTAACAGCTTAAGAGCTGGCAACTACCGACAAAGTTGGCCGCCAATTTCACATCTCCTCACCGATAATGTATCACTCACTCCACTGAAGCAAGGCTTTTTGAGATGGTAACTTCATCCCTTTTCGTCCTTTATTTGCCTTCTGCCACCTATATAATACATCAAAACCCATGGCGTGTGCTATCTTTGCACCGTATAGCTTGAACATACCCGTTTCATCTCTTTTTTATTCCGAATGACTACTTCCGGAATCTAAGGAAATAAATCACACCTATGAATTTCAGGATATTTCCAAGAGTTTTAAGGCAGCATAAACGGTAACAATGGCAGAATAGTGAGCTGTGGGCCATCAATATGAAAACTTCATAAGACAGTGGAAGAGGTTCAAGAATAATGTTTACAGCAACAAACCTCAGGGTTGCGCGCAACTGCCTGCCGTACCATTGGCAAATCTGAATTCGTATCACCGCAGACTAACACCCTCCCTGGTGTTTCCAAGGAATCTCCCATTGTTGCGACCACTCTGTCAACACCGTCCGCTTTATTCCAAACAGTACCCGAGCTATGAGCAACCACTTCTACCTCGAGTTCGGTCGATGGATCGAATACTAAAACCTGCAAATATTGACTGTTTACCTGTTCCGTGAACATCACACCAATAAATGGCTGAAATGCCCTCAAATCAAGTCTGCAAAAATTCTGTCGACACAGTTTTGTAACGCCTCAAGCAGATCGCGCAAGTGATTTCGGTTCTCACGTGAACACGCAAAAACTGTGTACATGAGCATGGAAGCTTCACTTCCTTCTGAGTGGATATTGGCTGGTAATGCTGTCCACTGAATAACAACCTCATTTTTTGTGAACAAACACCCCACTGCTTCCAGCATTGAAAGCCGTTTTACTTCTCCTCCCTCAACGACCTCTTCATTTATAATTCAAGACGCCCCAACAGGTTCAAATGAGCACACGTCCTTGTCGCTTAACTACTCGATTATCCGTCCACATATTAGGCGTTGCGGCAACATGTCAGCAACTTATGAGGACCACTAAAGAACTTCAAAAACGACATATTTCTCATGTGTGTTCATATGTGAGCACCACATCGATGTTAAGTGTTGAATTCACGTCTCAACGATGCCTCAGGTTTAGTCTCCGGTAATCATACTCTCCATGAAAAAGAAACTTCAAGCTATACGTTAAAGAAAAACCCAATGCTGCATCACTCTCTCTTCATAAACTTTAAGGCAATCTAGGCTTGAGGTGCTTTGCACACAAACATCAAGTGAGATCTGACTGTCATCTCGCTATCGCCGTCGCAATAACAATTGAAAAATAGCTAATTTATCAATTTTATCCAAAGCAAACCATCGCAAGTCTAGATCACCTAGCTACGCACCACAATAGCAAGGAATATCCCCTTCTATAACGCATGAGGTATTTGGTCTAACTGTAATCCGAGATCAATTTCCTAGAAAGGCCTGTCAACAGCGTTTCATAAAGCTTAAACAAATCAGTTGTTCATCAAACGACAGCCGAGATCCCTTAACCTAAACGTAGCGATGGTTCTGAATCAAGGACGCGAGCAAAAGAAATAAGAAAACAAACATGATTTTGTGGATCGACTCTGTGCATCCTCTCCCTTACGGCATTCTGATAGCGAAGTGACAGCTCCGGAAGTACGTGTCCATAGACAGTCTGCACCCCTAACGTCAACCGATCGACCTTACGCTGCACGCCGCTACCCACCAACGCAAACTGCGAGTAGTCGCTCGTGTGCAACAGACAACTCATCTGTTGATATAATAACATCGTCAACAAATAAAACAAAAATCCATCACATAACACCACCTGAAGCCCTCTCATACGCTTAAGTAATCAGGACGAGGGAAGGAAGTTGATAACCACCATCAATAAGACATAAGCGATATAGCAAAACGTTGAGGGATATAAACAGAATATAAACAAAACAAAGTGGAAGTGAGGTACCATGCCATGAAATATACTGCAGAATTCCGTTAAAAAACCACGGCATATGCGCTCCGACTACTATAGTGCAAATGTTCGGCCTCCGGTGGAAACACCATTGGGGAACGATTTCTAGACGAACCGCTCTCTATCAGGGTCTTCCTGACCGAGGATCCTGTTCTAACCTGTCAGCAGGCCTATTTCCTATATGCAAGGCCTCTTTCTCTTCGTTTTTTAGTCGTATCTGAGCCCCATCAAATCTATAGCTAGCGAGGCTGCTCACGATCAAAAACCCGATCTTCGGGTCGCACTAGCTGGAACACGGTTCAGGTGTTTTTCACGTGCAATTAGTGCGTTGCCCGTGCAATCTTACACAGCGCAGGTGCCGCACTTGCATCGTTCGTAGAAGCCATTACATGTATCTACAGCCCTCCGAAGCGTACTTCGTTTTGCCCACAATTTCTAGCTAATGGATAGAAGAAGGTCCCCAGTTTCATGAGGAAGCTATTCAGTTCATTTCTGCATTTTGGCGTAGACTTACCTGTGAATTACAGTACAAAAAAGTTTCTAAACAGCGACACAAGTAGAAGACCAGAGAATGCTCGTACAGCATCAGGCTAGAAAATAAAACAGAACAAGCGCAAAAATGTGCCAAGGAAGCCGCACCACCTTCGCGGTTCTACCCATTAAGCAAGCGCTTTGCATGCTGCCCATAATTAACAAAACATGCACACCATAATTCATTACTTTCTTGGCAAGAAGTAAAAGTGGCTGATCTATTGAGTGATAATCAAAGCCGAAAACCCTCTAGTCCCATTTGTACGTTTCGCTATGTGTTATAATGAGGAATTCCAGTGCATATTTGTGTCCCTTTTCACTAATTTCAAGTGTGCAACTACAAAATCAATGGCGAACAAATCCCCTAATACCATCGATATCAAAAATATAAACTCCATTCGAAACTTGCCGCCTTCTCTGCAACCTCAAAGTGCCGTGAAAACAAATCAATCCGGCTTTGCGATCGCTCGAGAGGAGCACAAAATACTACTTTTCTTTCCAGGAAATAAACAAACGACCGGATTCTTAGTACAGGCGTCTAGCATTTTTTCACAGATCGTGAATTTTACGATCTGAACCTGCGACCTTCCGTTTTCACGGTAAATGCTCTAAGCGATCGAATATTCACACCTGTTTAAATCCCATTGATGCATAGCACAGCTGGGATGCGAGTAACAAAAAACGGCGAGTGAATGCGATTGCGGTTGCTCATTCGATTAGAGCATCGGCTTGGAAAGCAAGAGGTCGTTGCAGAGGCAAACACTGTACTACGCTCCCTAACGCGCTTTTCCATAGAATGGCCCATATCGCACTTTCATATAAAAACACACACATCAATAACTCAACTGGAAGATGCCAATATCAACGAAACTTGATTTATGAGGCCATTCGATCGTGTATCAATCATACGTTCCGAATTTCGTAGATACGGCTTCCGTTTTTTTAGTTAAAAAACAAAGACAGAAAGATTAAATTACCTAAGCGCACGGGCATGACGTCACCACAACGTGATTTAGTAAAGATTCATAAACACCCACAGAAAGTGATAAACGCGTGGCAAATTCTTTCCTCATGAAGCCGATTTGATTCCTCCTTCGGGTCTTTGATCAAGCAATTAAATTCCTCTTGCTCGTGCTCGACTACCTTATGGTGAACATTTCATTTCAAATTTTGGCATTCCCCTACAAGCTAATGGATAAAACTGAAGAAAAGAAAAATGAGGCTATTAGTGCAAAGAATATCTAATAAAATTTATGGGCATAGGTTTAATCGTTTTAAACATCACAATGAGTACGCTGAGATAGGATGCCGCCGTGCAGCAAGCACTTTAACCTTTCTATATCCAAAAACATTTGTACGTACTTCGGGAATCGCATAATTACTGCATAACTTCAGCAAATGAAAACGAAAAACATTTCAATTGGGCTACATTCAAATCACAACTTCTGCAGCAAGCAAAGATCACATTATCTAGATGAAATCCGGTAAAACTCGCTGTGCAGCCTGTAGAGAACGCAAAGAAGATAAATACGGAACCTCATCGTTCAGCCTTTGAAGGGCATCGAAACCTTCATCCGATATACCATCTTCGTGAACCACTCGCCGACCACCAAGCCACCATTCCCTGCCCCACGAGCCACTGAACAGCACCGGGCCATCGATTGGCATTGCAGTTAAGTCGAGAATACCCGGACCTCTTAGAGGTCCAGCTGTCAGCACAGCACTCAAACGAGTGAAACGGGCTGCGAAACGTGTCATCCCAATAGCACTATACACAGGCTGCAATTAATATCATCTGTTGCCGATTATAAAATACACTAATGCAGTATCGTGTATATAAAATTCCCTTAAAGAAAAAAAAAGGAAATACAACAAGACATCAGTGTTTCTATTCAACCGAGAAAACGTGCTTAATCTTGATCAATAAAACCATCACAATACACAGCAAGAACAGCATCCAGCAAGTAAAAGGTAGGCCTTCGACAAAGCGATACCATGATGTATCAAGCTCTTTCCTCATTGGTGGAATTAACTCTTTTCAGTTGCTTTAACTTAGGGTATCACTCAACAATAAGGAGCAGATACAGATCAGAAAATTTTGATATTTTAAAGCTCATTAGGACATCTATGCTTTTCTAGTTTTGAACTGTTTCAACTGCGCGAGTGGGGGAGGTCACTGCAGGATAGGATAGGGTCTCATATTTCGACTTCCGTTCAGTTTCATCTAAAAATAGCGCTGTGACCTTTTTCTTATCCGAATAAAGGTGCTCTGGAATTTGTCTAATAAAAGCCAACCCTCTGACATACAGATAACTCGAGAGCACTCTAAACTATTACCATATCCGAGCGGTTAATGCCTCAGCAGTCCTAAAAGAGGCCTTTCTAACAACCAGTCCAATTACGAAACAATAAAAACGATTCGATTCAGTAGCTTTCAAAATTCTTTCATCCTTTTCGTTTGTGATTTCATCGTAAAAAAGAGCTCACTTTGTTCACTTCACTTTCAAAGGTTTCTTTCTAATAACGAAAGCAAAAAAAAGAATGCATTCATCAGCTAATATTAATTTTGATTCCTATCTCAACAACACGACATGAAATTTCTTCGCAGCATAAAATTTCTTGAGAAAAAAATTTTTAATGATTCTAATAAGTCATTCAACTAGCTTCTGTCAAAATGTCTATATCCCCATGGTATTCGAAATTGCTTTCATCACTAACAAATGAAGGTCGTATATAATGTCATATATAATTCCCCCCCCCCCCAATAGTAACAAGCATTCACAGCGGTATATATCCCGTGAGCTTACTGTCATTCCGCTTAGTAATATCACTGCAAAACATAACTCCCATTGTGGTGTATAATCCTCACACCCTCATTTTGGTGATCCATCACTTCTTTATCATCAGGCTAGACATCCCTCTCTTTCTTATATCAATTTGTCTCAGTCACTGCACACAGCTATAAGCATCTACCTGGAATTTGTAGTTCAGTAATACATAAATAATGTCATTACTGGATTGAAAAATCCCATAACGACCTAATTTAATTGGTGCAACACTAACAGCACTAAGCAAATGGATCTTACTTGCAAATTAGTGGCATACTGTGAGCAATAATCCTTCATTGTCCCATCCCAATCGGTTATAAATATGGGTTTTCGCCCGTTTGTATTCGATTCGACAAATGTGCGTAAAAATCTGAAATATTTAACGCCTTCTGATTAATATAACACATTTAAACAATAACCAACATTCAAACACAACATATTCAAGCATTTTAACTAATGTGCTATTAAATGACTTATAGAGGATGCAATTCTTATATGTCGACGCTAGCTGGCAAATACGTCAACATAACATCACATCCTTGCTTACGATTATTTTACAATTCACTGCAATTCATAGGAAATGTTATGAATATGCTCTTCGATACCTATAAGATGTTCACCTCAAGATAACTAAAATTTAGCCGATCTCTCCACTCGATTTAAGACCTACTCTCAGAAATGCTCTTAGAAATATACCACAGCTATGTTAAACCTTACACGGTTGCTTCTGCAGCTGAATGCGCTTGAAGGTTCTATAGCAACATGGTGAGAAGCCCAAATTAACAACAACGTTATGCAGGCACTTCACTGCTTCCTTCTCACTGCAGAATTCCACCGATACGCACTAGCGATTACGTTAGAATAGAGTGATTAAAACACGCAATAACAACTGCCTATAGGATCGTCAGCTCAAGATTGTTACTTGGGAATACGATGTGCGCAACTGCAATCAATAGGTTCGAAAAAAATGGGTGACAAACCTTAAAAGTACGGAACAGGTTACACTGAACAAAAGCATCAAATTCGAAACAATGGTAATATTTCTATCCCTCGGAGTTCTCCCCCCCCCCCAAGGCCCGGGGATTTCGGCTAGGCCCGGTCCCCTCTTCCCCACAACCATTCTTCCCTACTATTATTCAAAAATCAGGCTAGCGAGAATTGCACCTCAGCAACTTTCCGTAGCAGTTACATAGAGAGAAAGGTAAAAGAAAGAACAGAATTACAACGAAGCTTACTTTAAACATTCCCCGAATTCTTCCATGAACTTGTGTTCACTGAGAGGATGATAAGGGGACAATATAGATATCAAATCAACTTTCGCAACTGTTTCTGGCCAACGAACATTGCGATTCTCCGATCGTGCTGCTCTTAAGCGGTCCAGAAATAATAAATCTTTCTGCAAATATAAATTCCTCAAGAATAATGCAAAGTCCTATGAGTGAAAAACTATCGAAAAAACTTTAGAGTTGAAATTGGACAAGATTTCCTTAGAAAAAAGGTCACCGGGGAATACAAGGAGCAGGCAAAAGGCAAGGTAAGAATGTATTGCCGGATGGGAGATTCGTATGAAAGTTCTGCGAGCTGGCCCCTCCTCGTCTCCTCCTCGCCCACCCCATCTACCTCTCTCTAGTTAACATTACTCAAGCTGCACTTCTATCTAAAACTGGTTCTGGTAGATTAAATAAACTGAATTATTTACATACCATTAAACCCGTAGTCTCATCCTTGATATTAATACTCAGCTTAGCAGAGATGGTGCTCATCTCACGCTGGAACGCCTTTGTATTCGAATCGGTTAACTTATCATAGGTTCGCCTTAATTGCTCTATCCATTCATCGTATATTTCACAATTATTTAGCACTGCAGCGACTATCTGACGACGCACCGCTTGCATCTGCAACAAAATCAATCTCCAATCATATTATAATCGGTCATAACCTGGCCATAATGCATTCATAGTCGATCACAATCAGTCATAATTTGGCCACAAAACATTTATAATTAATTACAATCCAGCCATGACCTGGCCACAACCATATTTTCAATTACCTGCCTTATCTGTTTTGGTATCAAATAGCACGACACCTGTGCTAATAAACCAAGGTGAAGATAAGATACACAGAAACTGAAAATGCAGTGAATAATGAGAAATTAGAGTTTATAGCACCACCATATTTCATTTCTATATTAACGATACATACACACATTTATAACTACATCGAATTCATACAATCTCCGATTAGACTAACGAAACTGAAACGAATCTATGATTCTAATCCTTGCAGCTCAGTCACCTCCATTGCCAAACGGCTATATGACCTTTTATGAAGCAAAACAAATACTGAGATAGCCCAAAGATTTAATCATTACCGAATACATGAACGTCTTGAACTCTTCGACTGTTTGAACGCTGTTTGACGACTCGGATCTGTTATCGGCGTTTGACGTCTCCGAAAGACGGCGTTCAGCGTTTTGTGGCGTACAATCTGCAAACATTAATTCTACCTCAATCTACCTGAATTCTACCTCAAATCCCAGAGAAGCAAAAAACCTTTAACAATGGTGGCAGCAGCCCCTTCAGCCCTATTCAAGTTCGACGAATAGTACCTAGAATAGTGGTTCTCTATTCATTGGCATTCCGATAAAACAAAGATCGAAACTCAAATACCTCTGCCATTAATATAAAAAACGCTATGAATACAGAAAAGTCATTTTTGGGAATGCAACGTGAAACAGTCAACCACCTCCAATTATGCCCACTGTTATTCACGCTGTATTATATCTCATATCTCGTAAGGTATATCAAACTTCAAAATACTTGGCAAATTAAAGTATATGCGCCAGCACTGAAGAATACAATGGTCCCCCAACGTGACAACGATTGCGAAACGAAGCCCATTACTTGTTGCGGAAATAAATGATTGCGAAATTCGAAACGAATTTGATATACCTAATTTTGAAAGCTCATCTCTTTCACAGATATGGAGGAATTAAGTTACAACTATTAGTGTTTTTACCAAACGATTCCTCCCACATAAGGAATACCCAGAAAAAACCCCAAAATCACATTCTTCCACCATCCCATAGTCTTGCTTTTGTGCATGGACCACTAATGAGAACAACGGATACCTCAATAAAACAGTTCATAAGTCAGTTTAAAAAACGATCAAAGTGCAATCCAGAAAAGTGCAATAAATTCTACCTTTCTTATGTGCGTGCTCTTCTTCGGAATCATGGCAATCCTCTTTGGCTTTTCGTGCGTTGCTCGATTCGGCAGCCATTACAGTCATAACCGAGCACTTCGTATGTGAACGTTCCACAACGTCACTCTAAATTATCTTCACTTCTTGAAAGTAAGTAATTCCAAATTAAGGAACTGCCTTTAAAATTGACACTTCGATAATATATTAACGACTCTAAAAGTAAGAAAAAGAAGTCGCACTCGAAGAATTTCGATAATCATAGTTCAAAAGCAATCACCACAACTGATGGAAGCAAATTTTAGCGGTCTCTTCCCGGGACTGCAATGTGCTTTTTGGCGATGCCGCAACTAGCGTTCAAGCTGAAGCACTTTGTTGCAGTATAGTAATCCCGGCTTAACTATCAGGACCACATTCGTAAAACTAATTCCTCTGTCAGGCAAGTTCCACCACTGCATGTCCGAGTCCGAGTACATATATTTCAACCAAAAGCATAAGTACATTTTCTTTGTTCTTCGACTCACCTGATCACGGAGCCCTTTAACTCTCTGCTAATCCTGAAAAACTATTCCCACAAAGCGTTTTCACTAGAGTTTCGCTATTTCATTCACAGTCTATGACAAGTTAGTAACATCGATTCATTAACTTGAGCAATTAATTTGCAACAATACTGCAGAATGCAATGTGACTCTATGGCGATTCAACAAATTCTTTAACTTTAGTGACATAAAGCAGAACAAAAGCCATCTTTACCCAGTGAATCTCGTTTCCAAGTTTTACAAACATTTCTCAACCCTTCCAAACTTAACTAGAGCTAATCACATAACAGTAGATGTTTTACCTGTTGCCTATATCCACCTCCTCAAGCGCTTATAATCCCTCCTTGCTTATCTTGTAAATCCGAATTCATTCAGTAAAAGTTTAAAAATGATAATAAGAGGAAAACGAGACATACTAAACAATCGACGTGACGCGACTCATTAAAACTGCAACAATAACACGCCGAACGAATGCTATGAAAATTGTTTCCTAACTAATAGGCGCTTTTAAGAACATTCATTTATTCAAAATATTTAAAACCTGACAGGTGGAATTGAAGATTTGGTTAACCCACAGCGTTAATTTCGATCAACATCTACTAAAGCATCAGCAGAGAACCAATACTTTCATAAATTTTTCTTTAGCTGAAAATGCCCTCAGGCATATAACCATATCCAATCCATACAAACAAAATCGTTTCTATTTATACGTCACCTTTTTCAAGTTAACGCACAAGTCGCATAGAGGCAATTACGTTTCCTTTATCGTAAACTGCACTTCACGTGCAAAATAAGAAAGCATGCTACGGTGGCTGGCACGATACGCCCGCTTTTCTATTCGCCCAACCAGATGTTTCGAAAAAATTCCGCCCATTGGCTCATCAGTCTCATACAACTCCCAACAGATAAAAAAAGCAAGCATTACCACATTTGCCCTTTAATTCACATTCCCGCTCGAGCAAATCTCCCATAGAACACCGTTCTTTCGGATCAAATTTGCCGTGAAAAAAGTTTGAATTTCCAAAAATGGTGTACCAAGTTGAACTACTACACAAAGAGTTATTTCATACTGTAATGACTATCGTAAACTTGGGGAAAGACCAATTCGAAACAACGCATTGGAGACAAGTTCATTAATGCGGTTCCCTATTTCATCGATCAGTTGTGCAAATTTCCAATCAAATCTTCCTACGCTTACACCTGGCCACCTGCGCAATAATAATATACCTTATAACTTTCACAGCTCCTTCAGCTATTCACCGCTCATCACTATACATTTGGTGTTTAATTCACCGTCACTTGGCCATTAAAATCAGAATCCTAGATGTACCAAGTATAAGGAAGACAGAAACCAATTGGAAGCTGTGCATGAAACGAATTTCAACAACAAGATTGAGCATTGAGAAGCAACAATAGCTTGTACCTGCTCATTTAAGCGCCCTTCACAAACTTTACAACAGAAGATTCTTAATCGCCTCCGAAATCACTTAATGATGCCACAAAAATTTACATATCTCAAAAACGCCCGGGCAAAACGTCCGTCTATTCATAAACACGTTATGAATAGCAAAGAAAAATGCAAATATTGTAGTATGCTATATTCTGCTATGACTCTCAGCATTCGCAATTCCAGTGGCTGGTCATTTGGAACGTTGACAGCTTGAAGCATCTTTGCGAAGGCAAAATAATTTAAAAATTTCCAGTTCAGTTAGACCTCCCATCATAAAGAAAATAGCTGCATGCATTTGTCGATAGATTTTAACATGACATTTTAAAAGGAATCTTCACCTTGGTTATGTGATTTGCTGCTGCGTATCGAGTGACGTGGATTGCGGAGTGGCGAAGATTCTTTTGATGTTGTCTGCTGCACGTCAAAATGCAGACAAATGGTTGGCTGCTCGGTTGTCGAGGTGCGCACTTATTGCGCTCTAATCGAAGATTAATGACGTCCTCTTGTTGCTGCTTAACCAATAGTCCTTCCGTTGATCTACCGAATTCAACACCCTTCAAATCATATGCAAATTAATCTTATGCAAATTTCCTTTCAAATTTTTCCTCGCTCACGCCTGGCAAAACAATGCAAACAATGTAAACGTTCGCCAATTTAAACAAAACAACGAATTTCTTAATAAAAAGTTCTTTAATGACGGAAATACACAAAGACAGATAACTATACAACAAATATGGCCTAATGTTTGCAATTATGAACCATTTACCATGACAGTTAACCATCACATTTAAAGATAATTGCAAAATAAAAAATAAAAAAATAACGCGCCTTGTCGCATAAATAGGCTGCATTAATCAACAACAATAAATTCCTCTCTGATCCGTATTCGATCGGCGATGAAATAAATGCTGCATATGTAAATTACTCATTACGCTCATTTATATAATCAACCTAGATGAAAGCGCTATAATACTGGATGAACCAATTAAATTCCATAATGGTCACTTTTGATTTCAGAGAGGTTAAAGACATGTACGCTAAGCTATTGTGAACAAAAAAAGGAATCATTTAAAACCTAATAAAATAATAAGCTACAATACTAACATAATAAGTAAAATAATGACATAACAAACAACGTAATAATAATAACAAAAAATAACTGAAAGTCAGAAGCATTGTCACAATAACCTTTCCGAAAACACCAACTTAAAGAATGAAAGTAATAAATAGAGAAACCAATGGAAAATAGAATCAAAAAAGCTGGTTACAGGTACTAAAGCAGTGAATAGGCACATATAACAGTAACAACCCTTCGTTCAACTGCAAGGCTATATCACCGATTTTCGGTTTAGGTAAGGTCACGCTTGCCCTCCTTAACCTAGAAAAATCATGCCACCTGTTTAATTTAGAAAACGTCATGCTGCGCCCGCCGAACTCAGGGAAAGTCATGCAATCCTCTTTCATTTCGAAAAATCAAGCAACCCCTATAGTCCAGAGGAGATTAGTCCAATCCTGTTAAAATTTAGAAAAAGTCGCACTACTCCACCGACTCTTTTTGAATTTAGAAAAAAACACACCAAACGAACAAAACCAAACCCATACCCGATTCGGGGTCTTATATATACTGCTTTGCTGCAGCACAAAGTGATCTGCACGCGACTGTAGCATGGCTTGCGCGATAACAAAAGAAAACTCTCCCCAAGTTTATGCCACCCGGTAAGATGTCCTCGACAAATGCACTCTCAACAAAAACACCTCATCACCGTTCCCTGTCAACCTTGCTAAAGAGAACGTTCGTTTATCTCCGCGTTTTCATCCTTTACCCTTCCTCCCTCTTTTCAGTGAGAGGCCGCAAATAATTTTATATAGAGACTTACATGTACCCAGACATATGATGCGCTTTGCAGCAGGCAAATCGAAAAAAAAAAAACGAATTTAGCGTTACTGAGCTCTCTTATTGTCTGTTGGCGTTTATGCAGGTGGCTGGTCGAAGGAAAGCGGCTGCAAATGAAACACTTCCGTTGGTAGATTCTTTATATATTGCATCAGAATTTAAAGAAGACAGCCACAACAATCGCATCACCTTTATATATATATATATATATATATATATATATATATATATATATATATATATATATATATATATATATATATATATATATATATATATATATATATATATATATATATATATATATATATATATATATATATATATATATATATATATATATATATATATATTAGCCCGTATTTCGACCTCTAACCGCCTAAGACCTCAAATAAATTGGAGTCACCTCTAATCTTGCCGATTCCAAAGATAAAGTCTACTACCTACTCTTTCATGTTATCAACTTTCGTGGCATTTGTTCATCTTTCTGCCCAAGTCAGCAATCTTTTTTGCTTCCAAGTTCTTTGTTAAGCATTCCTGTCTTGCTTTCTACGAAGTATACGCTAAATTTTCACAATGTTTCTTTCACTGCAAGCACAATTCAGCCCCTCCCAATAGAAACAGACCTTTAATTTTGTTTTTATGGATCCTCACAAGTGATAAAACTATAACTTTATTTATTACACAGTTTTCGTGATAATGGATTGATAAAAAAAGAACTGAAATAAAGGATATGAGCAAACATTTTGTGTCTTAGAACGAATTGATTGCATCGATGCGCCATCATCAACCTTAGTTCCCCAGGAAAAAAGCGAAAACTGGCAAGTGAAGCGGGAATAAATGCAAAACAACAACACTAAAATACATCCACCAAATTCGTTGTCTAAAACAGATTTCGAAAAATTTTCAAACAAACGCCGTAAATTCCTAATTTGCAAAGAGCAAAATACACGAACGAATGCCACAAGTTTTTGAGCAGACAACGTGCCATATCACGCAATCGTCTATAACGTAAATTTCTTTTAACCCCTTCTTCCAGCTCTAGAATCATTTGATGAAAAAATCAACACCGTTCATAGCAATAGCAATTTCTCAACATTTCGTTTCCTTATCAAAGCATGAAATAAAGCGATTGTAAAGTTCTTCGTTCATACCTATTGCACACCTAAATAAATAGTACCTCCTATTTCAGGAATGAAGTGCTGATTTACCCTATCCTACTGAAAACACGAAGAAATGTCAATCTTCACACCAGATATTAACTACTTATTACTTCTAACTTCTATATTACTTAACGTCAAAATCGGTGCTCCTCTAAAAATGTTACAACAAAGTAACCAAAAAACAACAAAAAAAGATCTTCGAAAGGCCATTACTAGTGATGACAAGCACATATAAACAATCAATGAAAACATTTCCACACAGGACATCTCAACGAGATGGAAACACTTGTTATCACTGCATCAAATGGAAAAACAAGTCGAAAGAAAACAACCCGTACACCTATCAGTCGACTACTCCAAATACAAGTTTATAAACATCCTTTCAATATGCACTTTTAATAACCTCCTTAGCTATACTTTTAGAGAGCTGGCAAACAAATGAAATCTCCAATAATTTTACGCAAAACAAACTTCGACGTAAATGTCTTCATTCATAAGAAATTAAACGATGGCCGGACACCATGCGATACCTCACCTATATCAGAAGGGACAGGAAGAACCTGCACGAAACTGGTGGGATTTTTATCATATACACTTATAGAACCAACTAAAAATCAAACAACTCACATGCAACCTACAATCAAAAGTAAGTAACGTTTTCAAAAATCGGATCGCACTTCATCCTTACAATCACCACTAGAGAAAATCTTTTTTTGTGACGCATAATCTTCTAGTTACGTTGCCTAGATTATGCTAAGCTCTCTATATTCGTCAACTCTATAGTATACATCATCTCACCTGCACAATTTAATTTATATAAAGCGTACTATCTATCGAAGTGAATGAATACACCGTAATGAATTCCTGAGGAGTGAAAGACGAACGATGAACTCAACCAATAGAATTTTCCACACTCACTAAATTTTCTAAGAAAAAATTCATCCCGTAGGTACCACAAAATGCCTTCAATCGCCCTTCAAAACATCTATAAAACTGTGCTCATCGAAATGAGCGAAAACATTTCGATCAGTAAACAATAGAAAACATCAGCCAAACTTCTCTGGACAATAAATTGGTCAAAAAACTTTCGTCAAAATTAACTCTTATCTTGCGTAACTCAATCCGACTAACAGAGGGAATAAGAGAAAATTTTTTACAATTTTTAAAAAAAAAAGATGGAATTATCTAAGCAAATCGACCTCGTTCAACGAGAACAATTTGTCAAATCGAAACGAACCCAAAGCACATCACTGACTGATGACTATGACAACGAAGTTTTCGTGACGAATTTCGCCCCCATCTGTCGTTAGTCCATTCCCGTTCCCAAAGCTGTAATACGATAACACGTCTTAATTTAATTCGCACATTTTGCTTTAATATACTCGAAAAATTTACTAATATGGGTAAGAAAAAATTTTTTATAACCGTGAAATAACTCGCTCTAAAAATGACAAATTTTCCTAGTTTTCTTGATTGAAAGACAAAAATTAGTGTGAAAATCAAATGAGATTCGAAAACTTCAGCTAGATCCAGTGCATGGGGAGAGGGGTGGAAACAAATATAAACCATCGTGTTTCTTTGAAAATGTCATTTATCTTTGCCATTCTCATTTTCGATATACTTCCTAAACGCCAAATGAAACAATGACAATGAAGGAAGTCAGAAAGTGAACCTCATGAGAGCTCGAATAGATTTTCGTTCAACTAAGTCTTTAACGAAGCTGCTAGAATCGATGAAGATCCCGGATGACCTCTGCATTTCAAAACAAAAAAAAAAACAAAAAAATCAATTTCAGGTCAGCGAATCTCCAAAATTATTACCTGGCTATCTCTTTCCTCTAATTCTCTCATTTGTGCCAGTGCTAACATACTACTGAAAATCATATCATCACCTCTAATCGGGTACAAGAGACATACTTCAGAATCATAAAATACAACTTCAATCAATACTTCATTGCCGAGTTTAATAAAAAACCTCCATATGTTGATTACGCCAAACATCCAACATCATTCTCAGCATTCAACGGCTATAATTCAACAATTTCTTCATTCATTTTCACAGACATAAAAAAAAAAGAAAAAAGAAACCACGCAAACAGTTGCAACTAACGAAGACAAATAACAAAGTGTGCGCCTTTCGATCAGATGTTCTAAGTGTAGATTCTCTCGATATATCAGTCACGTTTAGGAAGAATCTATACGGACATCCTTGTTTGCCTACTCTTCACATCTTCTATCACTACAAAAAACCACTTGAACATAGCTATCAATGCCGCATCGATGCATTAACGTTATTCACAAAAAGCACTCTAACAGAAGAAGATCACAGACAACGGATATTTGATGACACCAACAAGGCTCCCATAGCAGATTTCTACTCTATTCAATTCTGGCTTCTATCTAAATATTTCATCCCTCATGTGGTATATATGGATGTCCACTCGCGAATGTCCTGCAGCGTTTGACTCCTACCGTAGAGGCAAATGACCGTGCTTGGCCTCTCTCATCTTTTTCAGTGATGAAAGAACATAATAAAATGATTTCACTACTTCCCGAGGGAAATTAATCGAAAATACGTAAGCGAATAATATTTCCACAGGTGTGGAGTATGACGTCATGCTCGCTAGCCTCCTCGTCCCGTCGCATACGTCAAGAACGAAGCAATTTACCCTATCTTAACGGTGGTACTGTTTTGCCCCAATATGGGTAAACAAAATGATCAATGACAATCTTATCTCCTCATCACGACAGCACTACGTATCGCGTGCACAAAATTAACCGGAAATAAGAACGTTTCTTAACAAGCTTAAAAGAGGAGAGTTCGGCAAAAATTTCTTTCTTTCAAAAAAAGGATTACGCGAGTCCCGATATAGTAAATGGCTTCAAAATGGGCTGTTGGCCAGTCATTAACATCATCAGCAGGAATAATGAATCAAATACACCAACTGCAGCAGATTTCGCAGATCTCTCGAGATCCCGCAGATAAAAATACAACGGCTCCCAAACTTTTACTTTCACTAAAGAAAAATAAATGTATCACATATCCTCTTTTGCCTCGAACAAAGTAGCTCGACCGGTTTCTTGAAACCCACACTTTTTCCTTGGCAAATTGCCTATCTTGAAACATTATTTACTGCTGAACATTATTGTACAGATTTTCACCTTGCACACCATTAAAAAAATCCTTCTTAATAATTCACAAAAAATAACCACAACCACTAACGATATACTCAATGAGAAGCGATATTTGTTATAATCACGAGTAATCCAAATCAGTGGACGTAAATCATATTCGCTTACAGGTTGGCTATATTTGCCTTCAACACCTTTGCTCCTTTTATTAGTATACTAAGAGTAACACAGAATAAATATAAGTTATCCCTCGACTATCATAACCGTGAACAATGCGAATGTTAATGGATGCTACGAATCATTAATAATAGAATAATCTCCCATTATGCCTTTTATCAGTCATAAATTTTTCGGCTCAATCACCTCTCATTTCCGCTAAAAATCATCTCCTATTTCACGATAGAATAGACGCATGAAAGATGCAAAAAAAATTTTTTTAAAATAAACAACAGAATCACTCAATAATATCTTTCAATAATGTGGATATATTCCCATTGCATTCTATGTTTACAGTAACGAATGGATTTCTTCCCCTCGTCATCGTCTAGCAATCGCTGTTTAAATCACGAGTGCTACGATGGTTTTAATCCCCTTCCCCTCATTCATGCACTTTAATAGTTCAAAAAACACACCAAAGTGATTCTGTTGAAATACTTTTGAACACCAATTCAAACGTTAGTATGGAAATGAAACGAGACGAATAAAATGAATAATCGGAAAGTTCGCCATATAGAGCTAATGAATGGCAATGATTTTTCCAGGCTAAACAAGCTGAATTATTGTCGATTCATTGCCATCATCTCTGAGATAATTTCATCAGTATAATGAAGCAACTGCACTTCAATATTTCAAACTTTTTCGTATGGATCGAATCAAAAAGTATTATTGCTTTCCACAGGAAAACGTCAATGAATTAGTATCCTTTAGACAAGCCTATCCGCTTGGCGAGGAAGTTCCCTTCGCCTATATTATAAAGTACTCGCACCACCGATTGCACTTCATCAAGGAAGCTCGGAGACTAAAACTTTCAGACTCACACTGAATTAGCAGACTAATTTACGATCAGAAAAACGTAAAGATAATTATGACTGCCTTGGTTGTTCTTGCTCACTTTCCTTTATTTCCCACTCCAGAAGATCAGCAAGCATCTTTTCGAGCCGATTTCCTGACGCTTTTGAGGTTCGATCTCCGGCGATTTTAGGACGAACCGAAATCCACTTCCAAATTTCTTCAACAATCATCTACTCAGACAAAATCGGTGAAAGTTCGACAAAAAACGAGCAACTGTCACGTTAAATGCGCTGGATGAGAACCTCCATATATATATATATATATATATATATATATATATATATATATATATATATATATATATATATATATATATATATATATGACATTCTCGAGCAAAGGAAGAAAACGGGAGTACTTCGGGGATCGAATAGGAACAGGTCGAAAGCGAATGCATAACTTAAAGTGTCTGACTTTTTCTCTCACGCTGTTGGTCGAAGCAAAAGCAGTCAGGCAATCGGCACAGCTGTAGATAATAGCGAAAGAAAAAGAATCAAACAACCAGACAAGACGGTGAGAGCAACAAGCAAAAGTGCCTCTGAACGAAACGCCACAACGCCATCGACCGAAAATCGCTGCACGCGATCACCGCCACTTCTAGCACCCAGTGCACAACAGGAGTTCATACGAAATTCCAGATACCTTCCTCGTCAAGGTACCTATCGAATGTGACCAAAATTCAATAAACAAAAACAATGCAAATGAATGCTGGGGGTTTCTGCTGAACCGCAGTCACAAGACATAGAGCTTTATTTTTCAATTTCAATCAACAGATCTTAAGTTGCAACTTAACATAACTTTCGATCAGGGCTTGAAATTTGTGTTGTCCCATAGAATGTAATTTCTGCAGATTCACGCCATTTCAGGCATTGAGGGATAAGTCTAAAAAAATTCACGTTCTACTTCCCAATATTAACATTTCCTCTGTTATCATAAAGAAGCGGTTTAACCTCTCGTACATTTCCAGGTTGATCCAGTAGAAATTTGATAGAAATCGCAAGAAGAATCCGCAACACCTTCGCTCATCTTTACGCATCAAAAAATAAAGTCGAAACAGCCCTCATATACTATGGGGGATTTATTAGTCTAGTGCACAGCTTTCTTTTCACAGTTGAAGGAATACCTCTCAAAGTTGTTGGAAACGCAGTGACAGATGCACTCAAAACGTACCTACACATTGCTCAATAGTTCTACTGCACGGAAACAAACTGCTAACGTTCGTCATCGAATGCAATAGTTTTTTTTTTTTTAAATCAAGCCTCACGGCAAATGTTTCACTATGACAAAAGTGAAGGTGTCTATAATATTGCAGGTGAGTCGACATAACTACATATCTGTGCAAAAAAGAGATAGGTGCAGCACACATCATTAACAAACTATGAAGCGTTATTCGTTCAGCAATAAAATACTGCAATGGAACCATATTCATGTAAATTTCAAACTATGCAAATTTCACGAAGCAATTAAAACTCTATCAAAATTATTCACATTCTCAACAAACAAACAAAAAAAGCTTAAAAAAAGATTCTAATAGAAAATGGAACTAGTCATTAATGCAATACAAAGAAACAAAACTAACTCAATTGGTTCCTTCCTCGATGTTATATGAAAAACTTCCGTTTTTCATTAATGTCCCTAACAGATTCTCCAAAATTCTTTGTAATCTACTTACCCGTTTGCTCTCGTAGCAATCGATCCCTCAAACCGATTGATGAAATAAAACTCAGAATATAGAGGATGCAGTAAATAGATCATTCAAATATTGCCTGAAATTGAGTAAACAATCTATATCTCTCTCATATAAATCAGATTTATTCCGAAAGTAACACTTCACATAGATCTCATTTAAAAACTCAATCATTGCTATTCAATATATCCTCTCCAATCATACGAACAAAAAACGATGCAAATGATTCATTCGCCAAAAAATTTGAGGCTCTAAGAGATCATCAAATAGGAAATTGGGCTTTGCAAGCCAATAACGTATGCTAATGAATATTATAAAAAAATAATTGAATTTAAAAAAAAAGTTATAATCGTATTAGCTAATCATTACAATCATTAGCTAATAAAAAAGTTACAACAGCAAATGAAGTTTGTCATAAATATTTATACGCATAAAGATCGTGAATGACCAACGTTAAATCGACAACGGCCGACAATAAACTGACAGTGACCAACAATAAATCGAAAAATGCACTACGAACGGCTAAGGACTGCTGCAAATCACCAACGGTAATCACACAAGTCTCAACCATTTCAATTTGCTGTCGACTCTGAGAGAGGTACAACGAAATCAGTAATTTGTCTCAAAAGAGTCCTTAAATTTAGCCAATTTTACTAAGACACTAGAGTCAAGAAGGTACTACTGACATACGAGATGCAAAATGTCTTACTTCCACCATTCTAGACAAGAATATTTGAAAATATATTGTTGTTTTATAAAGCTAAATTTTCAACAATAAATAAAATCAAATCATATTTAATATATCCAATATATATCGCCAAAAATACCAAAAATTTCTTACTGTAGTATATTACTTAGTGCTATACTACAGTATTCTTACGTAATCGAATCGTCGATTTCTGTTAACAATTTTCCAAAATTAACGTTTTATAAGCATCCATAGATCCTAATTCCAGGTACTGTGACCGTTAGTTGCACTCTCGCTAGCAATATACTTGCTTCCCGCTTCCATATAGCCCCAGACAGGCTCAGATCCAATCTTCCTTTGGAGATTTACTTCAAATCCCACTTTTCATTACAAATATTAAATTAGGTAAATACCATGCTTTTATTATATTTACCTGTAATAAACTATTTACCTTATATTTACCTTCCCTCTTTTTGGATATTCTTTTGGTCACCACTTTCGCCTCTCTACGCCTTATTTTCCTCGTTTCCCTCTAGCCTTTATATTCTACATTCATTACCTCAATTCCTTCAATTCTATATCTACATCAACACGATTATGCGCTTTCATCCAAAAATGGCCCGCGCATAAACGAAACGTTCACGTTAGCGATAACGGCCGAAAAGATACAACTGCCAACCCCCCATAAAATTATTCGGCTTAAGGTTAACCCAATACTTGATATACTTCTTGATCTTATATCTGCCTTCTTCCAATTCATCTCATCTTTAAATAATTTAATTTTCCATCGCCGACAAATTCATTAATCTTCTAATTTAAAGAATTTTTACTCGTCTTTTTGAGTTCTCTTTCCTTCCTTCTTCTCAAATTTCTTGCTTAACTATTTTCGACAATTGTGGTCATTCTCCTATCTTAAAAACTTTTAATCCAACGCGATTCGCCTCTCCACTCACTTTACAAAACTGTTCCATAAACAGTTAATAGGTAGTAAAGTGTATTCCATGTACTCCTCTTCTAATTATTTCAACTGCTTAGACAAACCTTTCATTAAAAAAGTCCATTTTGTTCCTAATTTAATTTACATTATTAGTCACTTTTTATGTGACGATAACCCTTCCGAAGTTGATGAAACAACATAATGGCTCAAGTTTGAATGGCTCCTTAGTGAAAAGTACCGGACGACAGACACAGACCTATACCCATGGAGACATGATACTGGCACTTGCTTTACAAATGTAAAAATAAAAAATAAAAATAAAAATTGGCTAAAACAAAAAAAAAATTACCAGTGTTTCGATCGAAAATCAGCATTAGCCGTTGCCCATCCACCTCTAGTCTCGTGTCGATGAATTCATCTTCATTTAATGGTGCAGTTATCCTCGAAAAGATTTTCCGAGACGTGACGCTTCAAAGTCATCATAACGTAGTACTTGAACGCAGCACTATAAATGCTGTCTTTTCCGTGCTTTCCATGTTCCATTCAGAGAGGTACCTCGAATGATTTTCGCTGATGAAATGCAAAGAATTCAATCCTGAAATTGGTAAATGACTGCAATGCATCCGTCAACAAAATCATAAAAACTATCTACAATATTTTTGACGATGCATTTAAAACATGAACTCGCGTAACTAATATCTCAAAACAAGCATACTGGGCATCACCTCAAATAAACCTTCCCCCCTCCTTCCCCTTATTCAGCTCTCATCTATCGAATGAGCCCTGCCAACAAGGTTAATGCTTACCACCATGAAATCGGAAATTGTACCTGTAGTTTTTTTGCAGCCTTATATATGATAATATTGCGGTGTTCTAAACGCACTACTGTAAGCACATACTGTCGCAAATGTAGGTTATAAGGTTTATATACTTCAGTAAGGGATGCATTACACATATTCACTGTTTTCTGCAAAAAAAAAAAAAGCTTAAACCGCAAATTAAAATTAAGGAAACCGGAAAAATGCTTAGATCGGAATTTTCGGTTTAAAATGGTTGAACTGGAAACATGACAGAAAAACCAATGTGCATTTCCCCTATAAAACGACATTTCGTTAAATGGAAATGACCTTATAACAAATGGCAACGTCTCATAAGCAGAGCAATAAAAAGCCCAGCAATCCCCATCTTGATTATAACCGGGTACTAGGCAATACATCGCCATATGTTCATAGTCCATAACCTAATCAACGACTGTGCTGTTTTAAGGGCAAACATACATTGCCTGTATTTCACTTATTGTACATAAACTTCCAGATTGAAAAACACATACTTGTTGACTTAGATAATGTTCCCCAGGTGTTGGTGTCTCTCCTACTTCCTGAACAAACCCTTTCCCGAAGTCTTGGTAAATTTAAACCCATGGTTCTATCCAACATAACTCGATGTAGGAACTGATTTCAAGATTAGCGTTCTTATAACTAAAAATATTCCGGGAAGTTTGCTTCCGAGGAAGCAGATCCCTACTTCGGTTATCCCTACTTCCCACTCCAACTGGCTCTTATGGATGGAGATATATCTGAAGTAATCCATATCCCCTCGCTTACGGATTAGATAAGCAAAATAACAGACTAACATCACCGGAATCCCTTTTCGCTACGCTTTCGAGTGAAACCAGGAATACGTAAGGATTTACCGTAACAAGGATGACGTTTGCTTAGCATTCGCCTTCCCCTACTCCATATGCTCCTCAACATGGCTGAAGGCTGAGGAACCTCTGGAGCAAAGCCTCCTCAACTTTCACCTATGCTCCAATGCAGCACACGTATGAAAATATATTAGTGGAGCAGGGATTGACAGGATCGGAACTAACTCAACTAGATCACAGAATTTAAATTTTTTTGATTTATAAGGAATTACAAACTTTTCACTAATTATGTTACGATCATTTCATTGCACTACTCAAATATGAAAAGAAGAGGTGTTTTATAAAACAGTGCTTACTTTAATGCATAGCACGTGTGTGGCGTATGAGTTAAACGACGTAGAGGAAGACCAAACGAATGAACCATCGCAGAGCGCGTTGTAACTATCGACATATCACTATCTGCTCAATTACACCGCAATCGACCTACATCCAAAAGTGACAAAGGTGTTAAGCCTGCAAGCCTGTAGTGATAGCTAGAGGGGTGAAGGAAAGCTTTAATATCAAGCTCGCACATGCTTTCATATGCAAAAAGTGGAATCGCAATTACTTTCTCATTGCTAACATCACCAAGTATTTGTTAAAAAAAAGTGGATTGTAAAAAAATTAGCAATCAAATCCACTCTTGAATAAACCAATTTTAACACTTAAAACATAACAATCAAAAGATTAAAAAATAGTCACACCATCATCATGTACCAAAATTCAGCACCACAACACAAAAGAGTCAGAAAACTATGCCTATAACGCCTCTAAAACCGACCGCTCTTGACTGAGTATCGTCGTACGGTTTAAGTTCACCTTCAGCACTCAAGTGGTAGGAATAGAATCATATTACCAACAATATACTAGATGGACTCACTTGTCCCTGTTATAAAGACAGAAAAAGGTAGCGTTTAATACGTAAGGCTAATCAGCGTAGAAAAACAAGATAAAGTAAAGTTCCCGATACCGTTTTTTTGAAAGTATTGTACCGCGTGGCACGATATGTCAGATAAAACACAGTAATATACGCAATTATCAACCTAATATAAAATAACTCATGCACATATGCTGATGTTTCTTTGTATCATTTGAATGCACTTCTTTGCTAACATCAAAAGATACTTCAACCATATCAATCAAAAAATGATTAAATAAACAAAATAAATAAAAATACAATGACCCGTTCCACACCTTTATTGCTAAGTGGAAAAATCCAAGACAAAAAAATATATTAGCAAAAAAATGTATTGGCGGTTTAATGTCTATAAGCTAGAATTAACATATAAAGATAGACGCATCTCTTGCTTATATAAAATACTGCCTCAAAATAACTGCAAGTTTGAAAAATGTCCTGACATTAAGGTAATTACAAATTGCAGATGTCCCAATCGTCAAAAAAAAATCGAGAAGAGTGAGCTAAGCAGATTGACCTCAGAGGAAGAGTCAACAATTCAAATTCAAATATTTGCGCTGTTGAAACCATATACCGTTGAATAAGTTTCGCAATTAATTCAGTACTCTAAAGCAGTAAACGGACCTTTTCTGCAAATCGATTCGAAGGTATAGGAATTTGAAAGGTTACTTTTGGCCTCTTCTTGCCGGGAAACACACCAACAGTGGAGTCTTGCTACGATTTCAGCAATCCTCAAGTCCCCAGCACCATCTCAACATCAAAGACACGACAAGTATAGAAGCAGCATATATATACCTCTGGGAATAACACGGATAAAACGCCTTGCTAAGCTACAAAATAAATAAAACCTCCCAGCATATACACACCACTGAGAATAAAACGGGCAAAACACCTTGCTAAACTACAAAATAGATAAAATCTGCTAGGCAGCATTTAAACAGAACAAAAATAGTTTCGAGCAAAATGGCGCCGCTCGATACGCCTTTCCTCCGACGATCACTTGAAGAAAACTATCGTTGCATGACGCTTTGAAGAACTTTACAGCTCTCTATAATTTCAAAAGATCCACTTTACGCACTCACATAATTTGATATTTCAAAATTTCATAAAAACGACATTATGCCTGTGTCTATGTATGTTTGTCTGTCTCGCACTATAGATCCACAACAACGATAGGTAGAGTTATAAAACTTGGCGCATAAAATCATACAATTCGATGATCTCCCGACCAGCTTCAAAACGAGTTGATGATGTTCAAACGAGCCAGAAAAGAACTATATCCCTCTTCTAATCTTTTTTCCGAAGAAGCCTCAATCTAATTCAGTGAAAAACTACCATTCCACTAATTTTACATTTTCGGCACATGAATAAATAAAGATATTCCTAAAAGACAGTCTTCCAGCATATAGTTACTAAAAACCTTACAAGCCTAGCACAATACAGCCTGCTACCTGGACGGTCACAAACGGTGGCAGGTAGTCACATCCAGGCACGATTGACTGATATCCCTCAACGAGAGGATTGAAACAAATATTGTTCATATTGACTCTATTTAAGCTGCCGACGTTATTTACCACAGGAAACTATTACAAAAACTGGGAGCATGTGTATATTTGGTTCACTTCAAAAATGGTTTCGACCGTTTCCTTTCAAAAGGTCATTCAAGGTCAATGTCGAAGACTCTGAGGAGTAACTAAGAAGTGTTTCAAGGAAGCGTTCTTTGAGCTTTGCTGCTTACAAATTGCAGAAATTTACCACCTTCTGCATTTGACCTTTGACCTCTACATATTTAAGAAAGTTCTTCATGCACTCAATGAATGGTTAAAGACCTCTCAGCTAGACATCATTCCTTTCTTCCTGCTGTTTTGCAATCTTCGTTGTTCACCTATGAAAGGACATTATATTGATGCTACCTTTCCCCACATAAAACCTTCATCAGCGATCCTCATATGACTGAATTAAAAATCGACAGCGTAACTACAGAACAACGTCCATCACACATACTCACTCTAGTCCATCACATATACAAATCCCCAAGCATCAAGTCTTCAAATAGTCGAATTTGCGCTCAGAATTTAGAAATGGCATCACTTCACTATTCAGCCGAAAGATGGTAATGATATCATCGCGCTGTTGCCATCCTTTCTATGCACATTGTGCCTCTTCATTGCACTAACCATCCGGCGGGTTGTTCGATCGATGCAATGTGAGAACAACCCAAACGTACATATGACGTACATCTGTGGATGCAAGTGCAACTATTTGTCATAAAATACCTGCTTCAATAGTGATTGGTTATCGTTGAAGATGCCTACAAAGGAAAGTGGGAAAGCGCACCAGGAACGCTGCACTGAATATAATCATTATAAATCAACCTATCAGAAAAACTAAATTTTACTTTGCTGATCTCATAATGTGGTTTACATTATTGAAAGCTATCTGACTATTCCAATTATTCATTCAATAATCCAGATTAGTGCTATGATTGCGACTGATCATTGATAATCGCTGATAAGATAAATAAAATCCTCAACAACAGACATCTACGTTACTCTAGCCGGATTCTTTATCAGATCATTAACAACTCTGCTGTGTAAAATTTCACTTGCAAAAGTGGGACGCTGAGGATCATACTAAACATTTTAGGCCTTCACCATTCTACGTGATACTCTAGAACATATTCTTCGATCAAACTTCACTTAACAGTGGCACCTATTTATACTTCTTGCACTTAGTTTAGTCCGTCAACTAGCCACTTGGAGAAGGCACAATTAGCCACAATAACCCATCGAGAGATTTCATAGAAGCATAACTACACTTCACTTAATGTGTTTCTTAGTATAGGCTCCCTTTGGCAGTAACAAATGAGCACTTAACAAAATTCTACCAACATTTTCATGTGGGGTTTTTATTTTTAATTATGGTCAATCTGGAAGAGTTAATTTTTTCTTTAATTTCAAGGAATTTATTATCATATCTAAAAATTATATTTCACGTTCCATCTAAATAATTCATATCATCAAATCCATATCTCTTCTTACATCCTCATTATTAAAGCATCATCAAGTGATAAAAATAAATAAGTCAGGCTGCAAAATGTATATGAAAAGATGCGAGAGGAATCAAAATAGTGACGGTTATGTGGAAAAGGTGGAAAAGGAATGCGATCACCAAAGAATAAAATATATATCTGAGCGAACAAATGAGAAACGTCACAACAACAGAATGCGCCGAATCAATCAAACACACGTTTATAACTAACTATATAGTGCTGTATGGAACATAGTAGATAAAACGTGCAATAATTTTTGGGGGGAGATCGGAGTCTTTTGGGAGTTTTTAGGAGCTCATTACGATCGTGATCGTGGCGCTGATTGCCTCATTTGCTTATGGCAACGCTTATGGCTATTTCTACCACTATGAAGCACTATTCGACCTCCAATGATAGTCTCTAAAAGATTATTCTTAAAGTGCAACGAACCAGCACAATGATTCTAAAAAATATCACAAATAAAATATGGGTGGATGAAAGAAAAGAAAATTAAAACATTGAGGAGAGTTAAATAAGTAAAATTATTGAAAAAAATAAACAAAACAAACAAGGAATTACATAGTATCTCTCATTTTATGTTTAGTTGATGACAATTGTTTGATGCACTTTTGTTATGCTCAAGTTGCAATATTTTTCGCTTAACCACGTTGCTAAGTTCAAAGATTAGCTGCGGGCGATAGACTTGCACTTGTAGTTTATATTCAAACGTATGATTTTGCATCCCTCCATTGTTTTATAGTGTTTATTATGCAACAGAACAATCCACTGCAAACAAATATAAAATTTTTTGTTGCAACACCTTGAAGAGCATTTTTTTTCATTTGCATTTATGTTAAATATAACGGATTTTTGTGTTAGGAAAAAACTTATTTATCCCATTCGACGTTAGAAGCTAAGGCGCGTAGAGTTGCATGCGGCCAACTCTCCGCATGAATTTGAAAGGTATCAAATGTATTTTCTTTTGGGTCAGACTCGTTGTAAGAGCGAGCAGCCTAGTGGGAGTGCCAAATTGTCGAAAATGGCTGGCACTAACAGATGTTTAACATCTGTTAGTGACAGCCGTTAACGTAGATCATGATGAGCCATCGCTTAATTAGCTACCCTTCCTCCACTTGAGGCAGAAGAAGTTCCGGGTTCCAGGTGGGTATGGGAAGAGAGGGATATTTCGTCCATTTTGGGTCCTGACATGATCGTCACGCTAACCGCTGGGTTTGGGGATTGGGCGAGATAAGGTCTCCAGAGAGCTTCAAGTGTAAGAGCGGCCAACCATCCTCATCTTTTTATAGAAATGCGATGCCATCGGAGTCGCAAAGATGTTGAAAGCCCCGTTTCTCCTAAGCTTACTGAAGTTGATATTACTTGTTAATGACACCAATTTCTTTTAGCTAATCAACGGCAAACAATCTCAGTGATATTTTCATACACTAACATCATAGCAGTACTACGCATATAGTGGTATACTTCACTGTTAACGATATGTGCTAGTATAGTATCAGCAAATAGGAAAGATGAAAGATAAGAGCTACATGTTGAACACATAGAGGTGTTCGTTCTCTGGTCGATTTTATCGCTTCGTAAAGACTTCTCGACTTGAATTATTGCGAGAAAACAGCATGAAGCTCATGTGAATGGCAGTGTCCTATATAGTCGATAATAAACGGACAATAGGGCAATTGAATTATGCACGTTTTGCAGAACGAAAAGGAAATATTTTGAGCAGAACCGATCAGCTCATGAACTGATCAGGTAATCACAACTGGTCATCAGCTCATGAACTGATCGGCTAATCACAACTGGTCATCAACTCATGAACTGATCAGCTAATCACAACTGGTCATCAACTCATGAACTGATCAGCTAATCACAACTGGTCATCAACTCATGAACTGATCAGCTAATCACAACTGGTCATCAACTCATGAACTGATCAGCTAATCACAACTGGTCATCAACTCATGAACTGAACAGCTAATCACAACTGGTCATCAACTCATGAACTGATCAGCTTATCACAACTGATCAGCTCACGAACTGATCAACTTATCACAACCAATCAGCTTATGAACTAATTAGCTTATCGGAACCGATTACTAATTCTTCGTAACAAGGTGTCTTAACATAGCACAATCAATTATTACATCAAAAATTTATCCGCCACTCAATCTTCTCAAAGAAACAAAAAAACCTTCAAAGCAATACACCTCAACGACAGAAAATGAAAATTATTTGTTGGGTTGACGTGCTATTGAGATTGAGAGTGTTTAACGTCACATAATTAAAGATCATCTTCTAATATTAAAATAAATAATAAAATATTTCACTACTGCAGAAAATCATCAAAAATTAGATATTGACAAATCGTTCTCAGAACACACTAGCAACTAGCAAATTTATTAGTATCTATAATAATTAATCATTGCTGATAGCAATGCCAATAAATGTTGAAATGAAACTACTCTAGGTGCCACTAATGCCGGTTACTGCTCTCAATAGGCGTAAAATTAGACTTAACAGAACTTGTATTATCAGGAAGACTATCAGTACTAATCATTATCAGTGCTATTGGCAATATTATCAGTGCTTATCACTATATGCTAGTGACAGCACCAAGTGGCCACTAATGAGTGTCGTATAGCAATGAATTTTAAGGTTTTGAAATAAGCAAATTTTTTTTTCAGTCGCATTCGACTTTTTTCTCGTTTTTTATATTGGATGATTTTTAAATAATTTTTATTTCAGATAAAAAAATGTCGAAATGTATGATGGAATTAGAAATTGCAAAATTGAAAGAAGAAATTAAACAAATAGAGCGCAAAATTTTAGAGTTGAAAAAGCAGAAAAATGCTTATGAAGCGAAAATCGAGCTGATGGTTAGAAAGTATTTTGTTATTTATAAGTAATATGAAACTATACGTTAGAATCATTAGAACGCCTATTACTTATTGTTTATAAAAGAGTATTAATCTCGACATTGAAAGTGGGGATTTAATGAATAAAAACTTTTTAAATTATAGAAATAAATTAAGATAAAACTTTTCATCAATAAAAATATAGTTTTATTTATTATTGTAAAGTTGCACTATTAGTAAACTAAAATATTTTACTTTTCATCAACGAAAAGATAACAATTTTATGAAAAAAATAACTCCGTAATTTGAACAACTTCCCTCATAATTAGTCTTTGTGAAACGGAGAACGGACTGCAATAAAAATGCAAATTTTCAATTCAAATATCACTATTCTGCGGGTATAATTTATAGATGGAGACAAAAATCGAGTGAAATCAATTGAAAGTGAGCAGAAGTTTCTTAATAAAAAGCAACTAGATTTTGTTTAATGATGAAACCATCATAATGGCTACATCCATTGAAGTTTTTTTCGGTCATCTAATAACCTATGTCTAAATTATATCCTCAAAAGACGGATTTACCCTTCGTTCAGCGTGGATCGTTTTATACATATTTTTTAGATGGATCATTTAAAGCGATCAAGAAATGAGTCATCCGAAAGTCTATCGATAAATTCTGAAGACTCTTTGAGAACGGATTCTGAGGATTCTTTGAGAACGAGTGAATTACTTGAACTTAGTTTAAATTCAACACTCGATTCATCACTTCTTGGTTACTCAAGTGAGATGGAAGATTCGATGGATGATGCAGAAGTCAACAAAAAAAGAAGCCGCAAACCGTCAAATGAATTCAGACTTATGATGCCCGATGGCGATACAAATTAAAAACTATTCTACACTATTGTAAATAATGCACTTCGTTGTGTGCAATGAGTTAATTTCAGTACTATAAAAGGGGGGATGTTGTACAATATATGCGAATGTGAGATTTACTCTGAAATTATGTGAAAGCCGTGAAAAGCACTATGCCCGTCTACGATAAACGTTTGTTGGTCACGTTAGCAGTTCGTTACGCTATACGATCGTCCTTTCACTACAGGCCACTCGTCGAAAAAGGTCTTCTTATAGAAGCCAACAACAATCTCTAGCAGCTCGGGAGATATTCTCACTGCTTAGATTTGCCAAATGGAGGAAGAGTAAAAAAACATATACTTGCAAGCTACTCGTGTGGGTAAAGAATATTGAAAAGCTGAGCAAAACGTCTTGACAAAGGAATTTGTCGATTTATGACTGAAGGTTTAGAATAAATTCCAGGGCTAAAAGTCATCAGTGGTGAGGAATTGGGAGGTCTAAAAGTCTTCATCCAGGTCAATCCAGTCAATCAACTTAGCGCAAAAGTCAAAAAGTTTCTAAGCAGATCGTTGTTATAGGAATGTTTAAAAAAATCAATTCAGATTTAGCTTCTAGCTTCTATAATTTGAGTCGTATCTCTTCCAATGTGATGCATTGAGGGAGGAGATATAATTTCCGTTGGTATTGGATGAGTAGACCAAGACCACATCGAGCATAGAGGGGAGAGCTTCGTTATACTTTCTACAAAACGCCCGGTTGCATCACACATCACTGCCATCATATTCGCTTATTTTTTATAGATGAGGGAGGCATGTAAGTGACGAAACGCAAATGAAAACCATAAGCCGCAATTCTTTTCAGTGTTTTCTAACATAAATGGTCTATCATTTGCTATGCGCACGACGCTGATTTTAGTGCAGCCATGTGCTTATAGGTAGAGACCTTATTACTATTTAGTCAGCATCTGTGGAGGCCACAACCACTTTTGATTGTCCTTGCCCATCAAATATTTTGGCTTAATTGGTCTTCCTCTGAAGTCTTTGCGAATTTCAGGAATATTTTCCTCTTATCCTGTTTATATTTGCTAATAACAAGAAATATGCCCGATGGGGACTATGCGTTCCGTTATGGAAGAGTAGACCCACGTTTAGTGCACAGTGCAGTTGAAGATTCGCGACCACTGGGGATGGGGATTGAATGTGACGTCCTAAACCAAATTACCGTGATCCCGTCCTAAAGGAATTATGCAGGTGTCTCTTCACCAAACGAGGCAGTCGTAGAGCACAGGTGAACATCTAAGCACCCAACATTTTGCCTATTTTTTAAGAAAGCTTCGACTGACATAATGGACCAAACCAATTGTAGTTCGTCATGAAGTTACCTCAGCAACTCATTTCACGTAGAAAGTGCTAGCAACTATAAAGTACTGCATACCTGAGTAAACGGCATGTTTCAATTGTAAATCAGGCAGCCTCTCTCGAAATATTCTTTTATAAACGACAAGGTAGGACACTGGCTCATCGTTTCGCAACATTTCGCAATAATTCGACCTTTTTCCCTCCACTTCTATCGGTTCGCTGCAGTCACATGGCTTCCCGAAGAGTTACCATCAACTGGACGCTCAATTAGAACCCCCTATCTAACAAATTGCTTTCCAACTTTCAGGCGGAGGCTCCGGCCGATTCACTCCCGGCTGAATTCCTCCAGATGGGAGTGCCTCCTTGGTCCTCTTAATCCCAATCCTTTCAGTCAAACCGTGCGCATTCTCCTTCCTCTACCAAAACCGCATCCAAGCACCCAAATCTTTCCTATATGGCCTTCCCGACTTTGATTGCATTATTTTGGCTCAAATAGGTCCACTGAATGCTAACACTAAAGAGCAAACGCGATCATTTCATTTACGCAAACATTGTGCCACCCTCGAGACCACGCTCACAAAGGGCATTCTAAGCAACACCTTTTACAACAGGAATGCAACTTTCGCCTTCGGCAAGCCGGTCTACATTCCATGAAGGTATTAGCACCTCAGAGAGATGATGAGGTGTACCTGAGGTATGCCACCCTATCCAAAAGTTATCACAACAACTCAAAATCAACACTATTACATTGGCAGAATGATTCAAATCGAACGATGATTTATGCAATTATTGATAAGAATGATTAGGAATAGAGCAACCTGTAATTATTTTATATCATAATAAAATTAATTCCAGTACTTGCAATGCGTTTATTTAATAATCAACCACATCAAGAAGCATCTCAAAAATATGCAAAATAAACTATTAATCAACAGTTTATTCAACTATGAATAAACGAACATTCACTGATCATGTTATATATATACATTCTCAGCAAAAAAATATACATATATCACCGCAATGCAGTAAATATCACATCGAAAAGCAAAAGAAAAAAAAAACAAAAACGAATACAAAGCGAAACAAACACACTAAGCAACAATATGACGCAATATTTATATAGCTCGTTGTATATATAAAAATATTCATAGATTTTAGAGGAAAAGGAAGGAATAGAAATGATAATAATGGGGGGTATTAACCATTTCAAAGGAACATTTTTGTAGTTCGCATAAACGAGATGCGATTAAACGGTGAATGCTAAATAATTTTTAAATCATGATATGATGGCTATAATGAATGAGATAATCCCGTTGATATATGCTCATTTCGGGTTTATAAAGAACTTTTCTATTTACATTCTTAAATATTTCGTCGCCTATTCTATCGTCGAATATAATATTTCAATTCAGAGATATTCACTCCTGAATTTGACTTTAAAATCGCAGTAATCTAAGAGAGGAATCGCATATTGAATCCTCCTCTAATATGACGTAAAAAAATAATTGACCGACAAAAACACTAAAAAACAACCAAATGACATGTTAGCTACTTTCAATTTTTGCCAAATAAACACACTGTAATCCCATTTTCATGCAAACTCCTCTTCTGATTATAGAACGTAGCGTTTGTCTGACTCCGAAATAAGGTACCACCTAGGGGTTCCCATCTTTGTTCAAAGCTCCTTTCCTATTCCAAAATACTATCAAGCGGATAAGCGAGTAGTGGTAATCAACTTACAAATCCCTGCAACTAAAGCTCGCGTCTGGTTTTTAGGAATGACCCTTTTTAAGGAAGCAACACCAATCCCTAACACCTACTTGAAGCTTCAATTGAATATAATCTAGGCGGTGCCTTCCTGGCTGTCTTCAATCATAATCCACTCACAGAGACTCTGACATAAATATCTGGAAGGCATTTAATCGCCCTTCCTTGGATAATTTAAATAAAATAGTTTCGTTTGCGTTTATCTCAATTCGCATCCATCAAAAACAGTCTGATCGACGTGTTTCAACGATAGAAGTTGATACATCTCACTTTGACGATGATAGTAGAATCCCATTATCTCACCTTTCACTTCGTCAAGCGCTATGTAGTAGAAGCCCGCGAAGGAAGCACCAGTCACGTCTCTGTTACTGCTTTCGTCGACCTAAAAGGAGATAAATCAACCAAATAATTCACAATAAAATATTGCACTTCAAGATGACGCGATTTTGATATCATTTCCGAAGGAATAAAACGTTAAATATATATGAAATGTATAATACAATACTGAGAACATATATATATATATATATATATATATATATATGAAAATTAAGGCAATGCTTACAAGGTAATGTTCCTTCCATCGCATATACATCACATTGTCATTCAGCATCTTCGAGTAGTCGAATGACTTCGTTGTGATCGCATTCCCGTACTGCAATCGTTCATTTAAACTCGTTTGTTCAAAGTGAATAAATGAAATATTTCCTTAACTTGAAATGAATAAACACAATAGCCATTGAAGTACCATTTTATAAACGCGGCAAAGGTAACGGACAAGATTTCATTTCAAATGTACCATTAAGATAATTTCAGTAAAAATATGTGACAAACAGCGAGTTCTATTGCACACCCAATCGAATTGAACCAACAAAAGAGGTGAGAAGTGAACAAAATCTACATATGGCCACTATATGCGTACAAATAATTGCAGTTGTGCAACAACTTGTCGGTCAGATAATCGGCATTAAGCTTCCATTCGCATATTTAGTAAGAACTGAAGTAATCGACTGCTTTCTTGACGATCACGTTAAATGTTACAAACAAAGAAATGCTAGCGGAATCACATATAGGGATATGTCCCGTTGGTTTTCGACAATTTCTATAACAACTAATTCATCTGTTTTTTTGGACCAAAATGCACTAAAACCTCATTTTAGTGGGAAATACATGGTGGCCAAACTCTATAGCAGTAGCGTTTCTCATCGTAGTAAATTTCGAATTTTTAAAAATCGCGAATACATCGTTCTCGAAAAGCACTATAATCGATTTTCTCCCCAGAACTTCTAAATTTCCTTTGCTAACATATAACTCCTCTCTTTTTTCTAAAAGTCTGAATTAAATTGCAAGGACAATTTTGAAAACTTAAAAATTTAAGGCAAGTCTTATTGCAAGTGATAACAATCAATTCGAGTTATGGCTATCATCACTCATTTCTAATAAATTCCTACAAGTAACATGAGAATGATTTGAGCGCGAACCACTTAATAGCTTAGCCAATGCTTACGTTCTCATCAAAACAAAATACCTAAATTCCAAGAATTTCGTGTTTCGGATCACTTTTCAAAAAACCATCCTAAACTACAGCAATCAACATGAGGATAACTAAAGATTTCTCCGCAAAAACAATCGCAGAGCTATCAATTAAAACATCTTGAAATATCCCCCTCAAAACCATCGACATTTACTTCGATGGACATTCTTGTAGGAAATTATGATAAAACCTTCCCTTTCGAAATGTTCTTTTTAATTGAGAACGTTCCCTTCAATTTTCATAAAAGTTCATTTTTCTCTCTTAATGATCTCACTTCCACAGTTCAACAGAAAGAAACCTTTTCTCGAAAACCCGTAAATTTGTGCCAATGATTCAAATCAGCTTCAGCATCTGCGTCCCATTTATTTGTGAGAAACGAATGCTTCTCGCAGATTATTTCGCCGTGGAAAAATGTTGTGAGCTCTTGAAGTTGAGCTGTAAGACCCTGAAAATGTTTTGATTGTGAAAACAACGAACAATATATTTATTTAATTCGCTAGATAACTGATTCGCTTATATTTCCTGGAAGTTCATTTGGGAAAGTGAGGGAGGTCTATCACCCTTCACATCCACCGATCAAAATCAAAGGAGTTACGGTCATTCACAGCTACCAATTAGCATACCTTGGGCCACAAAAAGAATGCCTTGAAGAAGATTTGCATAAGTCGTCGGACCTACAAACTATTATACGAATTACAACCAAACTTCACTACTTGCAAGGGGATTTATGAAATTCATTGGTGTGTGCACCGAATGCAAAAGCATATTCCAAGCCAGTTCCTCCGATAAACTCCACATGTCTCCAACAAAACAAGTGCAGAAAACTAGGAAAGCCTGACAGAAAAGGCAGCAAGAATATGCTCTTTATAGTTCCATTCGTCAAATTAAACAGCTCATTAAATGGCCATCCTAACAATGCATTCGCTTTTTAACCCACTCAAACGCCAATACAAACCTTTGACAAAGGTTATAAAATGCTAAATGGATTAGCATCGAACGTGACTCAAGCGATCGCAAAATGCATGGAAATTTCCAAGCATATTTAAATAACACGACCTTCAAAGAAGTTCATCGATCAATTTGGAAGCCGATATAAGAGTGATCTTATAGTGTGCTTACCTCTACAATCATGGAAACACAACGAGGGCAATACGCCGGCGCAGTTACATTTCCTAAAAGGTTCCATTCTTTTTTCTTTTTTTTTTTTTTATCGGGTTGCATCTTTACAAGGCCAGAAAAGCCCTCTCAACAGCGTCAACAATTATCCTATCAGGTTGCGGTCGATGCAGAGCGCCCGTGGATGGGGACTTCCTTCGGTGTCCTAATACATACATGCGGAAAGGCATAAAAGGCTATAATCATTATGTAACATCAAAAATTGTAAGGATAAACGAAACCCAGGTAGAAGACTGAAAAAAAACGAATGTTGCATTACCTCTGATTAGCAGGTATCGGATTCAAATATTTAGGACTATGATGTTCATATGTCGGAATCACTGATTACGCGATACAAAGCTCGTAAAATTATAAATGTACCACCTGTGCTAAGCAATGCAATCACCCAAAAAAAGACCGCCCAATGTACCTTAGTGTGGAGAGTGCCGTAGAGGTATGCCTCGGACAGATCAACACCCTGGATGACCACCTCAACATCGAATCGATGATTTCGCGATCGTTGAGTGCCACGAAATCTATAATGTTCATATCAGTTACCATCGTAAGCTTGATGCTTCGATCAGCTATATTTTTCAGCATTACGTCTATTAACCATATATTCAATATGAGCCTTCTAAAGCTGCTAGCTGTGCAGAGATCGCAAATCGTTTAGAATACTTAGCTGATGGCAACACTGATTTTACATACAACTTTTTACGGTCTCATTGAAGAGTGCTTTAAACTATAGACAGACGCTTATGTAAGGGTCCATATCGACAGATGGGTGGAAACTGAATTGAAAACAGATATCAAGTAGGAGCAAGCAAAAAACAGTAACAGTAGAATTTTAGATTTGTTCATATTTCGGTTATTTGCCACTGAAATGGATGCAAAAATCATGTGCGTGATAAATTAATAGCAATATGCATGAATACCACTTCCTTTGACACCTTGGCTTTCTTCAACCCCATTTCCTTACATTTTCTTAGAAAAGCTTTCTATATTAAAATAAGAGATTCGATCGCGGCCTTATTTAAGGTATGCCGGATTTTACGAAACAGGGAGTACCTTTGCGTTTGCTATTTCCTTATTCTGAACTCCAAAACACACACATATATATGTATATATATATATATATATATAAGTAAAACGTAAACTTGCGTCTATTACGAATTCAGCTATGATCGGTGTATGTGATCGTCTGACGATGCCCAAGTGCAACCCTTCTGAGCTCATCGAAAGAAGTTGGTGGTCATATCATCACAAATTCGAAACCAACGCTCCCTCGCAATATAACTGATGGTGACAATAAATAATTTGAAATCATTTAGCCATTTGAAATCATTATTGCTACCACTGTAAGTATAAATACGGCATAATCCAATTAATTACCCCCATAAAGTAGCAAAACTGAAACGAAGCTGTGGTACCCGCGATCCAATGTTCGAAATGGTATGGAAAATGGCAACTTGCATTTTGCATATATTTCTCATTTTAATGCCCTCACCAGCTTGTAGAACACTTCGGAAAACTTCAAATGGGATCCTCTGCAATCAAAATATCATACCGTGAACCACAAAAGAGGTATCCGCGAGGTAGCGAATTTGGCGGTCTGTCAAAAGGCAATGGTGGATCATAATTGTGTGCGGACGGCGTGGCCACCGAACGTCCATTTTTTATCTCCTCGAGGACGGTCTTCCGGGACGAGATACACGCATCGGGTGGCAAGCAACCAGAGCTTGACGAAGACGAAGCGCCAGACTGAAATGTCCTCATCATCTATTTGTCATTACAAACAACACCACTTACTCTCATACAAGTACCAATCAATGGGGTTTTGGATGGTTCTGCGGCGAAAAAAACTTTCTGTGACCCTACAAGTCCATGAGAGGAAGCTTTCTCATAATCCAACAAATCCCCACCTTCAAAATCTAGTATATCGCGACAGCCGGAATTTCGATCGATATTCATAGTTTTCTGGAGTCTCAAAATTAAAGACTTGTTCAGTTTCTCTTAAATAAAATTTCGCGGAGCACATACAAGCACAACGATTTCTGCTTAAGTTACACAGCTGAGTTAAAGTCAAAGCAAGAAACTTCCGGTTGGGATGATGATTTTCTAAACAGTTCCATTCTAATTAATAACCTCATTGGTAATTTATTACCAACTTCCTTTATTATATTCATTTTCAACAATTTTAGCCCTTTCAACTCAGTGACGGTTAAACATTTCAAACCGAATAGTGATCCCACCAACCGATTCAATAACAGACCGGAAAATGTATAGTTTATTGGTGGAAATTGGTGCTCATCCCGATCGTCAAAATGCCTCACTTCAAGAAGGAAATTCGACCACTCTGATGCACATTTTGAGAGGCACTGGTCATCCTAAAGTATTAAAACTATTGCATAAGCAACTCTTAGGCGATTTGATGGACTTAACCTTTGAGGTGACTTCTTTACTATTTTTGAAAACATGTACCTCCACATTTAATTAACTTCTAAAATACCTTCTAGAAAAACCAAACCTCATCTTCTCTGTAACGATTCTCGTTGAACATCGGATGAGGTGAGGAACGCGTGAATGTGAAACCTCGTGAACGAGTTGACGTCATAAGATTACCATCCATAAGGATGCTATCGTCATGAAAGACCCTCGCAGCACGAATACCACGTTGAATTGCTGCCTCACGGCCAACATCCCTTAATAGTTTTTTTAAAAATTATATTAATTTTAGCATAACGATACATGTATGGTAAATAATTGAAATTCACAAACATATTACAATCCGCATTAGAGATAGAGTTGTGTTCTACTTTAATAAATAACTGGACTGTCAATGTGTCAAATAGTTGTATATAACGTTTTATTCGACCCTCTTAGGTATCGTTGCCGGTGTGCCTTATATAAACCGCATGGATTAGACACTAATATTACTCATTCCTCATATTCAATTTCACTAGTCGGGATGATGGTGAAAGTGGATTCAACAAGATCAACTAGGCGATCCCTCTTAGCTCTGAATTTAAATGCGATCTCGCAGAATTGCATTTGCAAAACACATCATGATGGCGGTTCGAGTTTGCATATCTGTGTCGTCTCTCAGTTCATCTTGTAATCTCAACCAGAGGGTTACAGAGCTATGAAATTTAGTAGGCATCATCTACTCGACAATCTAACTGATCCCATTTCAATTTCATGCCGTCTACATTGAAAGAAGCTAACGATACGTAACAATGCGTAAAGTTTGGCGCATTTGTCAGGTATTTTACAGCCTTTTTGCATATATTCTATTGTTACACTTCACCAATATGCAAAAAAAAGAGAATTCAACTAGCAGTGGGCAAGACAAATGCAGCAATGTAGATGGGTGGCATTGCACCTTAAATAACCCTGATGGGTACAAGTTGAATAAAGCATTATGCAGCTCTATACCGCATACCACCTCATTCAATAGGGTATTTCTTGAAATTATTGCAGTAAGCCCCAGCGCTTGTTGATGATAGAAAAAGTTTTTGCAAGCACCACCTACCTTCAAACTGACCTTTCATTTCGGCATTTGCAAAGTAAATCAAAAGCGTAAAAACTAAGTTCAACAGTGGAATAAGAAAAGCCTCTCCATGAATCGAAATGGGCAAATGCACATTGAATTGATGAACGTGACACCTAGACCAAATTGAATTTTACGTCAGGAACGTCTTAGCAAGTCGTGAATGCATCCCAACCCAAATACATAAAACGCGGCCGTAGCCTCAGTGCATAAAATGCAGCCATGGGCTGCATTTTATTAGCTCAGAGTAAAGATGGGGGAACGTAACTACTTCGAAATTCTACGGATGCACGAGCAAATTTTCACTTCAATCTATCATTTAATGATCTGCTTTCCTATCTTCTATCTTACCCGATCCCTACCACGATAATGGCCAATCTAACTCAAAAACTTGTTAGAATTTGCAGCCTTGTACAGATGAAAGACGATCAGCTGATAGACTCGTGTATCCATGTTTATTTTTAGAAGCGTTGGAAAAAATGCTAATTTTTCTCCACTCACTTTTCATGGCTTTTAGATAAAAGCAAAGAATTGCTCTCACCTCCCTCGCTTATATTTCGGTGGTGATGAAACACCAGAACGATGGCTCCTTCTCCCCCCCCCGCACCCCTCGCCTAACCTCCCTCCTATCTCACCCCTCGTACCCCTCGCTTAACCTCCCTCCTATCTCACCCCCCTTACCTTTTCGGTGGTGATGAAAGACCAGAACAATGGTCCCTTCTCCCCCCCATCCCCTTCCCTACCTTCCCCCTACCTTCACACCTTCCAAGCGCATCAGGAAGAGAGTTGTGCTAGAGGTTAACGAATATCCAGGTACCATTAGCAAAAAGTAAATGCATTTCTAGCAATGTTACCTATAATTTCAAGTGGAAAGACGCATACAGCAATCACTTCGCATAACTAGTAAATAACTGCTTAAAGCACATTTAATAAGTTGAAGTAAATTATGATAGCGACGATCACTGAGAATTCTTTGACCAATGATTTTAAAAATAAAACTTATTCTTTATTAAATGATCAACTAAGCTAAAAAAAGGTCTGGATTTATTTTCGATTGAGCAGTGTATCTATCAAATTTTATGCTTTGCAGCATTTATTGAAACGACAGGAGAGCCGATGCAGACAGACATACCTGGATTATTAACATCAAAAACGCATGAAATGACATATTTCTGATTGCTCACAAGAACGAGCGGATGTTACCGAGGGATGCAAAAACAATAGGTGAGATGAACTCAAAAAAACAGGTAGATAAATTAACACCAACCTGAGCACGACGTCAGCACTACCCACTCTTAGATTATCGCCAAGTTCGTCGGCTCGTCGTCGCCATTCGAGATCCTCTTGTGCGGTGTTCTCATCCATCTCCGATTTATCCTCGTCGTCTCTGCGTTCTGGCCCGTCGAAGAACAATACGTCGAGGTCACGCTCTGCGTCGACCATCGACTCGATCATGCGTCGTATAAATTCGTGATCGTCACCAACTCCACTGAGATCGTCACCATCCGACGCCGCACCTCCACCTTCACGTTCTTCCATTTAACGTTACCTCACGTTGATGCACTTCGTCCGACACCGTCGGCTACTGCAATGACGAAATATTATTGCTTTAATTGGAAACTTAGAGCCAGAAATGATTACTCGAATCATGCAACATGCGGATAGCGAGTCGTAAGACAGATATCTATGGCAAAAAAAGCAAAATCTAGCAGTAGAATAAAATTTAATCAATGATTTCTTTCCACTTGCCAAAAAATTTCTAACAAAAAACTTTCCTCGTTAATATTTCAGTTAAAAAATTTCATGATTTAATGCCTTTTAATGTACGATGAATCATGACCAGCTGGTAGTAAGCCTTAAAAAAAGTTTATATTTGTAAGAAAAAAAAACACTTGGCAAATATCCGAGAACAATCACCAACATCAAACAATATAGTGAACATTTTATTCGCTGAATGAGACAACGCTGGGAGCAAGCACGCACTCCTCGCTATTCAGCCCGTTCAACTCGTGCTCAACGTGATGCCCATACGCACGCAAACGATACGCACGCGTCTGTTTGTGGGGACCTTTGCAAGAGGATCGAGAATATTATTGTTCGTACTACGGTAAAGTACTCCATTGAGGGACGTCATTCATTACCTTCAAATCGTACGCATTGATCATATCATTACTATCATTGATAACATTTCCTATCAGGAATCTTTAGCAATTTAATTCATCACAATTTAGTAACTTAATTTATATAATTTTTATTTGCACAACAATTTATAATATGCATCCATAAATTCACTTTATAACAAGGAGAGCAAATTTTTTAAAGAATTAATTGTGCAAATGAATGAGGCAATATTTATGGAAGAATCATAGCTAGTTATATATCCTTCGTAAATTTTCCCTTGATGAAAGAAATAAGGACAAACTTGAGGGAAGAAGGATGTTGCTGTGAAGTGCTGGGAATAATCCAGGAATGACTTGATTTCCTCCCTCTCCCTCTCTCTGTCTTTCTCTCTCTCTCTCTCTCTCTCTGTCTTGAAGAAAGCGTTACCTCTCGTCGATAAAGGGTTTCAAAATATGCACATCGATGATACATTATCAGTTTAAACAAATTTTATCAGACATTATGCTGATATTGCAGCAGAAAAGCGCTCTATTTGTTCATAGTAATGATCAAAGCCAAGCAACAGCAAATGAGGGAATGAATTCGACGCTCCTCACACATGGACTCATCAGAGGAGTCGAAGAGCTCAGCAATACATTTCTTTTAAACGTCATTTCACAAGGGTCATTCCTCTCCCTTCCCTTTCCCATCGTAAAAATGAAAAGCCAAATCCAAGCAGCGGAATTACTTATAAAACAACTTTCGATGAACTCTCTCAAGCATATATAACATGAAATACTCTCATTGCTCTTAAACTACTATGTTATGAATTTGCATAGAAATCCCGTAGCCCCTTCATAGCTGAAAAGCAGCACGAGGATGGAGGAGGGGGATGAGTGAGAGCATTCAAAATCAAAATGGAATGAAAATATTTCAAGAGCTCTATTTAGATTTGTTGGCTTCAAAACGAAAATGCCCCTATTATATGCAAATAGCATTTAAAATAAATGCAAATTTTTATTCCCTAATCGAATATTCCATTAAATTTTTCAACGGCACAATTGTACTATTTAGAAAATTTTGTATAAAGAGCGCCTTAGGAAATCAACGAATCAATGATTAGAATTGTTGCTCAATGACTAACGGATAAAAATACTTCTAAAGTGGATTATATTTATCCTAGTTTTTTCATTTGCCATTTACGTTTATGAAATTTTATTGGTAAATTATCCCAAATATATCTTATCTAATTTTCGCTATATGAAAAGAATTATTGCGATCTAAAATATGAGTAGATTCCTGATTGGGGATGAAAAATTTTATTTTAATTATGAATGTGTCAATAAATTTGTAGATCAAATATGCGTTTAATCCCTTTCAAGTTTATCTAAATCAAATATTCATAATCTCGAACCCAAAAAGAATGAGGATAGATCAGGAAATATGTCTCGAAATATTCTTTTTATAATTCGATTCTATAATTTCTTGATTAATTGAATCATTTCTTTTATAATACTATTTTTAATACTAATAAATAATTTAAATAATATTAATTAAATATTTTTTTGCCTAATTTGCAACTATTAAAGGCTTGAATAAAATGCAAAAATTACAAACAAGAAGAAGCTATGTTAGCTAATCGGCGAGAATAATCGATACCCTCTGAGGCTTTATGCCTTTCGAAAACAACATTGCCCTTCACTATTGAATTTACACTTTTCTCTCGTTGCCCAATATTAAATTGTTGAAATGCCATTAGTGATTTTATTGTAAGGCTATTATATGCAAACACTAGCTAAACCCTCGAAAATTACTGCGAAAATCGTTGCAAATCAAATTTTGTTTCATAAAAGTCGTTTCATAAAAAAATTTTCTATAAAAATTAAATATTTCCGTTGCAAAAAAAAATTGAATCACATTTATTCAATAAGAAATTCATAGACAAAAAAAAATTGCGCCTTAAGAGTGTTTCCCTTCAAAATTTTTTATAAAAACTTTCAAAAATATGCTCATCAAAATGTGTTAAAAAGTTATACCTCAATAATCCCGTTAGGCTATCAAAAAACGACAAAACGATTTCCTGCAATCAACTCTCACCATACTTCAGTCCCCTTGAAATTTTGTAACCTTTTTATAGATAACTAACTGCAAATTTAAAAATATTGTCAAAAGTATTACTTTTCGTCATCCTTAAGCATTATGTTCGCATTTATGACTTCTTAAAAGATGTTGGTGGTCTAAATCTGTAACTCTTAGAGGATTGAGGCCGTCATTTTCATCAATACGTTAAAAGACGATTTTTTTTTCATTTTCAATGCAGAAAGAATCATTCGAACTTAATTCCTTAAAAATTTTACAAAATTTTTTTTATTAATTCATTTGGGGGGAATGAAAATATTCTTTTGCATTATAATTTTCTAAAATGTTTTAACGCTGCATCAATAGTAAATATACGATTGGATCTCAACATGAAAACATCACAAACGTTGTTGCTATAAATGAGGTGCATTGCAATATGTTATGCTTGTTCTATGTACGAATTATTTGTTGTCATATGCAAACGATGTGTTAAATATCGCTTATAATTTCTTATATTCACCTTATCGTTCATGTTTGAACGTTGAAAATAAATAAGAGAAGCACATCCGTATAGCTACCGTTATAGGTGAATTTTTTTCAAACTTTCGCATTAATGGCGAAGGGAAAACCTATCAAGCGACACGTAATTCCCCAACGCATCTTCGGCTTTGATCTCGAGTTCACCATTTATTAATAAAAAAATGATCTAGCTATGTTCTTCCATACGTTATGAGGGCTAAACCAAATTTTCTTTTCGAGTGTGGCTTGGCCATATTTTCTTATATGTGGCTATAATGGAGCAAGCACCATGCAAATGAGTCTAAGTCACATCTTCAATATGCCGATTTTGTCGAACTCTACATTTAATCGGAATGTCCCTTTTTTCTGCATACAGAGCTTTGTGTGTTTATCAAAGATTTGCTAAGTGGATGTTATTTTTTGTGTTGACTTACTTAGGCCATCGATTATGCTAACCAAATCTCAAAGATTTCGCTTTTCTAGATGACAGACAAATACTCATAGCAAATGTCGTTATAATGCGTTTCTACAAATCCATTAAAGTCAATCTATGTGTATTGAGGCTTATCTTTCAGGCTTCTATATATAGAGCATGGAAAAAAATAAAATTGCCCAACCTACTGAGCAACGTCCGTTCGTATTAAAAAAGTGGAATGCATTAGCGATGTGGTCATGGGATGTCGAATGTGACACATGCGCCATCTGCCGTGTACACCTTATGGGTGAGTTTGTTGATCATTAATAACTCTTCTCTTTGTTAAGCTTTGCATCTTCAATAATGAAACGTGTGCAAAGGGATGGGCTGAAAAGACATTGGTGTTAGAGATAAACGCCTTGCCTTGTGTGCCTTCTTTTACCCCTCTTCCCCATCGAAACTTAATGGGACGAAGGAGGTGACGTTCACCTCTCCAGCTATTTCTAAAATAAAACATTTTCATCAATTCGGGACAATAGACAACAGCCTATCTTCATTTCACATTTTAAATTCCATTGAATATAAGTTCAGTACAACTATATCAGTCTTTTGTTCTTCTAGTACGATAACGGGAATGAGCTCATGCTTTCATTTCGCATCTATTTTATCAGTTTTTCAAACGCTCTATTAGCCAGATGTTCGATCCCAATCCAAAGGTATGTTTCCTTGGGGTCCTTGATTTCATCGCTTTCTTCTCTAGTGTATGACTCGAATGCCCTGGTTTAATACCCGTTGAAGGATACTCGTGTTTTTTATTCGCATTGATAGCATCGGCCTGTTGAATGGCAACATCACTTGTGCTTCAGGAATGCAGGAAGAATAGGTGGAAGAAGGTGGTCAGGGAGAAGGTCGAAGTTTCCTGCTGCATGAAGAATGAGTTTCTTCTACCCGTATTTGTTTGTTATCTATTAGCAACTACGGTTCTTCTGTATCAACTTAAATCATTTGATGAGGGGAACAGTACTTGCTAACCATTATTTTTGAAGAATCAATATTGGCACCCTCCTGTCATGGTCACGATCCCTCGCAAGACCTTGTAATGCACTGCTCCTGTCCCTTCCTTTCCTCTCTACTCTCAAAAAAACTAAAACGTTTTGCTTGAAGCGTCCACGCGAAATTTCTGAAAAACTACTTTCCTTTTAATTGATGATGGGGAGATACCATTTCAAAGGTAAAACATTATGACATCATCACCTCGTGCAACAGTTCGTTCTACCCACATCGAAAATTTTCCTTATATTCTCTTTGCACTTAAACCTGTCGCCTACTAAAAAACGATGAGTCAATCGTCTATTGATGATGCAAAATGAAGTGAAGGGAGAAGTCCTTTAACGGACATCCTTCGGCCTTTCCTTAGCAATGCAGAAAGAAGGAAGAGGTGCCATTGAATTGATAATGCAATGACTCAGTTGGCACTTACTCGCATCTAACTTATGGACTAAATTCTCATATTACCTAGAATATATATCAATAAGCAGTGTAAGCCATTTCGGTAGGTGCCATCCTTTCATTGCCATAAGTAACATTTCCAAAAAAAGAGGGATCGTTTGCATCGATATTGCAAACTTTTATTACTTGTGAAAATATTAATTCTTAATAGTAAATATAAGAAATATAAGGTTTTGCATTTATTCATATAAGATGAATGAATGAAATATTGCAGATGCATGTTTGCGATGTCAATCGGAGAATAAACAAGACGAATGTGTTGTTGTTTGGGGTGAATGTAATCACTCATTTCACAATTGTTGTATGGCACTTTGGGTGAAACAGAATAACAGATGTCCTTTATGTCAACAGGTTATTCATTTTTTTTTTATTATTTCACTTCAATTTTTATTTTGCATTAATTTAGTAATCACATTTGCAGTGTCAATTATACTATTCTTACGTCTAAATTATCATATAATTTCTTCCTTTATTAATTTTTTAGTGTAAGGCTGACTGCTTTTCGTCTAATACAGAAATTTTGGCTCTTTCTATAAAGTTATTTCTATGGGATAAGAAGCGAGATAAATAACATCAGGAATCAGACTTTTTTGGAGTGGAAAGCTGAATTAATTGAGGTCGTAAGTCAATAAGTTCAATAGAACGTTGTTAATAGTTAAGAAAACTAGAATTTTCTATGCATTTGTACAATGCAGAATGTAATGTTATAATTTTAAGGGCAATACACAATTTTTTTATATATGATATATGTGTACTAAAAGGGATTGATTTTATTGATATTACAAGTAAAATGTTACGAGTAGAGAAGCGATGATTTTCTTTCGTCAATCCAACATCGCTATAAAGTGGTGTATTATATATTTGCATATAGTGTTTGTTCTCGCTAATTCAATTCTAAAGGGTATAAGTCTGCAACTGATTTCATGCCAATTTACTGAAATACTACCTATAGGGGTAATTCTGTGGAAATCCTCTCAGTCATATGTGGAACTTATTTCCATTTTTAATGTAGTGTAAAACTAGCGTTTCTACTGGAAATAGCATCAATTTTCTAATATCACAAGAATATTTTATAGTAAAGTTTTTGAAAATTCTAGTATGATTTCTGTGGAATTAACTACTCTACAAAGTTTGACTGAGCTATCACCCACAATTTTTTGGGAATTGTAATGTAGCTAATGATCTCCTCCCGTAGGGTGATAACTTAAATCCAATAACGTTTTTTTTCTATTCGCTTTTTTTGTCTATAAAATAAATTTCAGGATTGGCAAGTGCAAAGAACGGGTCAATAAGAATGCAAGAATATCTTCATTAAACTTTTCGAAGAATAATTTCTTGTGTCACGTGCTCATTTTCTTTCATTTTTTTTTTGCATTTTTATTATGTATTTTCCCGTCGTCAAATTTTCTGATCGAAAGAGTGGATAAGTTTGTTGAAAGATATTTTAAAAATTTTGGTAATTAATATTAATTTTGGTCTTTTCGATTAGAAGCACACTCAATGACATCATTTCGGCAAATAAACTTTCGGTTAGATTGGGCGAATCTGCTCCCTTGCATTTATCTGTTTTTTAAATAAATTTTTTTCTAATAGATATTCAAAAATTTCAGAAAATTTGATGGCATAGAAATGTTGATATGTGATGTTATCTGCTTTAAGTGAATTGTGTTTATATTGTAAAATTATAACAATTTGATATAATATTGTTTATTGAAGTATTATATTTTATATCACCCATTTACTGCGATACGTTTATTGGTGATACTGTCATATTGTTTTAGTAGTTGATATATTTGTAAGAAATAAAAAGTTACATATTTCAGAACTTTCTAATCAAAACAGTTGGTGCGTTATTTTAATGGAAAGGATATGAGCTAATATCCACATGATTTAAGTAGTATTCATGAGCATTTTGTTGTTATAGTAATATCAGAAGGAAGCCATAATATGTGTGCATAGTTTAGAATTGAATTTTGCTGGCTGAATTGTTAATATTAGTCGATGATTGATAAACTTTATGGAGTCAATATTATTAAGCATGAAAGTATAGCATATTGTTTTGAATTGTCTGATAGTTCTTTCAATAAGGGAGGAAATGCCAATTTTTATGGAAGCATTAATGAAATCGGAAACATATTCTTTGAATATTTCCGTTTTTTCTGCTCTGCATATTCGGTCGCAAAAAAATAACCTTTTTTAGTAGTATAAATTTTTGTGAGAGCTTATTGCGATAAGAATTTGAAATTTCTGTGCTATTGTATTTTAGATTTTAATATGGATATTTTTGCATATCTATTGATATTTGATTTTCTCTTTTGGCGGTGTATATGTTTGTGTTGGGTTATTATAAATATATTTTTTTATTCCCATGATATCGTTACAGATGACTTTTGAAGTGGGGATCATCAGAACTGTAGAACATCCAAACAGTGTTCTACAGTTCTGATGATTCAGAAAGCTCATCCATTAGTATCAAAAATTTTCTGTGAAATGCAATGTGGGTTAAATCCTTTCACGATAGCTAACCGATGATATTGGATCGGATTCGGATTCAATTCAAATCCTCCTAAAAGGGTGTGTCTACTTACTTGACTAAATATTTATCCATCAACGTACATTTATATAGAAATATATTTTCAAAGTGGTCGAAATATATAGCAAGTAATATTTTTTACAGTATGTTGACAAAATTTTTGCGTATGTGCGATGTACGAGAATTCACCAGTGCTGCATATAACATTAAAATGACCGCCGAATTGTTGTTCGGCGGCTCGTTGAAGACGTCGCTTTGATTCTCCACTATCAGAATCGACATTCTGCAAGTCGATTGTAATGTTGAGAGCATCAATATAAGGAACAATGAAGCTTTCATAAGCAGTATTAACGAAGTTGGTATGCAAAATCGTCAACGAATGCAATAATAAATGCATTTAACCATAGCCGATGTAAGTTTCCCTTTGCAGGCGGGAAACGAGTTTCTTAAATACCCAAATTAGAATGAAGCAATTAGAAAATTCGGAATTTCTCTTCCCTATATATAATATTTCTATTTAAGTTATTATTTTTTACAATGGATTTGGATTTTATTTTCTGATTAGAGAGAATACAACGAATTCACCTTGTCGATGATGCGTTCTAGAAGTGCACTATTGCATTTGGCATTTGCTTCAACGGTATGTGCACTAAATGCCATATGTCGATTACGACGAAATCTGCATTGAGCATTGCATCGACAGCAACAATCGTTCTGAATCGTTCATTTTTTTTATTATAACATAGATATGGTGATTTTAAATCTATATCAATATCAATATTGCTCTAGATTAGTTGCTAAATTTAATAAATATTCATTTATGAGTCCTATTACAGGTATTATGAGATTAGCTATGTATTATACATTCAGATAAAGTAATCCTTAGTATTATACATTGTCAGACAAGACGAGGATATAGATGTTTGCTGCAAATTATAGTCTCTATCTTCTATAGGTGAATCAAATGAAGGAAAATTCAGAATGAAAGTGAAGAGGTAAGCAATTTGAAAATACCTGTGTCGAATAAAGTGATGATTGGATTGGATCAGCAAAACCCTGTCCCCCATATCCCGATTGCAAATAGCGCCCTCTATCAAGTGATTGTCCTTCGAAATTGTAACCCATTGGTGCTACTGCTATCGTATTGCTTGTTTGACTTTCGTATGGTCGTGCACCAGTTTGCTGAGCGTCGGCATAGATACCACCATTTCCACCTATAGAGGCTGAAGGAAGAACACGAATCTGATAGCCACTTTCTCCCATGTTGGGAGTGCTGATTCCTCCGATGATAGGTGCATTTTCTGGGATAGGAATACCGTCTGGTGTGTTTTCCTCAGGTTGGAATCCGTATCTAGGCTCCTCAGCAGGTGCGGCTCCAACCATTGTGGCAGGCGGTATTCCAACCTCTTTTGGAGGTAAAGGAGCAACAATTCGGCTAGATAAGAAACCGCCAACATAGGGCTGTTTAGAAGGATAAGGAGGATAGGATTGTTTATTTGGCAAGGGATAGGATCCTCCCATTGATGAACTTCCATCGAATCCCATCGGACAGCATGGTGTCTGCATTAATAAGCAAGGTGGTGGGCATTCGATTGGAGGGCATGGTGGAGGTGGTGGTGGAGGTGGAGGGCAAATGGGTGGTGGTGGACAAAATTGTGGCGGACATGGCTCAGGAATCGGACAAGGCGGTGGTCGTGGTGGACATATTGCTCTTTGAGGTGGCGGGCGAGGATATCGAGGTAAGCACATTGATTGCGGTGGAAAACATCGCGGAGAGCAGCATCCACATCCACCACCACCACCACCAAACGGTATAGCGTAGTGTGCGTTCACTGTTGAAATAATTAATAAAATAATATTCATCACTAATATCTGAAACAAATCATCTATATAAAAAAGTGAAAGTTTATTTTTAAAAAACAATAAAAAAATTTGCATAATATTGCTCATTTGCATAACTTTTTGTTCATATTATTTAGTTTTCGGATCGACGAGAATTTCTACGTAAATATGAGATTTAATAACATAAAATATTGACCATCAACTGTGTTGCTAATAATTTGCATAAGAAAAAGAGTACGCTGAATGAACATATTTAACTCTAGTTGAATTTATGTTATCACATTTTCATCTGTGATTTATAGTAATCAATCAAGTCAACTATAGTTATGGGCAATCAGAGTTTCGATTTTACAATATAACAGATTTAAACATTTAAATCTTCAAATTCTTGAGTACTTGGCAATGAATATTTGCTTCAACTCTAGAAAATATATAAAAAAGCAGATTTGAAGGATTGGAGAGCTCTTCTTAGAGTAGCCATATCTATGAATGAGATCCACCGACTGCAAGACGAGTTTTAGCCTGTATAGTTTGCACTCAAAGTGGGAGTGTTCTGTGGTACTCGACAAGATTGAATACGCATAATTGTTTATACGACAATAAACTAAGAGGGATTTTGCGCTGGACGGAACACTTGGAGGGTGTGTTCACTCTATCGTTTCGATGAAAAGATGAGTGTATTTGGTAAATCCATTGAAGCTTCAACAACAATCTGGATCTATACTTGCAAATTATGAAAAAAAACAACAATTTCATCAATTTTTATGCGGTTATTCAAATTTGCATTGAAATGTCGAGCGTCTGCCTTCGAATGTGCATATATGTCAACTCAGAATCAACCCAGAATCCACTTCAATTGCAGTTATAATCGACGTCTCCCTAACTAAGATCACCTTCATTATATGAGCTATTTCATGACTACTTGTCTCCTAAAACAAATTTTTTTATTTTTATTTTTGGCAGAATTCTTGCATTGTTAGTTTATTTGAAATCTAGAAATCATTTCAAAATTGTTAATCCATCACAGTTTTATGCGATTGCGATCCAGTGCAATAGCATGGATAAGATAAAGGCGATCTCCAGATAAAAGCAATAGTTTTCTGACCCTTAGAGATTTGGAAAACGCAATCCCTTCCCGTCCAAGAAGATGCTGGACGTGAAGAAGTCCTCCACCCTCACGAGCGATATGATTCATCATATCAGATGATCGATTCCCTTCTGTATATTAGCTCTAACATTGGTGATCTAGAATTTCGAGTTCAACAATCAATGAGTGCGAGTGGCAAATGCATTGCTATGGAAGGATGGAATAATTTAAATGGTATAATGTCAATCATAACCTTTTATTCGGATGGACTATCGAACTGCGACCATATACGTTATGATAGAAACCTTTTGTTGTCTATACTTATCGCCTATATTATAGGGATTGAATTTAAAAGGCATCCAAAAACTAGGAACATTAAGTGTTGAATATTGTGTACAAAATCATATTGCGTTGAAATGTCATAGCTGTCAATATTATCAAACAACATTATCCCTTAAATGAAGTTTTTTATTGCACTATAGGCCACATAAATTGTTACATCCTGAAAGGATTATGTCGCAAAAGCGAGTGGCGGCTTCCTCTGTCGTGTTTCGATGCGTAGGATTTCTTTAGCTGTTGATGGCTGTTATAATAGACGTGTGGAATTACCCGCGGGTATATGAAAGAGTGATGTGATTGAAATGCATCCAAGTACGATAGCAATTTATAAATAACTGCTTCAATTAAGCGTATTCGTATATACGTATCCAAGTGTAAGCAATGGTTGCACACCCACCGCGTTGCTTCGATGTTTTTTTATGCGTGATGACGTAATGCAGTTTTCAGCGAGATTTTTTTGGCAGTGAACAACCAGCTGACTGGCAATAGTGTGTTATTTTAATTCTCTCAAATAAGGCTTATTTTCCTCTGCGGAATTTTTTAGACTTTCAAAATAAACACCATTCATATAAATTAGTTTTCATCATTTCATTTTCGTGTAGTGATTGATATAGAGTGATGTAATGATACGGTAATTGTTCTCACCAGTAGGTCCGAGAGCAATTTTTTTTTCGTGGTAGTGGTGTGAAGGCTTGATAAATAAGCAGGTGAGTGAATTAGTTATTGATTTGCTTAATTATATCATCGAATGTTTTGCAGTAGTATTCCAATATGAAAAATGTTGAAAAAATATTCCATTAGGAAAAAAATATTTGAAAAAAATTTATTCATTAAAATAAAATATTTTTTATTATTTGCATTGAATGTTAAATCGATATATTCGAAAATAAATAATTTTTATGCAACAGGATAACACCAACTATTACGAGCAATATATTTCTCGCAGCACCATTCGGATGCTCGTCGATTGCGTATTCTTCGTCTACCTATAATTGAATCGTCAAATTAGAACATGTAACTCTTTAATGAAATATTCATTAAGATTATATGTTGTTTTAACTGATTTTTTTCTATTTTGGTTGATAGAATAATTGAATGCTTCATATTCGTTTATAAATAACTATCAGCGAATTGATTAATCATAGAAATTGGCGAAATCCCTTTAGTCTATCGTAAGGACGAATGGGATCATGCAGGAATTTAAAACATGGGACATATTTGTGATGGGAATATTTCAGTGTTCGATCTCTATAATCAATCAATAAAAGTTTTATTAAAAAATGATCTCATATTTAAAGATGACAATAATTTAGCAAAATTTTCTAAATAAAAATCTTATGGGAAAAAATATTGCTATGGAAATAAAAAATTGATTGAAATTTTCATTTTTTTTTGAATATAGAAAATAGCAAGATTCAATTGAACTGAATGGAATCTTTGCTAGTTGCTTGTATAAATTGAAATGACGACATAAAGAGTTAATTTCTTTATTCATTATTTTCATATGCCATCTTTAGTACTATAATCTGGTAGAAACGGTGGATTAGCGAATAAATGAACAAATAGAGGTTATTGGTAATTTTGACCGATTTTGTTGGTTATCGAATTATCGAATATAGAATATCTCAATCCTTGAGTGATCTTTACGTGAATCTATTAACTGGAGACTTAAAAATAATAAATCTTAACGCTAGCATACCGGCGATTAGGGCGCCTCTTGCTCGCATAAGTTTTAACGTTGCACCCGATTCGCAAGCGTTCATATTACAAGTCTGCGTTTGCGACTCATATCTTGATTGCCTGCAACAAACTACTATATATATATATATATATATATATATATATATATATATATATGCATTTTTTTTATTTTTTACAACGGCTGCGTTTATCATCAGCGTTAATGACTATTGAACATTGGAATAAAAATGTAAAAGTAAGTAATATGAGCATCATTCAAGCAGACTAGTTTGGTGAAGGCACTTTTTATAAAAATAGGTTAGAAAGTGAAATTTTGGTGCATCTCATTCAGGTTTCAACATATGTTGCCGTGTTTTGCTATCATCTACTCAGTCACCCTGCCCCTCCCCTTTCTCACTCCCCCCCCCCCCCCCCCCCACATTTCTCTCCTCGATTATGACTCCAAAACATTTCAAAAAAGATTGCAAAATCTTTCAAATATTGCCTCTATATACCACCTCTCCCTAGATCACATTTCAAATTCACCAAGCGACTATAGAAGACTCACCTGCAAGCTCTTCCTTGACATGCGCGTCGCCGTGTTCGCAGCCCACATGCACCACACCTCTCTGAGCATGTACTCCACTCTGACCAACCCCCCAAAGAATTGCCAATTGGCTCCGATGGGGGAGGTATAGGCTCTTCGCCACCCTCTGCAACCGCATTATTCAATGCCCTCAATACCCTCAACTCAATGCCCTCAATAAGTCTTATGTCATATTACGTACTAACTATGAACGACGTCTTACACTTTGATGATGGGAGCAAAAACCACTTAAAAAGTTCGATACTAAGTTCAGACAAACAATGAAAGATTTGGAATATGAAAGACAAGTCGGAAGTTGAAATTATTGAACAGACGGACAGATAAACGGACATGCAGACAGACGGACAGAGATGCACAAACAGACGGACAGACAGACATGCACATAGCGACAACTCCACTAATTTGTGTCTTACAAATGCAAATTCACAAAGATGCATAATTCATGCAATAAACTGATATTAAAATATAACTTTCAATAATTTTTTACTCTCAAAAATGATATTATCGTCTCTTCCTATGTCACATTTCTTAGAGGATTTGAATCATACAGAGAATAGAGGTGAAATAAAAAGAAAAGAGAGGAAATATTAGGGAATATGATGTATAAATGGGAATACTAACCAGCGATATATCGAAGTGCGAAACGTGATGGTGCTACAGCTCGAATGATAGCAATAATAAATGATCCTTCAGAAAGGATCGCTCCACCCTCTGGATAGCAACAAAGTCTGAATCCAGTCAATTGCATATCGGCTGCATATTTGATCTCTAAGAATTCATCACATGTGGGTGAGCATTTAAAAAAAACATCGGTCACTTCGAAACGCACTCGTCCTCCACGATACTGAAACGATTCGATGGAATAACCAAAGGAAATAAATCTTTATTTGAAGATAGTTGAAATTTTGATTTGATTAGAGAGTGCAATTATCTTCTCTATTTCCAGTCATTTCGCATCTCCTATGATCACTCATCTCTCTTGCGGCTCAGGAGCATCGCCTACAGGAAAAGGTACATTTAAATCAATCTCTTATATGTATTTGCATATTCAAAACAATTTCTTACCCAGGGGTAAGGGAATTTAACTTGCAGAAGACAGCAAGATCAGGAACACTTTTTCTTGAAAAATTCTCCTCTTTTTTTCGACAAACGCTGCATCACCGTGGATAAAGCGAAATAATTAAACTCCACTTTGTATATTATACCCAATGATATTGAAATTTACCGCTGAAATACGCCAATAGCAAGTATTTGAGACCGAATAGTTGAGTGCTTGCCATGAAGATGTTGCTTGTAATTCACCACCACAACCTAAATGAAATAAAAATTGTAAAAATTTCAATTTTTACTTTTATGAACATTTAAAAAGATGAAAAAAAAATGAAGATTTTGGATGGTTTGAGACACATTTTGCATTTTACTCTATCAGATTAATCAGCTGCTCACTTATTAAATTGACCGGTAATATACCTATTGTTGTGTTTTTTCGGAAATGAAAGCATAATTTTTTTTCTTTTTTTGAGTATAATGACGGAAAATAATTGCTGAAGTGAAGCTTATTGAGCAAAAAGAAGCGATAAGGGGATTCCTTCTGGTTTGTTGCACTCAAATTTGTTCATTCCTCGACCTCAGTCGTCGGTAGGAATATACAAAATGGAATATAGTAATACTTACTCGAAAATTCAAGATCAGTACAGATTGAACCGGAAAGACCTTGAGGGCATTTACATTTTGTGCAGTCGTTTGGATCGAGATAGCCTCCATTTTGACATGTGTTGACGAAATCCGCACACCTGTCTGAGGGAATTATTGAAAGTTTCAAAGCGCTCTTGCAATAGCCTTTCAAGGAAGTGGGCATAATATGCGTTTTTTTATTTCACTCGTCTGGCTAAAGGGCTTCGTAGCTATCAGAAAATAATATTTTTTAGTCAAAGGATGGATTAATATTTTACTCAGCGAGATTGATCCCTCATTTATGTCTAGTGAAAAAAACTGAAAAAAATTGTCTTTCAACGATGCGGTATTTTCAACACCAAAAGTTGGTATGAAATTTAATAGCGCATTTTCGCAATCACTTTTGAATGACAAAAAGTGAAAAAATCAAAAATTAAAAAAATTTTTTTTAAAACATTAAAAATATTCATGTAAATGTTACAAAATAAATGATAAATAAAAATAGAGAGTCTAAAAAAAGCGAATAAACAAAAATCAAAAGCAAATTAAGGTGTTAATTAAAAAGCTAAAAAAAAAAACATTCACCTGCACAGTATATACGATTAATCTGTTTGATATCTGTGAATGATGGTGCAACACGATTGCCAATCGTTGAGCGATATTTCGTGTCTATAGGATCCACTGTATGTCTCAATGTTTCACTTGAGAATGCCTTTAAATATTTATCCTTATTATATTTATATTTTTATCTTATATCCAAATATATCCCTTTTTTCTATATCACATTTCTATATCCTTATAATTTAAATATATCCTTGTTATCTTTATATATTTAAGTATATCCTTATATGATTTCCTTATTATATTTATATTTTTTGCATATAATGAAATATTGAAAAATCGCCCAACACATCGATTCGTGTGGAAAGTTTCTCTCTTCATTATTAATTACATCGATTGTTGCCATTTATTTCTAAATGTATACTTCTTTCTCATTTATTAATACCCATGTGTCATTTCGATAGATAAGCATAAAAATCTCTAAGAAAATTTCCATAGAGATTTTAAAATGGGTGATTTCCGGTACTAAAGAATAAGTAGTCATATAGTGATTCCGATAATAATTCCAGTAGTTCCGGTAATAATCATAGCTAGTAAATAGCACTTTCATCGCCCATTTTATAACTAAAACATTAAATGAACAAGAAAGAAATATGTAAATTTATGAAAAAAAGAACGAGCTTACAGTCGATGCGTAATGCATAACAGATCCAAGATCGTATGGTACTCCAAAATCAATAATCGAATTAGATGTTCGTTTATCAAAATTTGCCTCTGTACCGGGAATAGCGTATTGAAGATTAATGCGTATATATGAATCTCTTTCGGGTCTCTCATGTTCATGCACCAAACCAAGTGAATGTGCTACTTCATGCGAAATTGTTCCCAACTATAAGATATGATTGTTGATTGTAATAGGAATATCTCTGATTGTTAAATCAATCTAATGCGCAAATCTCTAAGCGCTATCTGATTGCGTCCATCGGTCTATGTGCACGTCTCGATTGCTCTTATTTTATCTATCGGCTTACCAAAACAAATGAATTTTTGTTGAATTCGATGCAATCTTCAAGAAAAATTTTTTTTTAAATAAGTAATTTATGACGATGTTGAAAGAAAGAAGCGAAAATAAAGATTTGAATAACGAACATTTTCGAATATTTTCTTTTCTATTCTTCTTTTCTTTCACTGTGATAGATTCTTTTTTTTGTTGAATGACAAATGAAAAATTGCTATTAAAGAGAGACATAACGAATTATAGCTGTGTAGAAATATTGTTGAAAAGTTTTTAATATTGGCAACGTAAAAGTCAATAAACTTTGGAATTTTTATATTTTGGCAGAAATAATGAATTTCGACGATTAATTGAAATCAATTTTATCGACAAATAAAATATTCAAACAAAATTTAGATTTTATTCACTTTTTAATAAATTTACTCAGTGTATAAATAGTTTCGCAGTAGGTTATATTAAAGATCGGCAAACAATACTATCATCAAATATCGGAAAAAGAATTGAGAGAAAAAAATTCTCACCGATTCGCAACCTCTACCAATAGAGAGTCCTTGACTTCCTCCTATTTTCCCCACTGCCGAATAACATCTGAAGGATTTTTTCAGAAAAACAATATTTATAAAGATTTTTTTCAATGATCTTATTTGGCATTCATTCTTTTTGGTTTTTTTTCAGCACTGATTCGTTGAAATATTCATTTCATTCATTTTCATTTAAATGAACGAAAATTTCTTCCGATTAAAGCTCATTAAAGAAATAATAAATTATAAAAATATTATCGGAATGCATTATGGAAGCGGAATGTAGACAATGAGATTTGAAAAAAAGCATAATGTTTATGAGGCCAATGTAATTTCAGGATTCCCTACATAACGCTTTTGGAATACGAGGCCGATGCACTCAGAAGCCATCCATTACGTGGAATGGGAAATTATTTATTCATCGTAGACTCATCGCTAATTTATCGGTGTTTTTTTTTAAATATTGAGACAAGAAATACAAATACTCTTTGTTTATACTAACTGACATTAGCAATATCGCTGCAAAAATTTCTCGCCTACCCCTCTTATACTTTAAATATCGCTTTATCGATTGGTCTTTACAACTGACCACCAACCTTCGCTGTTAGTATGTCATTCCTCTCACCCCTCCCCTTCCTCATTTTCCCGTCTGCAGTTATCTCATCGTACTATTCTGTAGTTCTTGGGGACATATAATGGATGGTGATGGAGAATGCTTATCGTATTAGTCAATTTAATTATCGATAGCCGTTCATACATTCAAATATGATCGTTCAGTTTTATTTATTCTAATGAAATATTCCATTGACTTTTAACATGGAGAATTGAAATATTCTTCGATATCCTTCACAATGATTGCTGTTAATTTACACGTTTATCATTGTGAAATATCGAATAAAATAAACAAACCCACTGCCTCGAACGAAATAAATAAAATCTTTTGCGCTCATATCTTCGATGAAACGAACACATGTCTCCTTCTCATAGTAATCCAGTGTATTTTTGATTCTCCTCCTCCAAGCTTCTAAAATGAATCGCGAGAGTTATGAGAGAATCTACTCGTAACAATACAAAAGTTCTCGAGAAAAACTTTTTCTATTGCAAACAAATGCAAATATTTTTATATTTTTGCCGTCTATCGTACTCTTAGGGAAATAATATCACCAATTCTCTCAAATAGTGAAATTGGCCAATTCCACCAAATGGCGAAAACTATGCAATTAAATTTGTTTCGCTGCAAAGTTAATTTTGTCGTTAGGGTCTTATTTTTAATTAGCAATCTAAATATTAAATTTTCCCAACCACATAGTGGTTCTATCAACTCGAATCGATCGCCAATACTAATAGTTTTTCCTTTCGAAATGAGTTACTCATTGAAGCATCCTTTACCTCTCCATTGTTTGAAATTACATTAAATTTTATTGTTTCACTAAAAAAACATATATTAATGTTGAATTAGTTTAAAAAAACCCGGAAATTTCGACCTTTTTATATACGCTTTATCTCATATGTGTTCTACCCGGGATAACGTTATATTCAGTGAACACCGCACAGAGAGTGAACACTCTCTTCATCACCAAATATTACAGACAAAAAAGTAGTGCAAATGAAAAGTTCGATATGAATTTCATTAATTGCCGTAATTGCCGTATTAATTACCGTATTTGAGAGTAACCTATCATAAAAGAGGGCCTAAACCTATGAGAATAGGAGTGCAACATTGGCGTTCCATTGACGAGAATAGAAAATTTGAAAATCAATTCACACGTAGTGCTCAAATATTTTGAAGCAATAAAAGTTTCCACAAATTTCAATCAAATAAACTGACCATCCGAATCACCAAGAACATATGGTATACGAGCATTTTCCCATCGAAGTTTAGAATCGGCAATAACTTTCCGACTAAATCGACCGTTTTGTGATCTGCTGACGATAAGCATTTGTGGTACAGTTAATGCCATATCGTTCTCGAATAGTTGTCCAGTGATTTGTCGATTCGCTACCATTTCATCATTTTTATTGGCAAATATAGTTGGTCGTATTAATGTTCCATCCTAAAGAAATTCAATCGTCAACAATTTTTCAATAAAAAAAAATTTTTTTTGGGGAGGAAAGAAAAATTACTGAAAAAAAGAAAGCAATCAGCAATAAGTGTAGAATTGTTTCAATGATTAATTGAATTCTGCTGAATAAATCATTTATTGATTATTTGATTGAGTAAATGAGTTGATCAATTATATAAGTTTTTATTTTATTTTTTTAATTTTTTGTTTATTGCGTTATTGCACTGCGAAATATGTTTCTATATAGAAATGAAGAAGTAAGATTAGTTTAAAATGGTTACACAGAGCAACGAACCGAAATTGTAGCTGTTCTTTATGGGGGATATCACAATCCCATCGCATATTTCTTTAAATTCTCAAAATATTTATACGGTTTTGATAGGTTTAACGTCCAAGGGAATACTAAAGAATGAATGAACATGAGTTCGGGGTTTTGAAATTGGCGTAGCAGACGGTCTGAAGGCAGATGGATGGTGTACTGGACCTGGTGAGTTAGTGAGGGTCAAGTTCAAAGCAGAAAATTCAGCTAATGAAGGGATGTTTTTATGCAAAGCCGGATATGGATTTATTAATGGTTGACGGGACTCTTTAAAACCTTCCTCACTACGGTATTGAGTGCTACTATCACGCTTGCCGGTATTTTTTTTTCATGAATCGAAAGAAAAATGCATAAATATAGCGCAAATATAGTACGCCTAATTCTTACGGTAGTTTTATGTTATGAATACAGTAATTTATCGAAAAGTTTTGGCATAATGCCATCGGTGCCATTGATGCGAGAAATGCGGTGTTTCATTGATATTTTTTAGTCATTTATGTTTGGCGAAGAGGAAGCATTCTACTTTATAGCACTATTTTGACTCTATGTTAATGAATTTTTGTATTTCATTTTCGATATTATATCATTATTTTATCAATTATTATCAGTGATTAGATAATATCATTATCAAATTCGAGTGCAAATTAATTGCAAAAAGAAAAACCGATCAAATATTAGCACTAAGGAAAATGAATTATTTTAGCACCATTACAATCATTTATCTCATATAAACTTAATTAAATTATTTCCTTAACTTACATATTCGGCCCTCATACGTGAACGTGTTGTAAAATAATGTTGCATAATTTGAAGAACCCGATCGTAACCTTGATTCGGCTTATTGAATGCTGCTGTGTGATGGTGAATTTCGGCGATGAACTATAAAATTCGAGCATTTTATTTTTTTTTTTTTTTTGAAGGCTTATTTTAAAAAAAAGTATCTCTTTTTTAAGTATTAAGTATTTTTAAGTAATAATTATCTTTAAGTAAATAAGTACTTCAATATTAAAAAATGAACTATAAAATTTGAGTAAAAAATAAAAAAATAAGTGTTTGAATAAATATTTCTTTTTTTCCTTCAAATATTTACATTACCGGCAAGTGTCTTAACGAGTTTTCAATTGACACAATGTGCAACATTTGTGCTAAAATGCTTTCATTGTGAAATTTCTTCAAATATCTACTCGTTGAATACTCTGAATTGTTTATTGAAATTATTTCTCTCAAGAATACCTTATTAAGACTTGAATTATTATTATCATTCATTAAGTCTATTTTTTTATATTTCTCTCATAGAATGCTCACTCTAATGTAATCCATTATAAAGCACTTGCCACGAATCACCAACGAGTAAAAGGAGTGCACAAAGACTGCTTTAATAATAGTTTTCCATATGAACGTTTCCTACGTTATCAGCTAAGTAATATTTATGAAATAATAGAACTGAAAGTTTATAGAATTAAAAATATTTTTGAAAAATTCAAAGTTAAAGGTTATCGAAACGTAATACACTTTGAACTTGTGGATGAGCAAGAAATGCTGAAGTTGCATGTGACACAGTTGGCGGTCGTGGTCGTACTGGTCGCACAGGTGGAGATAAGGTAGTCTTTGGGTAACGCGGTCGTATTATTACAGGTTGTATGGGTGCAGGTTGTGGCATCACTGATATCGGCATTACGATCGGTTCCGCTGGAGGCATCGAATCTACCGGTGGCATCGAAAATGTCTTTTCTTCTTCATCATATCAGGTATTATTTCTTTGTTTATGAATTGTTTCGACAGCATTTTCAGATAAGGAATAGATTTGTTTCAATGATCTAATATTCTTTGAAAAAGTCGATTATCTATAGATATGCTGACTGTGGTTCTTTCGTTTATTGATGGCGTGTGAACATCCATTTTGGTTGCAAAAAAGTTTGTCTAAGTGTCGTTTCAACCGGAACTTAACGATATTTCATTTAAATGACCATCTCGCGAAATGGAAATGATTTATTACGTTTTATCTGCCCGCATCTAAAACGTGTTTTTATCAGCACTGAATTGCTTGAAAGCTCACTGGCATCGGTTCAGGAGGAGGGTAATATGGTCCTTGCATATGATATCTGAAATGCCTAAATGGCCTTCGATTGAAAGGGAATGGTCCGGGCGGTGGAGGCCATCCAAAGGGAGGTGGAGGACCAAACTGTGTTGGTGGTATCGGTGGTGGTGGTGGTAGTGGTGGTGGTGGTTCCGATGGTGGCGGTCCGTCGAAAAACGCTTGCCGACGATGCAGTCTTCCTTCAAAAAAATTTCAAAATTAAGTCGACAATAGCGCTAATTATTTCGATCTACACAACACAATGAGATTTATTCATCATCCCAAATTGCGATAAGCGTAACGTAGAGTGAACGATGGGTATAGATGCTGATGCAACCAACTAGTAAAGCAAAAATTCATTGTGTTCACAGCAGATTTCTAAGCATCTGACAATGGAATTTCGCTGAAAAGTATGCTCAACATTAGTACAATGAATAATTCAATAATGTTACTTCCACATGTTCAGCTTTTTGTAGCTTTACCCTCTCCCTTCTCCCTTCCCCCCACCTTCCCACCCCCATCCAGCTCTTCGACGTTTTCGTGGAGCAAAAGAGGCGACGCTTAGAAATAGTGCGATGGAATAAATACATTGATTTATGTACATTGGAGCAATAAGAAAGTCTCCAATCTTATTCCATTTCTTTGCAAAAGTTCGAGTTGTAAATGATGGAAATGCAAATTTCTAAAAAAAAGTCTAAGGCAATTCAGTAGCGCTGAAAATACCCAATGTTGAATTTCTATCATTGGTCATTAATTAGTGACGTATTCATATTTTTGCAGTTAAAATTACCAAATCTTGACAAAATGTAAGCATTTCAAAATTTTTTTTAACTGAAAATAGTTGTTAGTTGTCAGGAAATTCCAACTTGCAAGATAAGAGAAAAGAAAAAAAAAGTGACAACACAGAATAATTTCAGAGGAAGTTTTTATTTTGGTTGAGCATAAAAATAGTTTAATTGAAATAAATTATTGATCGCTATGGGTTAAGTATGAGAATCAGTTATATGATGAGGGGAATAAATATGAAGGGCGAACATTTCTATTATAAATGAATATCCGCATGGTTTGTAGGGGGAATAAATTTTCTAAGGCAGGCATAGATTTTCAAGAAATATCTTATTGATGAGCTTAAAATATTATAAAAATAATATTTGATAGAGCATATAATAAGAAAAAATAAAAACTACCTTCACCGTGTACTATAGTAGAGCTATCTTCTTGTAAAGCTTGTTGAAGAGTAACTTTGAATTGACAGCAAAGCGCAAGTAGCGCCAGTCTGGGACCGCACATTTCGATACGTCTGAAAGTTACCAATAACCGGTTTATATAGCGATTGTTTTGAGTGAGTTCGAGCAACAGTTAAGTCGTGCCTATTTGGGCAATTTGATCGTTAACTCTTTAATGACTAATTGAAGGAATTTCAACTTATCAGTTATTAGGCTGAATTGTTTTGCTGTATATCGTTGCAATATCGTACGCGGGAACATTTAAAAGAGCTACCAATGAAAAAATTGATTCTGTGCGAATGATTTGTTAATTGAAACGATCGAAATTTCTATTTCATTGTTTCTATTATAATGACAATTTATTGAAGATGCGAAATGCAATTGATAAGATGCGAGAATAGTCTTTTTTAATGGATTCAAGAATAGTTGCAAGAATATGCTATGAATAATATATGTCTGCATGTTTGTATAAGCTTGTCTGTGATAGTCTGATCGACTATCACAAATCACCGATTAGCGAAGGTATGCCGATGGAAATTTTATTGTATACAATCGACATTATAGGATGACATTTCATCGTAAATTGACCACAATTCTTCAACGTTTTCTATGAATTATTAATGCTTGTGCATCATGAAATATAGTAAATCCTTATTGCTTTGTAAATGGTTGCTAAGGTGCAGAAATGCTTCCTACATCCTGCAAATCTACATTTTGCAAGCAGCATTGTTATATGACCGTTTCTTGAGTGTGTGCATGTGCGCATATTTGCTTGCCTTGTTTGTTCGTTCAATTGTTTCACCTTAGGTGATATTGAAACTAAAGTTGCGCGGAACTCGATAGTTAGCCTACTGCACTAGTCGATACTAACTTTTGGGTTGATTCATCAATATAAAAATTAATTGTAGACAATTATGAATGCTTAGAAACTTCTACGCATTAAAGAGCGGTCGCATTACATTTTACACATTAATGACGTCGGAAAAATAGATTTTTTCTGTTCTAAGTTTTCACGATCGTCGATTTATGAATAGAATTATGTGCATATTTTATTTGTTGTTGATAATTTAGGATGCTATTTGATTTCATGGAGAACGCCATTCAAATGTATAATGCGCCAGTTGCTTTGGCACATTTTTGCGTATACTTTTTGGTTCAAAATTTCTAAATTGAGCTAATTGGTTAAAGTTTGAAATGCTAAAAGAGGAAATTCTTTTATTCTATTTCTACATTAATCTCTCTCTTCGAAAGGTAACCAGAAAGTGTTATGCATATGTCGAGAATTAATTGCATGTTAAAATTTTGCATATTCGATAATTCAGCATGACGGTCTTCGATCGTAATATTATCCAACATCTGTTTATTGTTCGCTAGTTCGTGTACGCTTTCCGGTTTTATACGATGTTTCAGCTTTTGGTTGTTGGCTACGTGGTGTTCGAGATTTATCGTTTATCAAGTTTGCCAGACGTCGGATCCTATGCACCACCGCCACCACCTCAGCAGGTGTCTTTTTTCTTGCAGCACTTTTCTTTTTCGCCTATTTGCAGCAATGTTTTTGAGCATGTGACGTCTAAGTTAAGAGGGGAATCTGGGAATGGAAGGGTAATCGTCGAGAGTTCTGTATGAGTGAGAGCAAAGTTATCTAGGCGAGAGAGAGAGGGGATATTGATAGTGTCGCAAGTCCAAAATATATAGGTGTTCATTTCTGGTTCAGAACTCGGGCAAGATCCCTTTAATCCACACATAATGTCAGTTAGGCTACTTATAGAGAAACGCATGGGAACGGTGCCTTCGTTCTCATCAACTGAACAAGGAGTACCCTTATGGACTGCAATGTATTGCTGCATTCACCATGTGTTTATATGAGCAACAATTGGAGAACCACTTCACCTGCTCACCTGGTGCAAGCCTATACCACACTATTTCAGAATATGGTCTATTGAACGTGTTCACTGTTAAGCATTGTCCGTTACACCTGTCACTTCATACACATTCCACACGGGTACTACACTTGCTTCATCAATGCTCGCCCTCTCATTAAAGTGCAAAAGAATTCGCCAAGCGACAGCGCTATGACATGACCTCGTGTCAGTTCACTTTCTTTGTGACATGTCGTAGATCTTTATAAAACTACGTTCAATTGTAGTGAGAAGTATATCCAAGTATCATAAAAATAAACGGTAAAATTTCAGCAACCGGCAGAAAAGAAGACCAACTGATCGAAATAATGATCTTCGAGGTTGTCACATCGTCGAAAAAATATCTAGTATCTTGAAGTAAATGCTTAAGTTGTGTTCTTAAGTGATCAGTTTGTGTACTTTTAACAGCTTAAACTATATGATGCTATTTGCGCCGAATCGCTTAATACACCTCTATCACAAAAAATTTTCGAAAAACTTGAGACGAAAATGAGAGGATAAAAAAAAGACAGTTTGAGGAAACTTTCCCTATCCCATGATTAGTGAATTCGATCCCATTGCCGTTGCTTTGCCACTCTCGTCGATTTATTCTTTTCCATATTATATTTATTTCATAGTGCTGCAATGGGAAAACAGTACAGGTCGAATTTACTCAGTCGCAGTTTATAATCTGAGCAATTGAGTGCATTAACAATATTGACGGGAAATAGATTCCATAATAATCCAACACGATATCGGGAATTATCCAAGACATTATTTCCGCATCAGCAATTCTTTGGTCATCTGAAAGTGATACCCACGTCAATTATAGGAGTTGGGGGGGGGGTGGGATGAAATGTTTCTAGAAAGGGACAAGGGATATCAAATTTTATGAGAAAGAATCCCATCAGATTTGAATTATTTTAGAGGTTTCAGGTTGAAGACATAGAGTTGAGGTTCACACCAAAACTCCTAAACATCGATGCTGCTATAATCTGCTTTCAGGAACACAGAATGTGGAAGTTCTTGTGCGAGAGGTCTACATTTGATCGTTGTGATGATTTTCATTGGGCGCAACGAATCATCAACCAAACAATAACACTAAAAGAAACAATCGACATATACTATTTCATCGAATCGTCAAGGTATCTCAGTTATTTTATAATCAAAATTCTTTTCTCGTTGTTGAGCTTCATTTCTTATTATTTGCGATGCATTTTCCATGTCTGTATATTTGAGCTGATCCCAATTAGCACAGCTTTGTGATGATCATCACTTATTGTAGCACTTGAGATATCATGGGATAAAGTTCTAACTGACCTCAGGTGGTGGTGAAGACTGAATGAGTGCCACAAATAAGGGCCACATGTAAAGAGATAAGAAATTTGGATAAGTTCATGATTTCTCCTTTGATCACTGACATGAATACATCGATTCATTGATGGTAGAATAATTAGAATAGTTTATATATGTGGACGATCATCACAGCAATGCGCACAATTCATCAAAACTCCGTTGGAATTTTTTCAAAAAAAAGCGAAAAAATGAAAGACGAATAGTAATTAAAATAGTGCAGTAATTAGAAGAGTTAATATGCATAAGAGAGGCAGGTAAGTAGAGTGCGGGAAAATGAATGTACTAGTAGATGGGACGCACTTCGATGAGACATCATGACAGCAATAGTGAATGTACTTGAAATGAAGAGACAATCAATGAAGAAGTAAAATCTACTTCCTCTTCATGAAGGGTGATTTTTGGGTTCTTTTAGGATGCCGCGTATGTATGCAAACTTCTTCCACCTTAAAGTATTTGGCATTTATTTCAAAACTGATGTATCAACAACATTTATGGCAAAAGATGCATATTGTATTCATTAAATCTCGTGGCTTCAATATTTCTTTGATTAAAATTACCTGACAGGTAAACAAAATACCTGTCCGATAATTTCTCTGTAGTATACTTTGGAAGTTCATATTTTCGAATGGTCGTAAAATGGTAATGCTTACCTATAGACGATAGCAATAACAGTAAACAGCAAAGAAGATGTTTAGTTCACCTTTTTGTCTATTTTGATAGGAAGTTATGTGTAATAAAATTGCTTGGAATGAATTCATAGTACAGAGCAAATTATAGCGAATAATTGATCGCCTAATAAAACGCTTATGAAAAGATGTTTTAGTGTTTTATAGCATAAATGCAAGTAGGCATTTGGTTGTTTCAGCTTTAATGCAAAAGAACGCATATCGTGCTGGCCTTTCTGGCTGTGGTTCCCGCAACTTGCTTCCGTTGAAGTTGGATGGGCTTGATAGAATACGTTTATACAAGGTTTTCGCTCCCACTCACGTCAAGTGCTGCTGTCCGATTGCTCTCGGTGACGTTTTGGACATAACGAAATCAACAGACGGTAAGCATTTTCATTAGTTGTCATTCATTTTATTGTTATTTTTGGTGTAAATGTGGGCAAAATTTTTTTATTTCATCTGAAAACTGTAATGATATTGGAATGAAGAACACTGTGAAACCTTTATTGCTTCTGAAGGGAATCTTCGTGGAAAATTGCTGGGAAATTTTTGTGGGAAATTAATTGTTATGAAGCTACCCTCAATCGTTATTTGGTGGCCAGAAAATACCCATTAAAAACCAGTTTTTTTTAGTGACTGCTGATCTTTCTTCTCATCGAAGATATGATCAACAGTCGCCATTTGTATCGGCTTCTATTGTCGCTCTAAGATACGGGTGTATCGTTGTCCGATGCTTGTTCATCGCCGACTTATAGCATCGATAAAGCTATTGACAGCCGATTCACAGACTGTCAGTAGCTTTGCTCGCATCGCATTGATTCATTTTATGATGACAGTTGAAAGAACCGTTGACTTCTTTCAGGTTTTCTTGCACTTATAGCAGACTTTTAAAAGAAATGCTTGTTGATATGTCTAGGCATCTATCATTACATAGCCATAGAGTGTTATTTTAGGTGCGTTGTGCATGCTCATATAGCCAATCATCTGTCACCTGGTAGCAAACTGAATAAGTATTCCACCATTGGTTCAGTACAATTGTTATTGACTGCTTTGGGCACTGAATCTGCATATTTGATATGCACTCGTCCACCAGTCACTGATTTAATGATTTTGGCAGTGTGATTTAAATATAAATTGCAAATTGATATTTTAATGTGGATAACGTTTTGTTCGGATGGGTGTTGGAAGCTTTTTCCACAAAGAAGACAAATCTTTTGGGATCTATGAAAAACATTAGATTGATTTCTTTGATTTATATTCGTCGACAATCATTATCGATAACAAACAATCAACATCAAACATCAAAAACTTGAGTAAAATCAATTGTTCATTGATAGAAATAAACTAATTAGTCGAATTATTATGCAGCTAATAATATAGAATCGTATTTGTGAGTAAATAAAAAAGGTAATTGTGATTGAGAATTTTGTGGAATGAATCATTGAGAAATGCTCTTGTAAAAGAGGGAAATAATAGTTATTATTATGGTGGATATTCCCTTATCACAAATCTAGCATCCTCCCATCTCGTCACCCCTCCACATCTCCTCTCATTTGCATAAGTGAAGTTTTTTTTTGAATGAGCAACGAATAAATAAACGTAATATTGCTTGATAAAAAGCAGCAGCATGAGTTTATCTATAGTAATATATAAATTTGATGCAATCGTAACAAAATAATGCAAAGTATTTCAGGATAATAAAAAAAGATTTCAGTGGAATATTTCCCTATAATTGAACTAATAATTTTATAATTCCTTTTTACTATTTTTCAGGTTTTCGCATAAATCTGACGTGATCTGAAGGGATATTCGAATGTCGGAGGCGTTTATTGGTGAATGGGATTTGGAATCGTCGGAAAATTTCCCGGAGTATCTCGCCGATGTAGGCGTTAATCGAGTCTTAAGAGCGATGGCTATTACCGCAAAACCGATCATTCATATTTCAATCGAGGTTAGACATAAAATTTTCCATTCAAAACGGCAAAAATTTATGTTATTTAGTGGTGATGCATGATATCCATCATAGCTGACCATTGGCTACTCTATATATTTTCAGTTTAACTGCAAAACCTCAGGTGATTTACGGTGCAGTAATTTTCAACTACATGAAATTCTTTTAATTTCCTCTGTTTAAAAAAAATCTGTTTTACTATTTACTACAAAAAAATCTATTTGCTACGGAAAAATATTTACTATATTTAATTAGCTATATTATCATTGAAAATGATAAAAATTGCAAAGAGAGACAAATTCAGGAGGGGAAATGGACGATAAAAACAATAACACCAATAAGAACTCTTGTTCTCGAATTCAAATTGGGTGAAGAATTCGACGATTGCACTCCGGATGGACGTAAGATGATCAGCATTGTTGAGAAAGTTAGTGAGATTATTCACTATCTTATCATTTTTTTAAATATTATTTCCCCTTATCAGTAATGTGACTCATTCATTTGTAGTGATTGATTCAGAAATTCTTTTTTAAAAAAATATCTCTGCAAGAAAAAAAAAATTTTGAAATACTGCAATTATGGTGGAAAAATTTACTTCAAATTCATAAGAAACAATTTTTTTTAAATGTAGGAAGAGTTGAAGTTTTTTTTTCACATTACACAATATATGCATATTCTGATTTCTTTTTTTTTTTAAATTTGCCATTTTATTTCATTTGCACTAAACTGTTTTGGAGTCTTTTGTACTGAAAATGCATAGATTCAATTTATAGGCCTCCAATGAGTTTATAGTATATCAGTTATTCGCATATATTCGTGAAAAAAAATTTTCTCGATTACAGACGATAAATCAGCGATTTGCAAAGATCATTGAAATCCGTTAAATCCCTTAAATCGGGAGATCAGTTATTTCATAAAGTTCATTCATTTGCTTAGCAACAATTGATTTTTTGTGATTTTGGCAGTAATGAGACTACTATAAACTATGGCAATGATTAAAGTTTTTCTCATAAGTACTAGAGATTATCAACTTATGGGAAATTGATACCAACATTTTTTAGATCATTTTATTGAATTAAAATCAGAGATAGGATATTGTGCCATTATAATATTTACTATTATTTTAATAGAAATAATAAGATCATTGCAATTTTATGCAATTGAGGAGTATTTTTTACTTGCTATCTCAGTTTTATAAATTCTATTTCCTTTTAAGTAAGATGCGATAAGATGCACCTCTTTTAGCAGAGTGTTTAATGTTCTATTATTTTTGTAATGATTTTTTTGTGAACTTTTCTTATGTGGAAATTTTTTAAATTTAAAAAAAAATTTTTTTTAGGATTAAAATTGGTTTAGTATCAAGAGAACGTCTTTTAACGTTCAATATTTCTATAAATGAATAAAGTATCATTGAATACATTTGTTTTTTGCATAATTTAGTATAAATCATATAAAATATGTATCGAGTTTTTTTTTTTGAAAGCATGACGCATCATTTTTTTAAATCTCTATTTTATCTCTAGATCAATGCAATTCTTCCCATAGACTAGGAATTGCGAGAGATAAAACCGCATAAAAATAAGAAATTGCTGTGACATTCTCAAAAGTTTATTTCGAAGAAATTTTTTCAATGAAAAAAAATCACTAAAATTTTCTGTCGATTATAATTCAAATATATCATTAAGAAGAAATAAAGCATGATTCATTAAATGGTGATAATATTATTAACCCATCGACGCATTGCTTAACGGTTCTATAAATGTGACGCACTTATTTGGCCTTAGTTTAGTGAGTTTATTCCACTTATTATCATCGACGATATGAGTTAAACGTTCACAGTGGGCTTAACTATGCCATTAGTTGTGCACTTAATTTTGAAGGTTTCATTTTTGAGTGGAATAATTATGCAGATTATTGTTTACAGTCGTCTTGAGGATGGCAGAAGCATCGAAAGTTGAGAATTAAATTGATACACTTCTATATGGCTCATTCCCATCGTCAACATATTGCTATGGGAAACTCGGGTCGTTCAAACAGTACGTAATACCTTCCCTGGTGATGGAATCAGAGTAAGTTGCAAAGTAATATTTGAATACCTTGTAACAGCTGATTCTAGAGCAATTTTATTTGACGGTCGGAGAACGGTACTTGCAACAGAGATGACTAACTTTATGCTGACATCCTATTCTTGAACTTATAATTCATTTGACCGGGAGGGGGGTGGGGATTATGAACCTATTATTCACAGAAGCTAGTTTCAGATCGACGATCGACGACTTCAGCAAACACAGAAACCTACGAATGATAAGGATGTGGGATCGTTGATAACTCGTTATATCGATGAAGAAGGACGATTCGTTGTCGAATTACGCGCTCTTAAGGAGGGTGCACGTACTGCCCGAAGAGTTCATCGTAAACGTCTACGCTCGAAGAGATAGCTAAAGAACTTTTGCATTTTATATATGTTGATGATTTCGATATATTATTGCAATATATTGCAATATATGTTTTGCAGTGCAACAATTGCATTAACGATATTTCATTATTGCAATAAAGTAATTGCATTATATTTCATCGAATAATGTGATTGCATCACTTCATATTTGTTGTTTCATCGATGGAAATCTTCCCTTTATCTCAGTAATAATTGCACTCATTGAATTGATTATGTGATGATGAGTGAGGTGTGATAATTCCAAAATAACCGTTTCCTTTTAGAGATACAGTATTCTCTTTTTTGTATTTAATTTCATCTACAAAGTACATCTTTTCTTATCGTCTATTTTGCTTTAAAGTTTAAAAATATAAATATAGAAAATTTCAGTTTAGAAATTTATCATTGAATTTCTAAAATGAACGATACATATTTGAAATAGATGAGAACAATAAGGTTCTATACACATTTGGATGTGTTGTGTGTCCTCATTTTGAAGGAAATAAGAGATCGGCGGTCGGCACATTGCAAAATGGCTTTTCGACGAACACCAATGGAATGGGGCATTAAAAAAATGCGTATTTTGTTCGCAAACATACAAACGCAAATGCACGTACGATGATGGTGGGCAGGCGGCTTTTTTTTCTTTTTTTTTGTTGCATTGGCGGATGTTAACTGCGCATTTTTGAAAGACGATGCAACAAATTCAATGCAGACAACGTAAAATTGCTCATTTCTTGAATCATATCGTGCGGATGAAAATAATAAAAAAATATTTCAAAGCAAAATTTTTTTTATTTTGTACATTATTGGCACATTGCCAACCGTAAGCAATTATTCTTGCATTGCAGAGCAATAGCATCAACAACAGCAGTAATAGCAGCAGCAGCAAGAGCAGGCAAAGTGCGACGTGCATTTAATAAGGACGAGCGTTTGTTTACGGATACGTCCCCCTCCGATAGATGGGGCGCGCGTCTCGATGCGACGCGTATATTCCACATTTGTTGGCTATATGCCGCGATTCCTGGCGCAATTTAAAATATTTCTGCTTTTCTATTACGTATAATGATTTAGTTTGATGCTTATTCGCTTTATTTGAATTTGAGATGTGCAAATTTAAGGATTCGAGCATATTTCCGGATGGAGTTTATCAAAAATGGATTTATGTTTCGACGTTTCGATATTCTTGAATCTTTACTTAGATGCATAGATAAAATGATGATGCAACGTTGTGCGTTGCTTTCATAGCGAGAAAATTCAAATCGGACGGAGACATTAGCTCCGATAGTTTGAACGGATATTGGCTCCGATAGTCTTCTAAAGACATATTAGCTTCGTTGATCTAAACGGATATTGACTCCGGTGATCTAAAGACAGATTTGATGGTGGAAAAATTTAGTGGAATATTCAAAAATAATTGTTATCAATCCCTAGGTTTAGCAATAAAATATCATATACTTTATAGATTCGCGAAAATTTTTTCTACTAAAATAGAGAGAGTGTTTTAGTTTCACCACTTCCCACGTCGTCCCCCTCTTTAGTGTATTATATAGATTTCGACATAAAGGGGCAGATATCCTTCATAAAATCAATGGCTAATTTTATCAAAAGCATTGGCTCACTAAAAATTTATAGAAAGGGAGAAAGGATTAGTACTCTTGAATATGAAATTTAAAGAATAACCCATAAAATCTCCTCAAATAAGACAAAATTTTATTCGAAAAATGAAATGATTTGCCAAAAAAAGCATAGTTCCTGCGTTTTTTCATTGAAAATATGCAAATGTTTTAGAAAAAATCCTCGAGAGTAACTCGTTATCAACATAGATAAGCCTACCTTTTGTTAATATTCGGTTGTATTTTTGTAATATCCGAAAACGAGGGAGAGCTTCTTTACGGATCTAATTTGTTCTCTGTTATTTGCATCTCTATATTCCCCCTCCTTAAGTGTTATTTTTTTCTAGCAGGCTGAAGGCGATCAAATTCACACTTCAAATTGCTCCACTACGAACGACCTGAAAGTGGCGGGAAAGGTCGATCTGATCTTTGCCGCTCAGATTCAGTGAGGCGCTGCTGCTTATAACAAGCGAGGCGCTGCTGCTTATAACAAACGAGGGGCTGCTTATAACAAACGAGAGACATTTTATAATTGTTTTCTCTACGTAGTGGTTTACGCTTTGCTGTCTCTAGTTTACCTTGCTTCATGATGATAGCTATTTCAAATTTTAAGCGGCCTAAATATTTACTTTTCTTTTATTTCTTTACTTTAATTTCTGCAAATTTGTTTCTGCAAAATTAATATTATCGTGTCTGTGCACATATATGTCAATATCTGCGTGTCTGTATGTCCGACAACTTCATGTCGGTTATCATTTGAAGATGAAGTCACGGGATTTTTTTTAAATGTGTAGTATAGACCGTAGATTAATCTCTTGTGCTTTGTTTTACGTTAATTTAGTCCATTCTGAGGGATTCTAAACGTTTGATGTGCCATTAAATTTGCACAATTTTTTTTTGCTTGTTGAGTTATAAAGAAACGAATTTTAGAGGATTTTTTTATTTTATATGGACACTCTCACTAATCAAAATAGCTAGATATTATTTGCGCACTAAAAAAAATATATTTGTTGATATCTGCCATTAGTAATTGGTATGACGAGTGGGAGAAGAAAAAAATTACGCAACGTGCCAATTTCGCTGTTGCGCTTTCCCGCTAGTTATGTGCTTTTTGCAATTTCCACTCCAAAAAGCATATCATTGGTGACGTTGTGTCTGCACGTGTCTGTGTGCGTGTATGTGTGTCTGTCTGTTTTTTCCAATAATTTCATCTGACGAGTTAGTAAAAGTGAATTGAAGAAATTCCATCTACATAGTGCAGATCATATCTGGATCCCTTGTTGCAATTTTTATTCACATCGATGATCCATGATCTATAAATGGGTTATAAGTGTTATTATGGTGATTTAAATATTTAACAAAATGCTTATATTTCTAAATACGTCGATTTTCAATCGCAGCTGTCACTAACAGCAGGAAATAAGCTATAAATGAGCTAGAAGTGTATTTGCGGAAATTTATATGTTTAAAAGAAGCATTTATTCTATATAGATCGATTTTCAATTGCAGCTGTCAATAATAACAGGAAGTAATCTTTCGTTAAAGACTTGTGAGGACAGTGAGATTAATTCATATATGGTGGCATTATCTCACTTATCAATTATTTCCTGGTAGTTATGAAATTGGTTAGTGAAGTGAAGGAGATTACACTTCATCAATATTTATCTGTCGCTTATCTTCACTTGTTTTTAGTTCACTACTTAAATATAAGTATAAATGCAAATGTATTTAAGTACCTAAATGTAAATACAAATGTGAATAAATTGATGTACAAATAAATAAATAAATAAGCATTATTAGAAAAAAGACAACCAGTATTTCACCTATTCTTTAGCGCTTTTTTGCACTTTCTTTAGGTGTTTTCTAAATTGAACAGATAGAGGAGCATACCGAAGCAGCTGTTACGGTATGTGTTCTTCCGCCCCACCCATCTAACAAACAAGTTTCTTAAGTCACCAACAAAAAGTAAAATATGCCTTCATGTTTTAACTGACTCACCAGGCCGTTGCAAATTTTGCAACTGAAAAAAAAAATTTTATGTTTCTACGGTCAGACCTAGATAACATTCAAACCAGACAGATGTGAAGTAAGTGTAGTTTTTTGGCACTTTTAAATACTGGCAGCTGCTTTCGAACTAGATAATTCGACATGAAATTCAGTATAAATGATCGTTCTACTACGGACGTTATAGCTATAGAATTTGTGATGCCCGTCGAGCTAAAATTACGAGCAGACAGATAGAACCACACAGACGTAAGCATAGACAACGGCGACGTTGTTCATAATGTGCGTTGCAATTGCAAATAGGCAAGATGGCTGAAAAACAGCACATTTGCAATTCAGTAATGGCCGTTATTTAAAAATACTCGAGGAAAATCCATTGAATTGTTTTATAGAAATCTGCTCGTTTTCTGTTTTACTTATTTATAGATTTTTTTTTTCAGTTGATGAGTTTTGTTTTATTTATTTATTTTTTTATGACCATAATAACAAAATATGTTTAAATTGCAGTAAAAAAAGGTGAAGTTACACTGTGCGAATTGTTCCATTGGTGAGTTTGCATAGTGAATTTTGCAATGTTTTTTTTTTTTTTTTGCAAAAATAGTTTGTATACATTGCAGAAGCAAATTGTACTTTTTTTTGCAAAAGCTTCATATATATATATATATATATATATATATATATATATATATATATATATATATATATATATATATATATATATATATATATATATATATATATATATATATATATATGGTTGTGTATTATTTGTTCATAGTTGCAGATTACAAACCACAATTACTGTGGCAATAAATTTGATGAGTACACCTTTATATGAAGGGATCATCGATCTCATAGCTCCATTCTCATTGCAATAGAACATCTGTTATCGGACGAATTATTGACGCTTGAATCGGCGCATAATTTGTGAATCTGCAACCGTTCAAATGTATCGCTTTCTAACGAATCCTATTATTGCGCTTTTTGTTATTGTCATGTGTTCTTGTAAATCTTGCAAATTTGCATTTGCAATCCATTTTTTGTCGGTTCATTTCTCTGAGTACGTCTGTAGGTCTGTTCTTGTCTGGCTCTTTCTATTAGTCGATAGTAAGTGAAAGTTGAATGACAAAATTTCGATGATTATAATCGGTATTATTAGATTGACCTCTGATAGTAATTTCAGATTAATTTTTCACATTCCATAAAAGTTTTAGATCCTTAAATATGCCCAGAAATTTCACCGAGTTTTGAAATTGTTGGACATCGCATTTTATGATTTAATCGAATTTCTGATAAGCGATGCATGGGAGTGATATCGGTTTGATTGAACTAGCGCCATACTGTTATGTGTTTCCGGCAACCTTGTCATCCAAATTGGTGGGGAAGTTTGGTTGCAAAAGCAAATACCCTATCAATTTCTCCAATAACGCTTTTCTATTTTATTGGTTCATACTATTTTTTCTGCATTTGTTGGATTCCTGTGGAACATTGTGTTAACGGACGATATAGGTCGTATTGAATTTATTTTATTGATTTATATTTGCATAATTTGGTATATGTTTTGCATAATTTGTCAATTATTTTGCATAATTCGGTAATTATGCATGAAGCGCATGAATATCAGCTATGTAAAATCGTTAAAAAATTTAATTCTGGAGCAGTTTTCCTTTTGAGCTTATTAAGGATTGTACTTCGTACTAGAGGTTATTCTAGTAACATAGATTGACGAATAAGAAAATATTGGGGGGGGGGGTGGTCTTGGATGACGTCATAATTCCGAGAAGATATTCGTTGATGTTCCAGCCTAACACTTTTATCAAATCGATCACAAATGAGAGAATGTGTATTCAATGAGGGATAGAGATATGATGATAAATACTGATAATTAATTTATCATCGGTTTTGAATCTAACGTAGATCATGTAATTATTGATGAGAGAGTATGTGTTTTGAAGAGAATAGAGATGATAGAGTGATGCTGTGCGAAATGTTTTGCACATTGACCGTTGTCGTCGATTCTGCACTTTTGTTTACGATCCTAGCTGAGTTGGTCGTCCTTTTTTAAAAGTCCGCTCATTTATGACAGTTTGCTTTTCCTCTTCGTGATCACACCTTTGTTTTGATGTCATGCTACTTAGTGAATCATCTCTTTTTTTCTTTATTTCCTTATCTCTCAATCGTATTTGTCCTTATCCATCTGGTTCAACGATCGATTTTTTTTTCGAAAGGTGGAAATCATTAAGGAGCAAAAATTGAGAATAGGTGTACATGTACGTGAAAAGGTTATGATGCCAAAAACGAAAGAAAAGACCACCTATTTTATCGCTAATCCGGGAATTCTCCGGAAATAGCCGGGGGATGAAACCTAAAGAGAGCAGATACTCGAAGGGAGGCAAGGGGGGTTGTTCTGAAGGGTGTTCCGGCCAAAATGTTCATCAACGGAAAATATTATATACGACTTCTATGTGGCCTGTGTACTTGATGCTTTAGTCGTATAACTTAACCACTATTTGCAAATAAGGTGATAAATGCAGAATGACACACATTGCATGTCAAAACTTACTTATTTATGCACTCTCATAGGTTTACATTTGTAAAACCGTTGCGAATTCGTGTCGGTGCTGCATTCTTCGCGCACATATCTCTGTGAACGCATACATTAGTATCTATGCTGTGCGCGTGCATTTGCGTGGATATGTGTATGTGTGTGTGTGTGTGTGTGTGTGTGTGTGTGTGTGTGTGTGTGTGTGTGTGTGTGTGTGTGTGTGTGTGTGTGTGTGTGTGTGTGTGTGTGTGTGTGTGTGTGTGTGTGTGTGTGTGTGTGTGTGTGTGTGTGTGTGTGTGTGTGTGTGTGTGTGTGTGTGTGTGTGTGTGTGTGTGTGTGTGTGTGTGTGTGTGTGTGTGTGTGTGTGTGTGTGTGTGTGTGTGTGTGTGTGTGTGTGTGTGTGTGTGTGTGTGTGTGTGTGTGTGTGTGTGTGTGTGTGTGTGTGTGTGTGTGTGTGTGTGTGTGTGTGTGTGTGTGTGTGTGTGTGTGTGTGTGTGTGTGTGTGTGTGTGTGTGTGTGTGTGTGTGTGTGTGTGTGTGTGTGTGTGTGTGTGTGTGTGTGTGTGTGTGTGTGTGTGTGTGTGTGTGTGTGTGTGTGTGTGTGTGTGTGTGTGTGTGTGTGTGTGTGTGTGTGTGTGTGTGTGTGTGTGTGTGTGTGTGTGTGTGTGTGTGTGTGTGTGTGTGTGTGTGTGTGTGTGTGTGTGTGTGTGTGTGTGTGTGTGTGTGTGTGTGTGTGTGTGTGTGTGTGTGTGTGTGTGTGTGTGTGTGTGTGTGTGTGTGTGTGTGTGTGTGTGTGTGTGTGTGTGTGTGTGTGTGTGTGTGTGTGTGTGTGTGTGTGTGTGTGTGTGTGTGTGTGTGTGTGTGTGTGTGTGTGTGTGTGTGTGTGTGTGTGTGTGTGTGTGTGTGTGTGTGTGTGTGTGTGTGTGTGTGTGTGTGTGTGTGTGTGTGTGTGTGTGTGTGTGTGTGTGTGTGTGTGTGTGTGTGTGTGTGTGTGTGTGTGTGTGTGTGTGTGTGTGTGTGTGTGTGTGTGTGTGTGTGTGTGTGTGTGTGTGTGTGTGTGTGTGTGTGTGTGTGTGTGTGTGTGTGTGTGTGTGTGTGTGTGTGTGTGTGTGTGTGTGTGTGTGTGTGTGTGTGTGTGTGTGTGTGTGTGTGTGTGTGTGTGTGTGTGTGTGTGTGTGTGTGTGTGTGTGTGTGTGTGTGTGTGTGTGTGTGTGTGTGTGTGTGTGTGTGTGTGTGTGTGTGTGTGTGTGTGTGTGTGTGTGTGTGTGTGTGTGTGTGTGTGTGTGTGTGTGTGTGTGTGTGTGTGTGTGTGTGTGTGTGTGTGTGTGTGTGTGTGTGTGTGTGTGTGTGTGTGTGTGTGTGTGTGTGTGTGTGTGTGTGTGTGTGTGTGTGTGTGTGTGTGTGTGTGTGTGTGTGTGTGTGTGTGTGTGTGTGTGTGTGTGTGTGTGTGTGTGTGTGTGTGTGTGTGTGTGTGTGTGTGTGTGTGTGTGTGTGTGTGTGTGTGTGTGTGTGTGTGTGTGTGTGTGTGTGTGTGTGTGTGTGTGTGTGTGTGTGTGTGTGTGTGTGTGTGTGTGTGTGTGTGTGTGTGTGTGTGTGTGTGTGTGTGTGTGTGTGTGTGTGTTTGCATTTGTCTGTGTGTGTGTCTGTGTGTGTATGTGTGTGTTTGCATTTGTCTGTGTGTCTGTGTGTGTGTGTATGTGTGTGGTGCATGTGTCCACTCGGAAATTTCAACTCAAATATTGCCGAAGTTAGAGTTGTGATAGGTGCTTAATAATGGGACAACTTCTTGAAGTTCACTCATAAAATTTGGGGATATTATTGACATTCAATGTGGCTCAAAGTCTTATATATTTTGACATCGAAATTGGAATCGATTATGATCTTATTTTGCATAGAAAATGGAATCATCTGCAGAAATTTTATCTAGCCATTCGCTACGGCTAAAACTCAGCTGTATTATGAGCATTTTTTTCTTTTTATTAATGACTTGTAAAAATATTGGATGTGATGAGTGAAATTGCAAAAACACATATCGTGCCAATTCCGCAGGCGCGCTTTTCCGCTAATTTTTTTTTATGGGGTTCATTTGAGAGTCATTTCATTTTGATTTATAGAAAGGTTTGTAGCCGCAGGGGATTGCAGATGCCCATGCTTTAATTTTTATTTACTTCTCATTTAATCAGTCTACGTTTTATATTTTTATCTAAACTATAGCAGTGCATCATTATAAGATAAATTTTTTGTTGGACTTCAATATTCATACGCAAATTGCACAAACGAGAGAGTGAGAGAAAGACAAGGAGAGAGAAAAGGAAAGACAGAGGGAGAGAAAAGATTGTTGGAGAGAGAGAAAGGGAGGGACAGAGAGAGAGAGAAAAGACTATTGTTTGACAAGTTCAACTGTTTTTGTGCATTCTTGCAAGTTCTGCAAATCAGGTTATGGTGAATGTGTGCACTCAAATGCATAAGTTTGCGCATACGTGTATTTGCTTGACTGCTTTCAACTTATCGCGTAAAATACTATGCTAATAGTATTTTTATCGATAATATTTTATTCGGTGAATGCATAAGATATCGATAATATCGCTTAAATAAGGTAAATGTATTTGTATATAATAATATTTAATATTTAATAGTTAAATGATTAAATAATGAAATATAAGCTCTAATTCAATCAGTAATAGCCATCATAGTCAACTAATGCCTATGAGCATATAGCTTATAGATATATCTATGCGTCGTTCATTCTATCTTTCATAGGGAATCTCAATGATCGATATCGAAATTCATTAAAAAGCGAAGGTTTCCAGTAAAATAAACTTGACTAACATAAAGCGATGGAATGTCGATAAAATCACCAAGAACGCTTAAGAATGCATAAACTAAGGTGTTGTTCTTATGCGCTTTTGCAAATTTTCATATTCGAGCCATTTTATGATAGCGTCTCGCATGCTCACTTATATGTTCTCTTATTTTTCAGTCTTGATGGTTGCTTTAATTTAGAGAGCACCGAAATTAGGAAGTTTTCGCACGTATGATATAGGTTATGGGGTGGCAACATCTTTACGTGCATATCGTAGTAAATGTGATCAGCTGATTGATTTTACCTAAATATTCGCACATTTATGAGTCATATTGACATTTCGAAAAGTTTATTTTTATTTTTTTTTTTTTGAAATTCTAATCGCTTTTCTTCGAAAATTTCATCCAACGCTGCTCCGAGAATAAGTTTCACTAAGCGCATCTAATTCTTTCTTTTTTTTCTGTCTGAGGTTGTATATTCAATTTTTTCTGTGGTCATCCCATAGCTAACAATTTTTTAATCTCTTTTTGGTGGGAGAAATTTTCATCGTTAATTCAAATAAAATGTTAGTAATTTCGAGGGGAGTTTAAGAGTTCCTAGAAATGACTATAGGGAATAATTTATTATTGAGCCGGCAATCATTTTTCACTTGAAGCGATCTGAAATAACCCTAAGAAAAGTAATTTCTTCAATTTTTTAAATGCTCTTTTGGCTTAAAATTTAGGATATATTTTTTGATTACAAAGGCATAAGCGTTTAAAATATTCCTCACATAGTTAAGTTGAGTGCAGCTAACTGTCTTCATAGTTGCCATCGAGAATAAAAAAAGGACGATGGAGTGTTCGCATCGAAGATCATCTATGTTTTTATGTTTCTTAACGATGTTTTCGAGTGATTCATTCAGAATTTTTGTTGTCATTCATTTTCATTTCTTCTAAAAGATTTGAGATTTTAAGTACTCATCGATAGAAATGAATCAATATATGATATAAAATAATAGTGAAAGGGGAAATTTGTTTTCTGTTTTGATTTTATTCAAAGTGAGAGTGGATTATCAATTATCATTCGTTATGCGATCATTGCGATCGCAATTTTTATGGCGTTCCTCTAGAATTATTTTTTATGGCGCCTTTTAAAATTTTATTTTCATTTTGTGTTAATGCCTAAAACCATACACCGATTATGCACATAGAGCTCATTTTCGAAATTTTCATAAACAACGAATATTTCCTCGTTCATCGATTCTATTTATATGTTTTTTTATTTATATTTATATTTTATTTATATATTTATATAATGCTCATGGTTATTTACATTTATATTCATATACGGAATATTGCGTAGTATTAGGAAATCCGAAGGTATTAGCGAAGGGTTTGTGATATTCACAGCGTATGATACGTAATGTTTATGTTTGTGGTCTTATTGTATAACAAAAAATTATAGCAGCTCTTAATCCGTTCATGATTAATTGCTAATCTTATCTCTACACGTCATTCCACCCAATTGTTTTATATCATCATACCTATGATATAGACTGCTGGTTTACCTTATCGATGAGAGAAGTTTGCAAATTTATCTTTATGCATAAGCTAAACATCGAAAATATTCGTTGTTTCATCGAATCTAATCTTCAGATGAATCCGATAAAACCGTGAAAATTGTTGAATTATTCAACGATAATAGAAGAATAGAAATCATAATACGACATAGATTTGACGGATAAACGAAACAGACGAATTACATTCGGATGCTTCAAAAGATGTTAGGAAATGACCGATGATTTATCGAAGACATTTTGTAGAAAACGAGAATTTTAAGCGGAAGAAAAAGCATTTTGTGAGATTCGATGCAGAATTAATTAAAATGTACAATAAACTACCTACAAATTTTCACTGTTTTGATCGAATCGAATAGTTTTTCATCGTTATTAATTTCAAAAATTTAATTCCAGTTATTATTGCTTCACGATAAGAATTTATGTATATATTTGTAGTGTTTTCATTGAATATATATATATATATATATATATATATATATATATATATATATATATATATATATATATATATAATGTAAAATTCATTGAAATTTTGTAGTTTTGTTGTTGTTTTTTTTTCGATTAACGCATATGCAATATGAATTTTTGTGTTGTGTTGAGATGAGCTAGTATTTTTTCGATCTTGATTTTATCGTCTCGATTGATGTTAACAAAGAATTTCAACCGCATAGATAGTTTTCAGAGAAAAAACCATACAAGAAAACTTCGCGAAAACGTTTCATGCTCGTAAATGGTAGACGAATAGTGTTTCGTTGATCATACGGTTGACTCTCAAGCACGTCCGTTTCGAAACGAATTTCTACTGGGATCGGAAAAGAGGTGAGCTAATTTTGTCTAATAAAATCGAAATATCGTTTATAAGTGGGTTTTCTTATTGTTTTTTACCATCACTACATTACCAAGAAGTCTGCTGTTTTGATTTGGTGATAACCATCGTATATCAGCCGAAAACTCCGCTACAGTAGTTGCCGCTTCACATACAGTAGTCGCCATATAGATAGGTTTATGTCTGTTGCTGGAGGGCAGGAAGAGGAAAGAGAAGTGAAACTTTTACTCATCTAAGCAAAGAAACTAAGGGAAGAATTAATCTTATAAATTACAATAGGATAATGGACAAAACAAACTAAATAATCCTCAATTTCAAATGATTCCTTTTGAATTTCTGCTCATATTTTATCGTCTAAAAGCATCAAAAAATTCACCGTTGGAGCAAAGGTTAATGGGAATCTCTTCCTCTTTCTACCTTCCCTATCCAAAAGCATGAATCCTCTTTCTCTGACATGATGATCGATGTTCCTTTCTATGAAATGGTCTATAGGAAGCTCATATACACTTAGTGGATTATTTGTTCGCTTCCTTAGATATGAATACATCGTTATTAGGAAAGTATTGTTTGTACTTATCAAATCATAAAACTAATTTCTATAGATGCTTATGGTTGACGTGTGTATATGTTACGTAGGATTTAGTATATGACAAGTGACGTAAGAGTACGTCATATACGCATTTATGAAGTGTTGGTCACAAATTATTGCCTAAAATTTTTTTTTTCATTATTTTTAAAGGAAACTTCTTTTTGATATATGTAAATATATGATTTTTTATTATTATTGTTCATTAGAAAACTCTCTTTTGATGTATGTAAATAGATTACATATGTAGACGTTAGCGATAATGTTATAGCTGCTATTCGGCTCTCAAAATCTGCATCGCACTGCATGATGCCCTATGAATGTGCGTGTGTGTGTATGTGTATGTGTGTATGTATATGTGTTTGTGTGCAATGAACGCGTCGCGCCTCTTGTTTTGCATTTCTTCAGGCGTATACCCAGCGACTTGAACACATAGCGAGACATTTCCAGATTCTTGCACTTCCCTTCCATTATGTCCTTTATGGAGACATTTATTCATACGGCTTGTCGTCGATGAAAATTCCTTTATCATCCATTCGACAGTGATTCTCTAATTTTGAAATAGTAGATTTCTCTAGGTTTCTCTCGTTCTTTTTTTTCTTTGATTTCATTTTCTCATCACTCCATCTTCGAAATCTGCAAAGATCACTTTTGGATGTTATCATTGTTATCCTTAATAAACTACAACCTCTTATCACATGTAAATCGATACATCATATTTACTCTATGTATCGATAGTAGGGGTTATACATCTTTTGGACTATTTAGAGCCCGTCAGCACTGAAGTTCGATCGGACTTTGAAAGTGAAAACCTTTTCAAATCCTTAGGCTGTTGCCGATAGAGTGAATATGTCTTTATTCTAGAACCCTATCCTTTAACTTTGATATGCTTACTATAGAGCATCATTTCTACTGTGGCTAATATTTGAAGAGTTTTCGCATGCGAACTCAGATTTAGCATGTGAATACTCAATGAGTATTTAGTGAAACATAGTATACGAGTGTTTTGAAGAATCTTCGCATTTTAGCAGTTTCTCGTATGCAAAGGTTTACTGAACACTTCGAGAAACTCGCATCCGAGAATTTTCCTATGCCGCATGAATCATTTTATAGGTGAAATGCATAGAAAGTAAAGGAAGGGTTTCTCTTTTTCCAAATTTGAGCGAGAAAATCAGGCTGGGAAAAGGGTTGGGAGAGGAAAGGGGGGTGGAAGTAAAATGTGCTCTTTAGAAGAACTTTCTATAAATCCCCTATCGTTTTTAATAATGCTAAAAGCGATAATTGCTTGCCTCACATATGACATGCACAAATTGATGCTTTCCAGCATGATTTTACATAGGCAAATAATAAAAAATAAATGGAGGTTCTAGCTGCGCTACACTTTTCTTATCCGTTTTATTCCATTTTTGGTATTATTTTCCAAAATGCTGCTCAAAGATCATATATATGTCCATTTGTATTTTTAGCAACGTTAAATTCACTAATCGTTAAATTAAAATATCAAAACTTCAAATATCAAAAACGAGAAGTATATATTTTTGTCTTAAATATATGCAAATTCGCATCTTTTCTCGCGCCGTGAAAGAAATTGTTTGAAATCAATGAAGAGAGAGGAGAAGGGGGAGGGGAGGGAGAAAAAAGTTAACAAAAAGTCCTATTCCTTTTTTTGGCTGCATGTAAGAAAAGAACAATATGATGAAAAGATGCAAAAGTTTCTAGTCTTAAGCATAGAAAATGAGCGAATATATAACTGAGCTTATGTTCAAAGAATTGAAGAACAGCCTACTAGGATTTCGGCAAAAAATATTCGAAAATAATGATAGGATTTCATATTTGCCGTGTTTTTTGTGTGTTGCCTTTTTAAAAGGAGGATAAATATAAAAATTTTTCGTTTCAAACCATATAGAATGTATTATAATTCATCTGCTGAAATTGGCTCTCGATCGAATTTTATAATTTCAAATTTATATTTTCCGTTATTTTTTGCTTTTGCTTTCCCCTCAGACAACTTCAAAAAATGTTTACCTTCTCAACGGAAGTTGAGGAATTTATGAGAATAGAAAGCAAAAATCGCCACTGTGATTATTGTAAATGATTGTTTCATCGCGATCTATGTGGCTAATGTGTGGCTATTTATCGATGGGAAATATGAGCGTATTTTTGCTGATTCATTTCACATTCTTATTGCATAAAGAGACTTCCAACTAGCTTCCCGTTAGCATTGATTATTCAGTCGACCGTGATAACATTGCAAAATTTTAATGATAACATTGCAAAGTTTTAGTGATAACATTGCAAAATTTTAATGATAACATTGCAAAGTTTTAGTGATAACATTGCAAAATTTTAATGATAACATTGCAAAGTTTTAGTGATAACATTGCAAAATTTTAATGATAACATTGCAAAGTTTTAGTGATAACATTGCAAAATTTTAATGATAACATTGCAAAGTTTTAGTGATAACATTGCAAAATTTTAATGATAACATTGCAAAGTTTTAGTGATAACATTGCAAAATTTTAATGATAACATTGCAAAGTTTTAGTGATAACATTGCAAAATTTTAATGATAACATTGCAAAGTTTTAGTGATAACATTGCAAAATTTCAATGATAACATTGCAAAGTTTTAGTGATAACATTGCAATGTTTCAGACATATTTATTCATCTTTTATTCACTTAGCACATCATATTGTTTAATATTTTAGTACAGTAAGTCATATGTAAACTAACGAATAGTATTTATTCAGTTTAGTTTTATTATTTTGCAGTTATATAGAAGCATTGAAAGCTGAAGCAATTTCAGTGTACTTTTTTTTAATTTTAGGCCTATCGAGTAATGAATTTATTTCTAAGTTTATTTAAATGCTCATTTATGAGGTTGATGCTTTATTCTTAATTATTTAATAATTTTTCTCTGATATTCCTGCTAGAGCTGATGAGGGTCAATTGTTTTTGCTATTTCTTTTTAAACCGATTTTATTGATTTGAAACTATATGTTCATCTATTTAGATAAATTTCATATTTTTATATACCAGTTGATGATGCATTAATTAAAGTTTGACTTGATAAACGATGTAGAGAATATCTTATAACCTAATTTGAATATTCAAAAATTTTCCCGAATTTTAGATGATGCGAAATTTTTAAATGAGACTTTCATTTAACGAAATCTAATAAATATATGCGTTTATAGGTTTCATTTAATGTAGAAGCAATATGATATGAAAAACAGCTTTATATATGTAAACAATCGTTTGTTTTGATTAAACGATGGAGATAATTCGACTTAGTCAATCAAAGAGTCTTTTGATATAAATTTGTCGTTTTCATCAACAATAGTACAACGTTTTATCCTCGCTGTGGCACTCAAATACATACAATTTTTATTCATATTGGTTAAATTGCTATATACTTATTGAGATATATATATATATATATATATATATATATATATATATATATATATATATATATATATATATATATATATATATATATATATATATATATATATATATATATATATATATATATATATAATGCTATTATTTCGAACATTAAACAGAATTAGCAAAATTGCAATTGTGCAATGTGAACAATTCAATAAAAGTTGTTAGATTTTATTAAGTTAAGTCAGCGAAAATATCAAAACTATATAAGGATTTTCAGCTTTCCTTCCTGCTTTATTTAAATGAGTACATAAAGCTTTTATCTAAGGTTGTCTTTATGTGCATAACAGATTATCATTGAACGGTGTGTGTGTACTGGTGCCATAGATGATGCACCATAAGTGATAGGTATATATTATAGATGTGATATAACTAAAGGTTGTCCGTTATACAAACGTGGTCTGTATGTGAAGAAAACGTTATATATGTAGAATATCTGAAGAATATACGTTAAAAGAATGGTACAACAGATGAGGGCTTATATTGCTGCTATGGTATAGGTGAGGATTTATGCTTATGCGGGTGGTATAGATTTTTATTGTATCGATGGAATTTATGATTACAGCCTAGTATATAGAAGATTATTGCACACATAGAAGATGAGAGTAGAATAAGCTTTATATGCTTCGCATTTTTAAATATTTCTTTTCAACCAACAAATATGCTCTGTGGTTATTTCGATTGCTTCTATGATGTTGTGATGATGTAACATCAATATGTTTGATGCGTTTTTTTTTGATGTTGGATTATCGAAATATTACAGCACTATAATTCGATAGCCATCATTGAAACTGGTTACCATTTGTGAAGTCCATTATGTACCCTTATTGGGTAACGAAATATTTCTTTGATGGAATTGCTCTATTGTTATTCTAATGGTTGGGGCGTTCTTTGATCTTCAGTTTTTCTCTTTTCGTCTATTTTACTCGTCGCTCAACATATTCATCCATAAATTTAATTACTTAAATGGTTCATTTGATTACTTTTCGCAGATGTTTTTATTGCAATGTAACATATTTGTTTTTCATCTATATGATTCTCTATAGCTCTATATTACCGCAGATAGCTAATTAAATTACGCGAAAAAGAACGCACTGTAATTACAGTAGAATAGATCTAATAGGCATACTGTAGATGAAAGATTAGTTTCGGTTATACGATAGATGAAATATTCGTTTTGAAACGAGTCATTAAGGTAGCAGTTATCAAACAAACGGTTCACCAGCCTATCTCATTGTTAATTCATTGTTTTGAAAGGAGATTTTTGAATAATATAAATTTTTATATAAATTTTCAATTTTTGAATAAATTTAATTTTAAAGGCGAAATATGGATTGGTGAAGTCGTATTGAAAGATTGAATTTATTTACTGAATTGCTAATTTTCCGTATTTATTTATTTATAATTTTATTACGAAAGACTCGTTTCATTAAAATTGCTCAATGAGAGTACAATGGTAAGAACATCACTCATCAAAAAATTTATTCTTATTTTTAAATGTTCATTGCCGTTTTGCTTGCTCTTTTTAATGCTTTTATTTCTCTCCTAATTGCTGTTTTTTGCCAATTCCCCGCTCCCCTTACTCTCCCCCATCCCACCCCTCCGCCCACTCAAAGAAACCATAGATCTTTGCATGGTTTTAGAACAAACATTAACGCTGGAAACATGCATTTTATGACCAATTTGAGAATTCGACGGGCATCCAAGGACAAACACATTGATTGTTACCAGCAATGACGTCATCGAATAGAGTAATGTGATCGATATTTGTTCGATGTATCAATGAATTGTAGCAAGAAAATTTCTCTGGAAGCGGTCGATATATTCAATGTGATGATAGGGTTTATTGCATAGCTTTACTCTAAGGCGGTATTAACTGCAACAATCATCATTTCATCTTATTTCATCTAAAGGTTGGGGAAGAATTACGGGGAATTAGATTTGCACGAGAATTGATATTTCCTTTTATGTGCTTTTGCGAATTTTGCTTTGCTTGCCCATCCCGGCGATTTCAACCTTTGAGTCAGTAAATCCAGAATCGCAAACTTTTATGGATAAAATATAATCCGTAGGATGATTTCCTGTAGCAACTTTGAGTTTGACGGATCAATTCAAAAACAAATAATAGGCACTTAAAACTGCCCAAAAATTTACATAAATTTAGCAGAGATTGCATTAAAAGCGAACCGTTTCTCAAACATTCGAACAAGCGATCCGATAAATTAACCTTTGAGTGTATTATTGCTCATATTTGATTATTTATTAGCGCTTATATATTTAATTATTTTGTTCAGCAGATTAGTTGAACGTATATATCAAAATACTTTCTCTCATTCGTATCTCTTTATTCGTTCAACGATTATAGATGTTTCCGAATTTCTGGTGAATGACGATCTAATACGGATTATAAATCGTGGAAAAATTTTTCCGGTTTCATGGTTTAAAAAAAATGTACACATCCGATAGGCATTGCAACATTTTATTGGTTTTTTTCTTCTTTTTTTTTTTAAATTTGTTACAGCGGTGTGATTTTTAATTGCTCATAAAAGACTTTCGCATTCACTCATACGCCCACCCCAATAATTTAGACGTTATTTATGTCATATTGAGCGGTGGACGTACCATAATATATAGAACTTTATGACGATTATGCTTTCCTATTTGTTGTTAACTCGTTGTAAATATCCTTGGAGAACGAAAAAAGCTGGGTACTTCAAATATCGATATTCATTTATTTATTTCACATCAGCTGTTTATTCGTATTGATTTAATATCTTCAAATAATATCGTCAGGTAAATTTTAGCACGTAATACCTCTAAAGATTAGGTGCTAAAGATAGCATAAAGTAATTTCAAGGTGCACATCTGAAAGATCACATCTGAAAATTTCCAAAAAGCTAATATCCTGTCAAAATCTTTTGTATTTCGTTTCGAAATTCGTATTTCCACTGAGATGTTTCTTGATGATTCATCAGAATTGGTTCTTGGCAGTGCCGCGTTGCGCCACCGTACTACCGTAATCGACCCATCTTACGCATATCACGGAAGTTTTACGCGTTTAAATATCGATGGGAAAAGTATGGTAGATGGTAGAAGGTCATTTCTAGTAGTTCATTTCTTTGAAATATTTTCTTCACCTAAATAAAGTTTATTTGATAGGCATTCAAAAGTATCATTGAAAAGTAAAGAGAGATGTCTTCCTTTTTTATGCTATACGCATTCGAATTTGCTTTTTAAGTATAAAATATGCGAAGCAGTTATCTTATCATCTTTGTGATCAAATATTATATAATATATATGTATTCTTACATAATAAAAAATAGACTATTCTGATTTATTAGAGGTTCTATTAGAGATGTTTTGCCAGGTTGGTCTTGGTAATGAACACATTAGCTGTCTAAATATATTCGGCCAGCTTCTAAGTGCTTGTTTATCCACACTCATTATTTACCCTATAGGGAAAATTTATGGTATGTCTCCTTTCCACTGATAATCTCACTGAGAACATTTTCCAAATTTAATGAATTCCTTCGAAACGATTTTCTTTAATGAACAAGAGGAAATTGAGTTGTTTTTTTTTTTACGTTAGAAGAAAGTTTTTATAAAAGAATCTATTGAAACTTGAAAATTATTGTCTTCAATTGGACGAAAATGACGAAGAGGTTTCGATCCTGGTCAATCCTTCTCCTCTATCCATTTTCATGCATCGACTTGCTTCTGAGCTTTTCATTTCACTCAAATATAACTGATATCATTGCTCTTTTTTCAGGTTTTCGATAATTATCCCAAAAATGTTAAGAGTCCCCTTAGGTTAATCTTCTGTTCTTTAGTTCTATGGTTGGAAACCATAACTTGAGCGATTTGTAAAGTTTATTTATATCTTAATACCAATATTTTATATTTTTTGCTTTTTATATTTATATTTTATTACTAATTATAGATATTAGTTCTCTGTTCTTTATACTATCCGATGTACTATGCCATTACTATACGACTGTTGTATCGGTCCCTAATGATGAGATTGTAATAGTAAGAAAATATGGAACTATGCAGAGGCTTACGATTCTTGTTCTTACTCTAGAATATCCGTATGGAAGAACTTTTTGAAAGTTTGTTTTCGTAAGTACCAATCTTATAGTTAATTTCTAATATTTTTAGAACTATTTAGAGTAATTTTCAGCTATTATAGTTATTTATGAGATTCCCATAATACTTAGAACTAAAATAAGTTTGTTATATATTAAATTTTAAAAATTTATTATCACTTTCAACAAATAACGAAATTTTTATTTTTTTGACTATAAAAAGAATTGAAAACGTATAACTAAAGGATGTAGCGCATATTGAATAGCTGTCAAATAAATGTGCAGCTCATTCGTTCGTTGTGTTACGTTGTTTACGTGGTATATTGGCGACGAAATGTTTTTATGAGATTTAGCCAATTGGTTGGGTGCATCGTCCATTAAAGTACATTCATTTTATCGTGTTGTCGTTTCGACAACAGACATTCTCCAATATTTGCATCTATCATATTTCGAATGTTACTTAGCATTTTTTTAAAATTCTTTATTTAAATCTATTTATTAACATATACATAAAGTTTATTTACCTTTGCTAATTGCTAAATTACTAAAAGTAGAGTGAAAATACGAATGCAATTCGAAAGACCAGCACCTACCGTTAGCGAATGGGCGGATCGTTGGGTGAATCAACTGAATAATGTTTATATGCATATATTCACTGATAAATGTTACGTTTAATATTACTATACTTTATGTTTGTTGGGTGAACTACAAAACAACAAAGCGTCTATAAAGTTGTACTTTGTTATGCGTTCCAAAAAATGTTGTAAAGATGCAATTATGCGCAATCGTCTAGCATATCTTTATATCAGGAAGTCACGTTCACCTTCGAATCTTTGTCCTCTCTCCCTCTCTCTCCCTCTCTCCCTCTCTCTCCCTTTCTCTCCTCTCTCTTTCTCTCTCTCCTCCCTCTCCCTCTCTCTCTTTCTTATGCAGAAGATCATCGATCATTCAAACGAATTTTTAGAAATTAAGCACTTATCGCACGATCAAACCCTTTCTTATTTCGTTAGTTTCCTTTAATTCGCAAGAATTTTTCGTAGATGAGGAATCTATATTTGATTCACATGATCATCTCTAGTACAATATGTAGACGGCTGGCTCTAAACGATTGGGCGACGATTTGCGTGCAGTCGTCGTTCGTGTGTCCTTTACACCAATTGCGGCGCCCTTAGATCGCGCGCCAATCGTCACCTATGTATGTGACGATGCTAACCGTTCAATAAACGTCAATGCACTCATTCACTTGTTTAAAATACGCTTTTAAACTGTTGAACTGAATGATGTTTTTAAGTAAATTTTATGGAAATATTTTTTTAGTATGAAAATTTACTATAAAAGTTTATATTCGAAATTCCAATTTTATACGTTTACAACTTGTTTTAATTTAGCTCATTCTGTTGCATATTTTTTTTATTAATGCGGCATATATTTGCATAACTTTTTGCTAATTGTCGAAACAAATCCATCGCTTCATATATTTTATAAACCATCTTCTTAGGATAACGCTTAAAAATACATTTACAATTTATTTATTTGAGAAGAAATTATAGCTAACATTTGATTTTAAATTTCCATAGGAAGTTATCAGTGAGTGAAATCAATTGGCTAATAGAGATCCATATATACCATTGAATTTTATCTATTTATATATCAATGAATTTTCATACGGATTTCAGCACTGTAGTATCTCTTTTATTTCGTTTGCTACAGACAGATTGATCAGCTCAGTTATGAGCATAATTCAAAAAGTTTTGCAAATGATAATTTTCTACTCGTCTTTTATTGCAGTAACTCTGAGGGGATTTTCTTTTTTCTTAATTTGTATTCTTATGATGAGAGCCCTTCTTTGTCCCTATCCCCAAGTTATCCCTCATCTCCACCGTTCATTGAAAAAATACCTTTTTTTTGGAATTAGCCGATATCAATACGATTAAACTGTCGTCTGTATAGAATGATTCATCGCTCATACATAAGTGAGGTACAGCAAACAACAGACTATGAAATGCGTTATGTTGATCGCCGCTTTCATAAGCATATCCGAACTAGAATTTTCGGTTTTCATGAGCGTATCCACAACATAGTGAAATTCTTTTGGGTAAAACCTCTCTGAGGGGTATGTGAAATTAAAGGAATCAATTGAGATCGGTTATTCCATTATTTCGAAAAGTGCTCTTTTGTTGATTTCATCTAAGTTATTGTATTCTAGTATATACAGTCTGCCAGAAAGTTTTTTGTTGTTCTTCTATGTTTTTCAAAATTTTTAGAAAATGAATATGTAATGATTTATTTCAAAGAACTAGCTAATAATAGAAATAAATTTAATAGAGTTGGAAAATTTGGGCAGATAAAGCTGTCGAGTAAAATTTTACTCTTAAGAATGCGGCGATCTAGATCGATTTTTCGAAATATCACCTCTGCATCGTTGCAAAAAAAAGTATATTTTGTGAGTTAACAATGCTTATCTTGAAATATGAACGTAATTAGGCTCATTATCTGTGTATTATTAATCAATAAATTCAAATTTTTATTGAATCGTTGATCAATGAAAAGACGACAAAAATCACGTATTCTTTAAGAAAATATTGCACCCTTTGTTTACTTCGACTGAAATTTGCTTCTGCAATGATGCCACGTATACTTTGAACTTTTTGAGAGGCGAACATTCTTCTCTTCACTAGTCGTTGTTTGATTTTTTTTTCTCTCTCTCATCTCTGTCTGCATTTTTCTTTCTCATATATTTTTTAAATAATTAAATTTTTTTATAGAAATTATAAATTTTTATTTTTCTCCATATGGCTTAACATTAGAGGTCCTATTGGTCGGAATATGAAGCATTGCAAATATATATTTTTCGCTGAATTTTTCATATTGTTGACTGGGAAATTTTCAGAGTTGAAATCAAGTTAAGGTTTCATTTTCCGCCTTAAAACAACTAAAAAAACGCGATTGCCATTTAAAATTTGTGGTGATCTTCTAATATTATCAAATTTTGAGTAACTGAACTATTTTATTATCAAAAGTATTTTATAAGATGATTTCATCACTGTATGTAATTCATAAATCGGTATTTTTGTTTTATTTAATTTTTTATTTCGATTTCTCGATGTGGGAAAACATGCAAAAGTCTGTGAATAAGATTAGGTCGAAATCACTAAGCCATAGTTTAAGAGCTAAAGAACTAGGTGCATTAACTATATCGGTTGGTAGTAAGTTTCAGGCTCGTACAACACGAAACTTGAAACTATGTAGAGCATTATTGGTCCTGCAAATGTTTGAACCAGCTATAGCTGGTGCGTATATCGATTATAGCAAACTAAAATATTTCAAACAGCGAGATATTGGAATAGGCGTGTGCATATTTATGAAAAAAAAATTCAAATTAAATATGAAGTTGCACTATTTCAATAAATGTAGCTTAAGGATTTCTAGTATGATAGTGCTATTTGGTTGATATGTAGCGTTATGAATTTTACGAAAAGCGATGTAAGTAAAGCGTTTTTAGACATCCTCTAACTATATGATATTAGGAACCAAATAAAACGAGAATGCAGAAATAGAGTATTACAAAATGAGTTGGTAGTAGCTGATTTCAAGTAATTTCAAGTAGTAGGAAGAACCTCAAGTCTTAGTATAACTAACATTCATGCCGAGCTTTAATGTTAATCACTTGACATCTTTTATGGAAGATATTTAATTGCTATAATTCCTATCATTTGTCAAATACATCAAGGCATTTTTCAGAATATGGAAGTCATTGGCAGGATCTTACTATGTACGATGAGTTGTTGAGGTTATTAGCAAAAACAGTTTGATACTACTCACTATATTATCAGAAATATCGTTGATATATATGAGAAATAAATGAGGGAGCTATGACATTTGTTTTGTGGGACATCACCATTAGGAATTGGGTGTGAAGCGGAGTAAACATCTTTGTTTCTTACTTGAAAAGTTCATCCACATGAAAGTGCTATGACCTTGTTTAGAAAACAGCCGGCGATGCCATATTTTTTCAATTTCAAGGGCAGCTGCTTATGATAGATTACATCGAAAGCCTTTCTCTAATTAATAAACATAGTTTAATAGTATTTTTGGAAGGGCAGTATAAAAGTTTAGTGTAGTGATAATCGCTACAAAACAAAAACATATAAAATTGACTGTATTAGGAAATATTTTCGCTTTTTTTTTGCATATTTTAGAAGGAAATTGCTTCTTTTCTATTCGTGATGATAAGCCTTACTCTCTGTCTAAGTTTACCGAATTTGACTCAACCAATTCAAGGGATAAGTTTTATCTTCCAAATTCAACATCGATTCATCTCGGGTTGACCTTCTCTGCTACCGCTTCCATTGAGTGCTGTAGTATTTAAATTTTCATGCCGTTAACTTACGCAGCGTTTATAAAAGAGCGCTTTTATTAAAAATCACCTACCGTAAGTACTAATAGCAGTGTGTCAGTCATAGCAGGGAAATGAGTGAAATGCCGCATCGATGTCGTCTTGCTATGGATTTGCTGGATGAAATCCGCTTAAGTATGCAACTATGTGTCCTCACCAGTCTCATTGAAAATATTGTTTCATTGTTCATTCTACAACGTTTTTAGCAAAAAGCTGACATTTTCAGTGTACTTATCAGTCATCAATTGCATAGGAATACCAATAAATATATAATTTATTTCACTTAACGTAATCGTTGAGTTCTTCATTTCCGTCGATTAGTAAAATTCTATCAATTGCTTAATTTTATTTCACTTTAATATCGCCAATTGCGTTTTTCTCCAATAACTTTCCATTGCAATGGTAATTATTTCAGACGATTAAATTGTGCAACGTTGAATTTTTCGATAATATTCTATTTTCTCGACGATTCAACTTTTGCATTCGCCAATCATCCAAATATCAATCAACTAAACCGATGTGTTATGTTTTTTATTAATAAATTATTGATTGATTATTTTTGTTGTTTAATTTTTATTGATAGGAAGTGAATTTTTCTTTCATAAAATTAAAGTTTCAGATAGTTTCAGTAGTTATTAAAATTGTTGTCTTTGATTTTTTCTTCGAAATTTTCCTCCTAAAAATGCGAAATTTTTTGAAAATTTGAGAAATGGAAAGTTCCCATTTTCAAAGTTGAGATGCGATTTTTGCATTTAATTGATAAATGCTAATTTTATTTTTGGTGATATTTTATTTGCATATGCTAATGTAAGTGGGAAATTCCTCTAACACAGAGGAACTGACATGGTGTCTACGTTTGCATTGGTTAGTTGATCTAACCGCATTCATAATCTCTTAACAAATAGTGCCTTCGTATGTTAATCGTTGCAACCAGTTGTGACCTAAGCGGTTGTGAAATGTATTCAAATATTTATATATTTATTCATTTTTGATACGATTAAATTCTTTCGGTGTTTACGAAAGAAGTTGAAAGCTGGTTTATTGATTGAACTTTGGTGGAATTTATACCGTGCGAATTTCGTTTTACTAGATGCAAATAATTTAAAACCATCGGAGAAAAGATTAAGAGGTCAAATAATGTGACAAAACTTTTGCATGCAATTATCTACTTTTTTTAAAAAAGAACTTATTTGCGAAGTATTGTTAATTTGAACGTTCAGCTTCCACCCTATTCACTGAGATGATTGACTTACTTGAGCTTTTGAATATATTCGATAGTCCTACAACTCGAGGAAGAAGGTCCGTGATAAAAAAAAAGAACTTTTTTTGATTCGTTTGATGTTTCAGAGTTTTTTATCGTCAGAAAAAATTGTAATTTAAAATCCAATGAAAACTTTTTAATTAGAAAATTCTTTCAAAGGGATATATACCATTTTTTTTCGCGTATAAAATTTTCATTGAAGAATAATGACTCCTCAATTGTACATATAAATAATACCTATCAATTCGAATTTTTTTTCTTGCCAATATTAATAAGACTAATAATTAATCAATTATTCATTATTCGTATATCCTAAAAAAATATTTACTAAAATATTTCATAGGCAGTTTCGAAAAAAGTTTTTTAAATGTCAAAAAAAAGTTGAAAATCGCCGTAAAAGTTCTACTAATATGTGTCGCTTATAAATGACGTTTCATTGACGTTTCCATGACAATTGTACTTTAACGAAGAAAACATCACAAATATTTCATTGCTAGCCATTATTATTTGTTGAATATATCAACACGCTATTCTATTCTTTTTATTCTTTTTTTTTCTTTTTGTACTATTCTGTTCTCCGAGTTTAATAATTTTAAGCTAAATATTTCACTCTTATTTCGAATTTTCTATTATACTCTCGCTGTTGAGATAATATTCGATAGAGAAGCATTTTTCATTTGTTTGTGCAAAATTCGATCACATAATTTTTCTTTTTCTTTTTATTTTTTATTGAGATGGTCGTAATGAATTTTCAAAAAAAGTGGTTGATAATATATAATCGGAAGCTAATGACACTGTCTTTGAGATTATATAGCTGCAAAACAGTTTTATGAGACGATACTAAGTGATCGTTTTTATGTGATGATTTACAACTGCTATAATGATTCGATTGCAAAAGTCACACAACAATCGTTATTTGCAAAGAAAAAAGAAATACAAATAAATGCTTCTTGAATTGAAAAAAAAAAGATTTTTTTTGGGTTGAAAGCATTTTTCGTTCTCTTGAAAACAGTTAGTACGATTAGTTAAGATTTGTTAGGAACCCTACTTTCTAAAAAGAAGGAAAAGAGTGAGCATGATGGAAAGAGAGGGGCAGAGATAGAGTGGAAGAGAGAGGTACCTTGTCTGATGTCTTAGCAATACTAAAACAAATTTTAGAGCCTAATCGCAGAAAATGACGTCATAATAAACGTTGATTATTGTGCTGTAGAATTTTTGTTACAGTTGATGGCGCCTAATAGACGAGTACATTATTCACTTTGTGTTTTGTACTTTACAATTTTTTTTTTTGCTTTTCATTTGGCGCCAGACTTGTTGATCAATAATATTGCTATCATATATGTCAATAAGAGAGAAAAAATTACTGATATATCATCGTCTTCTTAGCAAATAAGTGCACCTATTTACCTGTAATATTATTTTCATTTCAGGTGATTATTCATAGTTTGCATTCATCAATTTTTGATAGATTATTATTGACCTCGATTCATTAATTAGATAGTGATAAGAAAAGGAAGTGAAAATGATCCAAGGCCTTTTACTAGGTAGATATATCGGTACAAATGCTAATGTTATTCCAAAAGTGACTTTAATTTTTCTTTGAAAAGAAATGAAAGATTATATAATCAATACTTATGCGTAGCCAAACAAAACATTCTCTTGATAATTTGAGTTATTAAGAGTTATAAAGATTTCTTGAAAAATAAGGAAAACCTTTTTTAAAAAAGATTTTTTGCAAAATAAGAAGGAATTTTTATTATCCTATTATAATGATATTTATTTAGTCTATGAGCAGATAGGTAGGACGAAATAGTTGATCAACTAAGGTCGAATGAGCTAAATTGATGCACCGGAAGCGTAGGATCGAAACAACAACAACGTTTTGCACTTCCTGTAGGAACATTTGCAGAAAGTGATTATAATTAAACATTAGTGTTGAGTGTATTAGCCGTTCGTTGTGTTCTAAAAGACAACAAACGTTCTTTTTGTGTACAACTCGTGCAAACAGTTGTGTTTGTGTGCACAAACAACACACACACACAGACAAAACTATTTTCTAAACGGTGGTGAATGTGCTTTTTCCCGCGTCGAAATGGTCGACCAATAAAAATTGTTGATGAATTAGAAATTTGTGCATTGCCTTATTCAAAGAATTTGTTGTATTCTTGTGCTCTTCCGGTGTTCTGCTTTATTCATTCGTCATATAGCATCAACAAATATGCAAAAAGTATCAAAACACCTCAAATATTGAAACTTGCCATTTTTTCTATCAATGGTCTCAACGCATTGGGAAAAGGTTGGGGATGTGGGGGAGAGGGGGATTGGATATTGCATCCTATATTTAGGATTTGCTTAAGTATGCTAGCAGTCAACTCATGTCTACTGTAAATTGAGATCATTCAATAAATACGATATAAAATTTATGCCTAAACTTATTGGATTGTTTCCTAAGTTAGCATTATTGTAACTTTGACATACGGTTACAGTAATCATATTTGCTTTAAATTTGTTCCTAAATTCGAGCTATGCGTCGATTTATTCTCGTCCCAAATTATGCTGATTATCAAATGCTTTATCATAGTATTCTATCAAATCAGCCAATTCTTCTAATTATTCCACTTCCGGCTTTCATCCAATATGCTTCTTTTATTGCTGATTGATTCGTCAAAAAAAGGTTTTTTATATTCTTGAATCGACAATTTTCTCATAAACATTGCCGTTTAACACGATCAACGACATTAAAGTCACCGCTGTCTTGTTTTCTGTATGTTTAGAAGGGGTTTATTGCATGTCATATAATATAATAAATGAAGCGAAATGAAAGACTGAGCTTTTTGATTGGGCTTTCAACCCGAATGTTTATCTTAGTAAATACAAATTATATCAAATATTTTACCTTTGGCTTCAAAATTAATTGGCCAATCGTGCCAGAGTAATTGACTTGCTTCTGTTTCTCTTCCTAATGAATTGTGTTGAATTGTTTTTGTTTTCAATTAGAAATATAATACAATTGAGAGTATCATACAATCCATCGAAGCAAAATCTAGAATTTCATTGATGCATGAGTTGAAAATTTGTGTTGAAAATTGCTGAAAATATCGTTTTTTTTTTTCAAATTTTCAACTCGCTTTTGTGTTCATTTTTCAAAAAAACCGAACGGAATCTTTCCATGCAACCTCCCCCCCCCCCCCTATCCCCCTTCTGTCCCTTCTCATCTATCCGAATCTCCGTTGCATCCCACAAATGTACTTTTTAGCTCTCGAATGGAAATATTTTCAAAGGTACTTTTTAGTGCTCTCATAAGATCTCGGCGGTAATGTACAGTCATGTTCTGTTCAGCTGATAGAGTCTTCATTTGTGTGCACGGCATAAGCTACCGAGTGGTGTTTCTAATGGAACTCATTATGACTTCCTTTAAAAAAATCTAATTTATTCGGTTTGTGCACGAGAATCACAGATGCTTATAGTGAAAAATTCGATGTGTTTGATGATACACTGTGATATCACTTCCAACATCATATTTCATGTTGAGACGTCTACTTTCAAAAAGAAATTTTAGGCATTTCAGCGTATAAAAAAGATTTTCGTTCCCCACCGGAAAAGCGGAACGTTCGTAGAATTCTTCTCTATTCAGGTTCTATCATTCTTAAATATGATGACATTATGCTGCATATTTTATCCACTGCGGTAACTTACTAGTAGGTGTGATACGATGAAGGGAAGTGGTAGGGGGAGGGGTGTAAAGGCACATACCGTGCCGACTTATCGCACACCCCTCCTCGTCTTGTCTTGCTCACATAATCGTTGCAGTGATTTTGAGTGGAACTTGAACTCTCTGTATGATATTCGATATATTTTTACTACAAATTTTTGAAAGAAATATAATAGCATCACTTTAAATTCTCATATTTCATGGGTGCAACTTGATTAAAAAGTGCTGTAATTTATGTTTCAGTTGTTCAAATATTTCAATTATTGAGACATCTTCCATTATTATTTTCGATCTTTTTTTTGATTTTTATAATTTAAATGAAACTAATTTAATGAAATATCATGATCAATTTCACTTTCCACTACTCCATATTCAAAATTGATCATTTTTATCTAAAAATTTAAATTCAAAAGCATTGTGTTGTGCAGTGCTCTATGTTTTATTGTAATGCTATATGCTGTGATAATAACGCATCTAGTTGCAAATATAATTGCAAAACGCATATAAATTTCCTTATGAATGATGCAATCTCATTCCTGATATTAGTGCTCATATTTATGCAAATGCGCATAATGAGGCCTCGTTGAGAATTGTTTATAGGTTCTAAAGCTTATCATTTCATTACATCCGTTATCAGCATGTGAAATTTTCATGATGCAATGTTTGTTCATTTGGCAGCACATACAATCAAAAAGCGCCATATTAAGCACACTGTGATGGCGTCATTTCGATGCACTCTGTTCCCTTTTATTGTCTGTCTTTTTGTAATTTGGTAATTACCGTAGTTAGAGGTGTAAAATTTATAAATGTAATATGTATCGTTCTTTTTTTTTTGCTTCGTACTGATTGAAATTCTCCATTCTTCGAATTCACTGTTCACTAGTGAGCTATGGCGATTCCGATCACTAGATCAATCAATTGGTGATCGAAATCGCTATAGCTCACATCATATTAGCTGATGTTGGCAAGATTCTTCGTTTGATTCGCTTTATACCTGAGAATTTTCTACTATAATAGACAATTTTCGATTGTTTTTTTTTTCGACGTTTTGATCAGAAATTTATGCTAATTATTTATGTTATTAGGTTAATTTTTTTAGTAGAAATTTATAATGAAATACTGAAAAATTTTTCACCGTTGTTTAGAATATGAAAATTTCATAAATACAACGGTATTTGCTGGCAACTTGCACCTCCGTTTATTCTCATTTTTGCATGATTGTGGCAAATGCTTCTTTTTCGATGAAAACTATCAATTACAGGAATCCTTATCCCCCTTCTCTCTCCTCTTACCCTCATCCCCTTTTCGTTTGGACTTCATTACAGCAATCTCTTTGAGCCTTATCTCCTCATCTTTGCTCCTTTTCATTCTCCCTTCAAATAATGTCATAAATTAGGCAGAAATGTTCAGATTGTCTATGCTGGATAATGTTTTGATGGTACGTGGATGTGTAAAGTGAAATGCATATCATGCATTCTCGTACGTGCACGAATGACATCTGCAGACTGAACTTGTTAGATGACCGCAACTTTTGTTCCCATTCAGAACTCCGAACGGAGCTTTTCCCATTCAAAACTCCGAGCGGGGCCGTTATTTTTGAATGAAGAAAAATTCGGCGAATGCATCAATAAGGTGTACCACTCTCGAGCATGTCGATCACTAGTCAATTTCTTAGGTAGTTATTCACGATGATGGCGGAAAATGAATTTCGGTAATTGCTGCCATAAATATTGGACAGGTAATCAGGTTACCGTATCCTTATCCTTGAGCAGTGTTGATATACTATTTACGAATATCCGATTAGTAAATAAAATAGTTACTATTTAAAAATTTACTATTTAAAATAGTGTGAAGTATCAGTGAAATTTTTTAAATGAGATTATTTCGCACTTAATTTCACTATTAAATACCATAAAGCTGAGCTCTTTAATTTACATATCTTTGCCACTCGATCGTTGAATGTCGATATAACTACTTTATTTTCAGTGCCTAATTTAAATTTTTTTCTTTAATTTCCCCTCTCAAAAATAATATCAGTTCATTTATACCTTTTGATATTTGTATTTCAATTTTGATTATATTATTAACTAATGAAAATAATATTTACATTATTATATGAATATTCTTTTTCAATTATACTTTCCTTTATTCGAATTATTAATTCCTAATTTACTGCTTAACTATGAAGTAATTTTATTAAATGAAAGATATTCAATTGAAGTCGTTAATCTTAGTTCCTCTTACTTTTGCAGTCTCATGCTTTCGTTGTTGAATATCAGAAAGATTACCTTACTTTTTATGTTAATGCTTAGTTAAATATCAGCTAAGTCTAGCTAAATTTTTCAACGTTTATAAATGGCAAATTATATGTGATTTTGATTGGTAACGATTAAATGCATCCGTTTCCATTTACCAAAGATAGATATAGCACAACTGATTAAAGCTATTTATATTGTCGTCTGCCATTTCGCATTTAAAGGATCTAAAATTTGTGCGAAAATAATCTTTAATAAAGAAAGGGGCGATTCATCCAACTAAGAATTGACATCTTAACTCTAGAGAAATATACTTTAATATTTGGCTAATAACTGAAATTGATGATATTTGAAATATGAAGAGAAATTTTCCACCTAGAGTAAGATTCATTTAAGTTTCTAAACAGTCAAATTTCTATGCTCAAAAGTTACATTTTTTTCAATTTTTATTTTATTGATGTTGAAGGTTTTTGACCCTCAATGAAATATATGTAAACATGGTTTCAATTATGATAAGAAATTAGTAGCAGCAATCGGGAAGGAGTATGAAAGGGGGGGGTGGTCATAGTGCTACCACAATTATATGGTCGGGGAAACGAGAGCTGCTAATGGAAGGTACATAAGTTGTACGTAAATAAGGTTTGTGCTATAAAAAGGATTTACCTCGAAAAAGGGATTTACCCTCGAAAAAGGGATTTACCCTCGAAAAAGGGATTTACTCTTCATTTGCCCTCCCAATCTTTTCCTTCGACTACCCCTCCTACACCTCCCATCCTTTCCGTTCGTCCCCTCTCTCCTCCCATGTGCTGCTCTCAAATGTTGCAAAAAAACCTAAGTTTTTCCCAGGAAATATTTTTCTCCGCTATAAAAGAGCAAAAAATTTCTCTCTGTTGTTGATCATTAAAAAATTGATATTTTAAAATAATTTTTCTTTGTTTTTCCTCAAAATTTCAAATCTCTTCAGCTGAAATGCTTTTCGAGATGTTTCGATCTTCATATTAAGTACCCTCTGTTCTTCAGTTGAATCTATCTTGCATCAGTACATGAAAATATTGCTGTGACAATAACAATAGATATTTTCCTATGAGTTGTTGAAGTAGTGATGACATCGCATATAAATATTTCGTTGAAAATCAGAAAATCATTTGCTCTAAGATGGCGCTTATTCAAATAGACTATTGAAAATAAAACTTTCTACTATATTATTTTAAATTATCTCCTCGAATTGTATTTAAGCAAAATTTAAGCAATTTAACGCTATGAAAACTCTAAGTTTCTACAATTATTATAGGCTTCACTATCGTATATTATTTCCGGTGAATAGCGTTTCGTATTATAAGTTACTGAAAAAAAAGTACAGCAAGCGATGTGTGCAGCAATGACAATATTGCTGCAATGATGCACTTTTGTTGTTGTTGCATAAACTGCACTCAATCGTTAGTTCTATTACGGACGAATTCCCCACTCTTCGTTATATGTCATATTTCGTGCACAATCTTGTGGGCATCGAAATATCCCGTTTCTTTTTTGTTACATTAAAAATATTTTTTTCTTATTTCTCATTAAAAATTTATAGTATACGAGTTCATGTCGAGAAATTTATTTAATTTAAAATGAACTTCATTTATGCACGCTATATTTTAACCTTAAAATAAACTAGCTCAATTTTGAGTAAATTTTTTGACTCCAAATTTAGATGGTTTTTCCAATTTTTCGACTAATCGCTTTTTTCTTTAATATTTTTTTCATTACTTTGTTCTTGATTGCATTTTCATAAACTTGCACCTAAAATATGCATAATTGCTGCATTTTATTTGTGCCTATGCATATGGTATATCCGCCTCTTTGGCAGCTTTATCTTAGCAACCACAGTGATAAGAGTATAAAGTTTAGTAGATATAAATCACATCATATCATAAGCCATTTTACTAATTTTCGTATAGAATTATCAGTTTCGAAAGGGCTGTATAGGAATGAAAACATATTTATGTGCCTAAAAATTAAGCTTAAGTTCCATCCGATTCAGGTCGCGTTTCCGTTAAGCGGAATTTCTGTGGAAGAATTTTACAAGCGATTAGATCACTCGAAATACAGATATGTAATACTGTTGTATATTTTATTTTTTATTGACCGTTTTTGAGACTTATTGATATGCGATGCGGAATTACAGAAGTAAACATCAAATCAGTATCGCTGATATTCTTCTACATTAGTTCCTCTTTGTTATCAATGTTTGCAAATAGTATCTTAGAGAGCATTCATTTTTTTTTTTTTTTGCAAGTAAAAGGTGATAGCTAACTAATCGGTAATTAAATTTTGTTCACATATCGATGTGATGCATACTTCACTTTTACGTAAGATTATACTTCGTGTAGACAGTAGCATATTGTGGAACTTGTTTGATATTGCGAGGGTTACTTTTTTTAAGTTGAAAACAAGAAAAAAGCTATAAGGGGATATCCTCTCATTGGTCAAATTTTGAGGATTTTTTAAGGTCTGAATTTGTTATTGTTGCGATTTTATACATTTATAATGCTCATCGACTGAGGTTTAGGGTAGAATTTTACCACACTTAATGTAATCGGATGAGGTGGGAAAAAGTGAAATTAATTCGGACGTCATGAACCTCAGGTATCATAGTTACGATCACCGCGACTCTAGCATCGAATTCGTATCGCCTGTTGAGAGTTTCTTGCTGTAACTCTGTCTCATTCGGTTCTAATGAAAACTCGAATATACACTTACTATGTAAAAATTCGTAGGCCTGCAAAATAACCTAAATATATCATTGAGCATGATCGGTTGAAATGAATTTGTTACGTGCAAGCATTGATTTACTTTGGGGGGGGGGGGGGCAATTCGATTGTTTCACATCTCATTTCAAATTTTTCTATCCTATTTTCTTCTGAAGTGATCGTCGATTCTTTGACAAAAAATTACGTAAAACACTAACATACAATTATACGAGAATGCGACCAAAACACTCTATGAAACGAAGCGATCTTTTACCGTTCTCTGTGACTTTTTACGATTGTGGATTTACCATTGATTTAAAAAAACGTTCTTGCCCATCCGCCGTATTACCCGCTACTTGTATCATGAGATTATCATTTCTTCTATCCATCCTCCAACAGTCTGGGTTCAGTTTGCTTTAGCAACTTTGAAATGCTTGAAAGCGTGCTGACCAAGTTATTTTCGCCTTGGAACAGATGTATTCTTTCACTAATTTACATATAGCTTTGAATTTATTTATTTATTCGGAATAAATATCTTTGCGGGGAAATCTTGATAGACGTTGCGTGCTCATATCCTAATCTGCAGTAACAGGTAAACGGTTATTCGAGACTGTGATGCTGTGAGCATTTCCCACTTGTTTACTTTACAGCTGCCACGTTGCAAACAGTTGATTTCGTTTGTGTATCCCAACAGAAAGCAATTTTGCTTGCTCAGCTTACAAATCACTTTCTCAAACTACTATATATATATATATATATATATATATATATATATATATATATATATATATATATGCATATCTGTTCCATAGTTTTGGGACATTTAGCGATCCACTGATTTTTACTTAGCTTTGCGCTATTTTCATTGAAAATTTAAAACTTTCTAATTACGAGGTAAAACTGAAGATTAAAGATTAAGTTCTCATTAGGAATAGTGTTATTTCAGTAATTTGCAGAGAGTTGATTACTCTTTAGTTGGAGTGCGAAAATGCATCGAAAATTTCAAAAATTTTTACGTTCCACAAGTAATTTTTCTCAAAAATTTTCGAAAATTCGAATTGGATCCCGTTCAAAATAGTTTGATATATTCAACCAGCAGGGTACCCGATGGGAGACAAGAGTACGCGCCTTCCCCCTTTTCGCTTCTCCTCCTGTCTTCTAGTAGAGACGGTAAAGAATGCCTTTAGGATTTTCTTGCTGCCTATTTAGATCGACATGGTGCTAGAACCTGCTTATAATAGTACATATAACATCTGCAGTTTTATTACTCGACATTATGGTTCGCTTATTCTCACTTCCGATGCATTTCTCCCAGTAACGCCTTTCCTCACCTCCCATCTACCTTCCACCCGATTTTCTTAATATCGTCATACGGTTGTCACCATTAATCTGTTGATTTATTCTCGATTTTAGAATTTTACAACTTAATTCCGCCTTATTGAAATTTTAATGCTTTCCCTCTCTCCTTTTTGTTTTCCTCTGCTTATGTTGCTTTAGCATAATGTTTTAGCATCTTTTCTTCTCTAATCCTCTCTTTTCGTATACCTCTCATTTCTTTTCTCGTCGAATATCTCTTCGTTATGGTTTCATATTAAACTTACATATTAGATGACGTGATTTCGACAAGTTGATTAATGCTCTTGTTTAAGTGACTTGTTGACATTCCGTGGTGCTATGAGGCAAGACCATTCACTTCTCTAACTCGCTGCCTTTCAATACATTCATTATTTTTCTTTCCCTCTCTGACTCCTTCACTCTTTCTTCTATAACATTGAATTCCCCGTTCTCTCGTCAAAGTATTTCAGACATTTCTCTGCTTCTCTCTCACTGTATCACTATTTCTCTACTGCATCCATCTTGTCTCGCAGCGGATCTCTGCAGTGGTTATAATATTTTGTTTACGATAATTTTTGCACATTTCTTCTCTTGCACTCTACTCGCCTTCATTGAATATTGAGATCTTTTTATATCTGTATGTTTTCTTTTCTCAATGATCCGTTCTCTATGATACTATATACTAATGACGTCACATTGGGGCGTGTTCAGTTGGTGTTGTTTCGGGATTTCTACGCTGTTTCTTTACGCGCGTCGATCGTCATCTTTCACTCTTCGCATTTGATTTCACTCATACTCAAATTTATGCTTTTTATTCTTTTATTTTTGATTTTTGAATTTTATTTTATTTATATTAAAATGCTGACTATTATCCGATGAATAGTACCTCTCCTTAATGGCAAAAATATTACCTACCTGTTCAGGAATGAGCTATCTGCAGCCTCGAAGGTAGCCTTACTCTTAGCAAAATCTTCTGGGGTATTTCCTCCGGTTTTTCTGATATTTTGAGAGGGGAGATTACCTCCATTCCGACAAATCTCTTCTTTTCTTCTCCATTCGGAAGGTGATTCGCCACAAGGATGTCAGTACATCGTATATCTCATTTATTGTTATATTACCGTATAAAAGTATTACTGCATAGCCATAATATTGATAATATGAATTTGCAGATTCATTCCAGGCATAATTTACTCTTCAGGCAATTTAATAAATCACTGGGTACTTTGATTTCTACCCGATAGGTAACGTATAATAGCGTAACAAATACGTTCAAAAATTTCCCCTAAGTGTACATTGTTGAATTCTGTTTATATGCATGAAAATTCTTTTGATATAAAAATATACCTCTCTTTTATTTTGCTCATTCGATAGAATATTTTCTATTCGACTTCTTTATTTCATTAGGGGATTCGATTTGAAAATTATTCATTCGTTGAGAGATTTATGAATTGTGATGTGATGTTTACATGTGCCTCTATCTGCACTCCATAGTTTTTCAAATTTTAGAAGTAACACTGTAAAATTATCGATTGTTTTTCCTACATCAAGTGGTTTATTTCCGTTATGAAGATGCATAAAACTGTAGCAAAAAATGTGCGGAGGGATTATTTTCCTTTCGATTCATTCCTTCTCCATTTCCTTTTTTGTCTATACCATAAGCATCGATACCAATATATATTTTAATTTTATTTAGATTTCTAGCCGACGTTTGATTAACGACAAACAAAGCACGATTTGAGTTAATCTAACATCCCTACAAATGGGTACAGTATTTAACACCTGACCGTATAGGGGTAGATTAAGTCTAATTCTGAAAAGGTTGATCCGGTTGTCCGACCAGTGGATTGGATTTCGCTTATCTCACTATGATCGTGCGTGAAATCTGTCGCAGATCGCAGTAGTTACTTCCGAATCGGGTTGTACAATAACCAACCCAAACAGTTATTCGTTTGGATGGGATTCACTTTGTTCAATGGTTAAATGCGATTCCAGTCTTGACTGATGATGACAATAATAAAAATCTAATTAGGCGTAATTATGATCATTTAGGTGATCATTCATTTGCCGTCTCTTATAGAAATTCCTTTCATATTCGACGTATTTCCTCTTAAGTATGAGAATTTCTGTTTGGGTTGGTTATTGTAAGGGTCAGCTTTACTTGGCTCATCCAGACATCCAGGTCTGGTTGAGGACCTATGCATTCTGTCGGGATGTGGTCGAGTAAACGGTGAGACGGCACAGGTATAAGGGTGAACAGTTTATCATACTTATGCAGTAAGGTGACAAGCAAGTGGGGACTCGTCCACAAGGATGACTTCGATCATCGGCACGGTCCCATAGTCGCCCCTGCAAACTCCACGCTGCCGCCGATCTCCTCAGGAGCTTTCACGGCCAGACGTAGGGCCAATCTTGCAGCTGGAATGAGTACATCAGCACCTCAATCCCTTTCATATCCCTCCGATTCTGCATCAGCCTATTGTTGCGACCCGTGCTGGGTAATCGTTTCATTTGCCTCTACGCTTTTGAACTTGTTTGACTTACCTTGCACGGCGCATTATTCCTTTTTTTGTTGGCTATAATTTATTTTTATAATGTAAGATAGGCGAGTCCATCTTCCACTGGTCTATCTTCCATTATTGGAAAGTGCTGCACATTGGTGTTATATGTTTATTGTGAACGAATTTGTTGCGTAGACATCAAAGCTTATATGCATCATTCATCTGAATTCTAGATATATGCGCTTCTGAATCGTTGGTCTTCAGGTTCTATTCAGTAACGCTTCAAAATTCCCAACGAGAAGCATAGGTGAGGGAACATTTCTATGGTCGGCTAATCATCTCTCTGGATGCGTTTCGTTTATTATTTTCTGGTGAGGTGTTTGAAATGAACTGTACAACAAACATCCGCATCAAAATTTGTCTCTAATCTTTCAGAGTTTTTTTATACGTTTGCAAATTGGTTTTTGTAAAGTGCATTATGACGCAAACAACGTCTCTACCATTGTTGCTGTCTGTGCAGTTGTTTCAACACGAGAACCATTAGTGAATTAGACTAAGAAGAATTGTTGTCTGTAGTTTACATATCCGGATATCACTTGTCCTGATATCATAAACCAGTATTTAAATTCATTCCTGAAGAATCAAGAAGGAATTTCAGAGAATAATTTATCAAAGATTTGTGTTATGAAAACCTAAAATTGTCGAAAATTTTGCCAACATTTCATAACTAATTTGATCAAAATAGAAACGATCAAATTTCTTGAAATCTAAATCCATTATTATGCATATTTAATTATTTCTTAGTCTAATATCTAAAGTCGATTGTCATAATGAGCGGAATTCCATGAAGATTTTTACAGTTATTTGTGTTCACCATTTCTTATACGGATCGATTGAAATGGCAGTAGTTGTACTTATTTATCTATGATGTATTGGTCGATTATTTACATATTGAACTGGTATATATCGAGTTGGTTCCACTTTTTTTTTGCTATATCAGGTAGAAAATTTGCATAATTACCGCAATTTTAATTAAAAAATTTATTTTTTAGCTTTTCATGATCAATTATGTCAAACAAATTTACATATTTGATAATTGCATTTAGACATTTCTTGATTCACATCATTTAAAAAAAGATTTTTCACTTTTCTTACATAAAATATTTTTATTGCGTTCTAGTGCATTTTTCCCAATGAAATTTGTATTTTAGACGAATAATTTTACACCAAAAAAAAATTTCAATTATTTCTGTTTATTCAAGTAATTTCTTGGCCAATTCACAAATCGCTTCTCTATGTTCGTTTGATGCCAAAAATATTTTTTTTTTGGCTGAATAAATGGTGGTATTAAAATATTTTTTTGATTTTTTATCTATAAAGCTCACACCGATTATTCTTTTTAATTGATGTTGTCCACGTAGGATAAGTACGATCGATATGATAGTATGAAAAAATTGAAAAAAATGTTTTTCATTCCAACTTATAGCAACGTAATTTGAGAAAAAAAATTTTTTTCTGCAAAAGTTTTTCTTGAAAAATAGTGACAACGCATCGATTATTCGTTGTGATGAACAGTTGTGCATTTACTAATTAGAGTTGTCATTTTGTGAGTTTTAAATGTCAGTTGTTATCTAAACAATAAAAGACGATTCGATCTTTGCGAAACAATTCGATTTGTTCATTCTTCTTTCGATTTTTTTTTATATATAAGTGATAAATGTTGTTTTGCTAACATATTTTACTACTTTAGTAATTTACAGTACAGTATATTTTATTGATACATTGTTACTGTTTAACTGATTTTTATTATAGTACAACTTTGCGCTTCACTATTTATGATATATATCATGTGCTATAGTTATACCATAAATAGGTAATGTATTATATCAGTAGTTATCAGTTAAATCAATATTTTTGATATAAATATCTATACCAAAAATATTGATTTAACTGATAACCATTGGTGTAACACATTACCTATTTATGGTATAACTATAGCACATGATATAACACATTATCATATAACATATTATAACACATTTATCGATTTTTTTAAATAGTATAGTGTAATGTATTTGTTTTCGTCATCTATGATAATTGGAAATATTTAATTCTTTTATATTCAATGTGTCGCGGATTTTTAGTTTCGGCTAGCGTTTATCCCTTTAAATGCAAATATATTCTCATTTAAATACATACTGCATTTCAGATGCGTTCATATTGACGACCAAAGAAAAGAAAGTGAAGGAGGTATATTAGCAGGTGAATTGCGATGCACAGATATGCATCATTGAAGCCTCCAGAAGCATTTCTTTTTCGATGCTCTAACTCGATTTCATTTCTGCTACACAATTATTCCTCTCGTCGATCAGCATCGATCGTCTACTGATCGTTTGTTGATCTATTTTCTGTTTTATTTGCATCGAATTTATCTGCTACGCCTGTGAATGGACTCATCACCACGCCGACAACAAACCACCACAAGCGCTGTTGAAGAAGACGCTGGTGTACTGAAATCTGGTGTTGTTACTGCTGGTTTTACACCGATCGTAAGTACTATTCGGTTTATACTCTCATTTTAAGTCATTCTTCCAGTTTATTCGTTAATGAATTGAGTATGAACTGAAATTAAGTGTTTAGAAAAGTAGGTAACGAATATTTGTCAGATAACAGAATAAAGTAACGAGTATTTGCCAAAGTGATGAGAGAATGGCTTATTCCCATTGAAACTTAATAATTGCAAAGATTTGTTTGGTATAGGGATCGCATGTGGAACCGAATAAATTAGGAGGATAAGGGGAAGGTCTGAGCCGGTAGCCTAGTGTATTTTTAACTTAATTTTTTTTTTCTAACAAATTCGAGAGAATTAAAAGCCATAAAAATATTGAGAAATAAATAGGCGAATTCTTTAAACGATATAACCTAATTGTTATATTCTATCGTAGGGAACGTCGTTGAGAATTGTGTCGAATGTAGCCCACGATTGTCTGTAAGTCGTAGACGTTCAATCCATAGTGTTTAGGTAGGCAGTATTGTTTTGTAATTGATTAGCACTGCAATCGTTGCACTAAAGCGTCGCTAAATTGTACCCTCATCTTTGCCCAGAGTCTTTGGAAAAAGGGAAGAGAACAGAACGGATAACACCGATACAAAAGTGATGATAATTGGTATTTTAGAAAATTTTGATTCAGAGGAAATCCGCCGATTGTGAATAGGAATTTTTTTGGGGTAGAATTCGAGTCCATAAAATCTCATTTTGTTGATCATTCAACTAAGCTATTTTGAGAGCACTTTTGATGGAATTTTTTTTTTTTTTTTTTCAGAAGTCGAAGAAATGCTATTATGCAGTACTATGTGAGCGTGCATTGGAATTACACGAGAGTGAAAAAGCACAAAAGAAGAAACGCCACGCCAAATATCTTATCGACCTTTCAACGTGTTTTAATATCGGCCGACATGTGAGTGAGGATTTTTATGTTGTTTACATCGTTTGCTTGTGACATTCGGAAACGGCGCCCGAATAGGACGGACACCACTTTAGATGGCCGTTGATGCTTTTCGAGTCAACATCCTTTCGACGAATGCAAGAGTGCACAGCGGCGAACGCCGAGCTAGTCAACACATTCGATTCGTTGCACTTAAACGGGGGGACTGCGCACTATGGCATATTCTATGATTCGTTGTGTGTATGCGTGTATTTGTGCATCTGTGTATGTCTGTGCACAAAGACTTTTCAATTTGTTGAATTTTTTTAGATATCATAGACGTAAACATATATAGCACAAATATAAACGCACTATAAAACCTAAAAGGCATTAATATTTAGATGGCAAGCGTTATGGATTAGTGAGCGATAACTTACAGCATGTAGTTGTAAGCAGCAGTAACAATAGTTACTTACAAATAAAGTAAAGGAAGGTGGCGAATAAACCGGTAAATATGAGTCAGGCATATGTCAGAATGCATAAAATCTTTAGAACATCAGTGTCCGAGTAAAGTGAGCAACAAAGCAAAGGAAAGAGGTCATATATCTATAGACACCACTATAATGGGTTAATGCAAAAAATAATATCCTCACATAATATTGCCATAGCTGGCAAGTGAGTATAAGAACGAATGAGTTGAAAGCCAAATCGCTAGAACTGCGATGTTATGAGGATCGAAACTCCCAGACGCATCTTTGAAGGTGCAATCATTTTGCACCTCAGTAATGGTGGTAAGGAGTTTGCTGCAAGCTCATACGATTCGTTATTGTAAAAATATCGAGGATAGTGTACGTTGAATATTGTTTAGATTGGAGGCGACTATTCATGATAGCAGATTTAAACATATCACTGAATGATATATCAGAAAGCATCTTCATATCCTCAAACATAAAACGAGATTAACTTCTAGTTAACGATATTCAAATGACTGAAAGTTGAAAATCAGCAAGCGATTTTTGTAGTTATGGTAATAGGGTCATTGATAAATCCTGCAATGCGGTGTACGAATAGTTTTTTTGTTGGTATTTTTTGACATATAATAATCATAAGGTAAGCAGTGCTCAAGTATATGACAGCTTACGTATCAAACGCTTATTTTGCAGTGCGTTTAGAAAACATTTCGATTTGCTGAATGTTGTGCCGGAAGGTTCTAAGCAGTGAATGCAAGCTGCCGTAAAAATTTAGGGAACATTTTGACTATGAAAATATGAATTTTGTCAAATGCTAGCAGCAACGATTTTCCGCCATTTTTCAAAAAGCATTCGTGGTGAGAGTTCAGGTGGGCAACGCTGCATTTGTCTGGTTGCCAATTTTTCGATCGCTCGATGAATATGTTGATATTTTTTTGCTTTGTTTTTTTTATTTTTGCAGCGTATAGGATTCCACTGAGTGATTCGTAGATCTGTTAGTCGTCCACAGACAGCTTTCAAGTATTGATCAATTTTTTCCTTATATTCATTTATGTAGATCTGGAGAAGAAGTGACCCTCGAATGCTTCATTATAGCAGATTCACATTTGCTTAGGTATTCACTGTTTATATATCATTCTCTGCATTAGCTTTGCTTTGTTCATAAGGATAACATTAGGGACGCGTTATTCATTCCGCCAATCTATGTAGTAGATTATTCGACTATCTGTGTTCCATCTGCGTAACTTTGGAAGTGTTGACTTAGCAACCTTAGCGCATTTAAACGTCAATACGAATTATTGACGTATTTGTACTCAAGTTTGGCGGTCATATTAAACATATGTTCATTTGGTGAACTGAGTAAATCATTACACGGTGCTTTTAAACTTCAATTTTTTTGATGCGAAATCCGATTTTTTTTTGAATTTTTCATATGGAAGCCGATAAAATAGAATAGTTTGACAGATGTTTCTTTTGCTATGATTGTCTAGTAATCATATGAGTTTTTATAGATTTTAAGATAACTTTGAATGCGATACACTCTATTACTGTTTACTTCGATCGGCCAATATACTTGATTCGTTTTATTGATGGCGATATTAAGAAAGGCGATTTAAAGTTGATAAGAATTCTTATTCATTCTAATTCTTAGTAAGTTTTTTTTCTTTCTAGTAAAGCGTTTTTCTTATTTTCATAAATCTTCCAAATTTCTATGATATCGAAGTGATAAAATTCGATGATTTTTTTTCCATTTCTGTGAAATGATGTCCTTGCTTAGAAGGGTTATATACGTATACGGAAAGTGCATTGGCATTTAAAGGGGTTTCCCCGGTCACGAGGCGAACAACTCATTTTCTAGCGCGATCGGAAACGCGTCGCCGATAACAGCAAATCGGCGCCGTCGCCCGCGCAGTTCGTTGACGTGTCTGCAATATTGACGCGCTTGACGGACGCGATGCACTTTTAGCGATGGTACCCAGATTGAACTCAATGTTTACGCGTTCCAAGTTGTTCTTAATAATTTTTATTTTTTTATTTTTTTTTTTGAGGGACCTTGTCATCTTTCAATAAATTTTTCTGATCTATGGTTTTTCGATTTTATTTCATCTAATCGTATTTGTTTTCCGTCTGTCTAATAAGGTTTTGCTCATCTATAGGGTTCTTTTCATGTTCTTTTTTTCGAGCTTATGTGCTACTCTTCCCTCTTCCCTCATAGATTGTTATTTTCATTAGAGATGCTTCCCTGTCTGGGAATATATCGATATGTTTTGTCTCACAATTGTCTGACGTCGTGCAACGTTTCACATAGCGGTGCTGTCTTAGGAATTTTTTCTTAGTTGACGTATGTATTGGGTGTTTGTTTGTCTTATCGCTCGTAATCTTTGCCTTCCGTTCGATGCAGCTGCGCATACATTCTGTCTTAGTGAACATACCCTAAGTTAGTGATGGGGGAAGGGGCAGGTGAGACGATGTTTTATGGGGGTGCAGAATTTATCTGTAACTGGAATAGAGGAGCGAAGGGAGAAAAGGGGTGATCGTCCATTATAGTATATGAGGGGAGGTTTTTATTATATAAGGCTATTGTATACGTTTCATTTCTCATAGTTTGTGCAAAATTTCTCAGTGAGTATAGGAAAAAAAAGTTGAATAAAACTTTATCTTTTGAATGCTTTATCCAAAATAAAATATTTCATATCAAAATTGAGATCTACTTCGTTTAATTCTAGGCAGAAAGTCTTTGGATATGATATGAAGGAGGAGGGGGGGGAGATGGAGAGGTAGGTAATCTGCAGAAACAGTTGCTTATTCGCAACTTAAATAATCGGGCCTCATTTTATGAACTAATGGGAATCCCTATTCACCGCTCTCACTCGCGTGTCGTTATGAGTTGCTTCCCACCATGACGTAGACTTATCGCCATTCCATGTCTTTTTCGATCGAGGAGGGGATGAAACCTCAATTTTCCTAAACGTAGCGTTTTGGGCATGCGCATCCTTCTCTTACTCCGATTCCTGCCTCCGCACGGCTCCGGTCGATGAAACTTGGCAGCACTCTAAGAGTAAATAAACGAACAGCGCTGATCACTTTAAAATAATCCTTTTCTTTAAGACACCATTTTTGGCATCTTCAAGTAGGCTCGCCAATCGTACTGGTGAAATTTGGTGATACTTGAAATAACCTTTCGAATGTATAGCAAAACAGAAAATCATTCGGATATTATAGGTTTTTATTACTCGGATATTGTATCCGGCTTTCCGGATACAATATCCAAACAATAAAAATCCGTGTCCGGATTATTCTTTCCGGATATTATTCGGATATTGGTTCAAGAGGAAATAAGAAGAGAAATTAACGCGAGAAACCGCTCTTATTTGACAGCATATTTGTTTTGTTGGTTACCTAGAAAGGGAGTATAACAGATTTTTTGTGATATTTATTAATGTTTAGCATATAAATGCTATGGGGAAAAATGCAGAAGGAAATGATGAAGCAAATTGAGTCTTATGACGACAATTCTCTTCTTTTTTTTTGCTTTTCAGCATATTTAAAATCGATGTATATTTCCGCTTGATAACCATCTATATTACAATCGTTGACGTTGTTCATTCGAATGGCTCTCTCGATGCGTTTTTATTTTTCTTTTGGTGAAGAGATTATATGAGCATATAACTGATAGTATTTCATCATCTATGCTCCATTTCCGAGAATAATTCATTTGAATCGTAGTAGATAACTCCAACCTCCTGGTTGTTTTTAAACTTATAGAGATGAAACGTAGTCAGGTGATAAAAAGGAATTAGAAAGAAGCGGAAATTTTGCGAGTTTTGAAAGAGTATAATTGAGAATGCAAAATTTTGCATATTTTTTCTCTCTTATTACTCATAGATCACCCGAAGTAAAACCACTCCTAACAATTCTGTGGTTCAAATTTCAGCTTTCCAAAATTTGGCACAAGTAGTAAGCTGTAAAGTTTTCCAACAATAGGGATTAAAGGGATGCGATAACTTTGATATCTAATCTGAATTCTAATGTAGTGAAAAGAGAAGGGAGAACGAAAGAGAGAAGGGAATAGTCGGTCAGTGTTATGGGATTGAAAGTTTATTTCTCACCGCTCAGGATCCATGTATATAATGTCTAGAGTGAGTGATGTGAAATTCTGTGATGCGGAATGAGTGGAGTGTTTTGTGTAAAACCGGAAGTGCATCATTACATATTATTGATTGTGTATTTACATGTTAGACGGGAAAGTGAGAGAGAAAAAAAAGAAATTTTAGAAAACGAAGTTAAGCACTTCAATGAAAGAAAGTAAATATATGAGAATTACTGTTATTACTGCTGCTGCTCTATTTAATATTTAAATTAAAATATTTAATCTCACTTTTAAAGAGGCAGAAAAATTGGAGAATCGGGAGCTTCAATGATTGAAGCCGTTTGATGGGGAAACCGGAATTGGATGTTATTTGTATGATGCCGGAAGTTTTCTTACGGATTTCCGGAAGTATTAAAAAATATGGTGAATAAATGTAGCCTAGTTATGGCAAATCTATGTGATTATTATCACGCTGTGACTTACTGGGAGCCTTTCCAGCATGGTAGGACCTGAAAGAGCATAACGCTTCGCTGATATAGCCCCCAGAACCTGTTGATAAGGATTGTAAGTGATTGATTAACTCGTACCAACGATTGCTTGCAAGGAAAAAAGATTTTTATTTGAATTTTTGGTCTATGATTGCTCCAGCTCATATAGAAAAAAATGAATAGAAGATTGGCATAGTAAACAAATTTCCAATTTATCTCATCGGAATAATCAGCTTATCTAATCATCAAACTTAACAATGCATTAGTTTATCTTTCTGTGCATCTGTCGCATCTTATAGATCATACTTTTTCTAATATAAGAGCTGCTTCGATGAAATAGAATGAAATCAAAGATTCGGCAACAATTGTCAAAAGAATATATTATAGATTCGAGTCTTTAGAACATTGATAATTGCGTGATTGTGATATGAAGTGATAGTGATTTGAATTAATTTACCGTTATAAAATTCAATCGTTTTGTCGAGTAATTTTTTGCGTTAATTTCAGTTTGATAGTCGTTTGAAGTATTGCGTATCGGTGATGACACCAGATGAGACTCTCTTGTTGAAAGGAGAAACGGATGCGATCTCGGATGAATGGTTCGATGTACTTATGTCGGCGGTTATTCCAGCAAGAGCGCTTCGACTTGGTAGACCAGTTCTTGCTTCTGAATTCTTTGGTAAGCATTTTCAACAATTTTAGAGGGAATATTCCTTTAAGCTTGAGATTGCAATCAAAATACGGATTTAATATCTTTAAATTTTAGGTGAAGCTAATTTTTTGATTGTTTTTTTTTCACCAAATGATATGAAGGAAAGGTTCTTACTTATATCATCTACTCCATCTCGCGATATCTTCGAAACTTTCATTTTATTTGGTGGTCATAGGTATTGAAAGAAAGTTGACAACAACTACTGCAGAGCTAGATGGACGTTCATTAGCACTGCGGAAATAGGAACGAGAAACGACTAATAAAGTAGTCGAAAAGACGAACGTCTGTATCAGATTCTGCTCACAATTAACGACGATGATTGACTATTTGAGGGTATTTTTGAGGATTTCAGTCTATAGATGATGGTTGACAATGGTTGGAATATTACTTATCAAAAACACTCGTGTAGGGTTACATCAGGCGCTGTATATCTTTGCAATTCAATGTTTATATAAACCTCCAATTTGTCCCTCAATAATATCCTTCTTAACATCCACTATTTAATCCACATTGACCACAACGTCTGTCTCATTATGATTTTTCTTTTATTGTTGATTTTATGCATAGAATTTTGTTTTTTCCCATTTTTTTGTCATAGATTTTTATTTATGTTCGCTTGTCTAGGGAAAATCGAAATATGATAAGTTTGATGGGTCGATTGGTCACTTGTCCTCACCTATTTTGCATTAAATTGTCAAGGGAGGGAGATGAGGGGGAGGCTCGGTTGATCAGTTGTGCTCAGCTGTTTCTCATTAACTTTTCGATGCATGGAGGTGAGGGGGAGGGTCTGTTGGTCATTTATCCTCACCTTTCGGTTCTGTTGGATTAAAAAAAAATTATCTTTGCGTTATTATAGGAAAAGAAACCTTTCAAGCAAAGATATTTGATTGACGTCATTTGCGGAATATTATTGACGATCGAACAACTATGTAAAATGCTATATCACTTGAAATTTTTATTTTTCATTTTTTGAGGAGATGAATCTATAGTAGTTATACGGCACATATATTATCGTTATTTTTATGGCTATCATTTCATGCTTCTTAGCACGTTATTTGAATTTAATCCTTCACTACTTGACCCTTTTTCAATCTTCTTTTGATAAAATATTATTTTTCTTTATTTTTTAAGAATTTTTCGCCGTTTATTCGAGAGCAAAATTTGAAATTTATAGATTTCTTATTGGAATTTTAAGTACTTTTTTGGTAACAACTTAAGTTAGATGATGATATGTGCCGTAAATTGAATTGCAGAATGTGCGTGGGATGTCGTATTGGTAGAGAATCCCAAGTTGAAAAAACCAGTGCCGAATCCAGAGAAGATGCCAAATATGTGTAAGAAGAATCCATCATTGAGTGGCCCACAACGATTATGCTTCTATCCACATACGATAATCCTCTGTAAGCGAGGTATTGAGCCGGCATCGATCACCGAATTGCCACCATCTGGCATTCCACCTTTTCGATTATGTGACTTCGTCGAATTTCCTGTAAGTGGATTAGTTTGGTTCAAACCTCAGTTTTATTTCGATATATATCAGTTCAGTTATCTAGTTTTTTATCGTCGTCCATACTTATTGTATTTATAATTAATGTAACCTAGGCTTTTGTTGTCGTTTGGTGAAACCTACACCAAATCAGAGTGAATAGGCTTGACTTGAGATGATAGAGTTATTTGTTCCTCTGAAGCGACAATATTCAGACCTCATTTTCTGTTCGCTGCATGATCCCTAATTATATCCATTTTTTGTATATTTCATTTTCGACTTCAACTTTGATTGGAATATTAGTATCCGATATCGTTTTAATGCGCTTTTTTGCAGCGTAAATATGTGGCAAGTTTTGGATGCCAAGAGAAATTCTTCATAATGCGCATGGGTCGTTCATCACCGTCGGGTTCAGCCGAAGTTTGGGCTCAATGCGAAAGTGAAGAAACTGCTGCTGATATTCACAATAAGCTGAATAAAATTATCGAAAGAGAAAGCGAAAAGAAAAAGCAAATGGTTAATGGGTAAGCGAATTTTTTTTTCAGCTCATTGGGAATTTTCATTCAATACTTAAAAATTTTTTAATTGGTACACTTACTGATGTTAATTTGTTGAAAATTTTCTCTTATTTTGCTTCACTCGTTTCTAATTTATATCCGTTTCGAATTTGGCAAGCTTATTGTTTCGTATTGTTCGTCATATTGTTTTGATTGTATAAAAAAATTTTTAGCGATAAAATGTTTTGAAAAATTTTCATTTTTTAGCATTTCATCCAGCAGAAATTTCACAGAAATTGTGAAAATGGGAAAAATGAAAATTTCATCTTTTTAATTGCTTCACTAACATCTATGAAATTAAATTACATTGCGAATATTTATCGTCAATCAGTAAATTTATTTCTTCTTCAGGCCAATGTTACGTGCCAGTATAAGTGCGGGTGGTCATTTACATCATGAACGAATTCATGCACCGACTAGTCGCCATCGTATGGGATCTGTTGGAAATGCGTATGTGGCGTTATCTTTATTTATTTATTTACTTATTTATTTATTTATTTATTTATTTATTTATTTATTTATTTATTTATCTATTTATTTATTCATTGATTTAATGATGAGAGTGGAAAATAAAAGACCAGAAGGGTCTCAATTCTGACATACGAATTCCCTTATATTGATATCGTTTTTGGGGTTATCACTTTATTTTCTCTTATCGGTTATCATTTTTTTTACAATACGATAGCGAAAGTTATTAATCGACCATCCGATCTTCCATTAGTGGACCAAATGATTGTTCATAGACCGGGCCTACAGTCGGTGGAAGTCAAGCCTTTGATCAACCTTCCATAATGTGTATTGCTAGACTGTGATGGAGGGTTTTAATGTAATATCGATAACTGTTTCGCCGACTACATCGAATACAATCCGTTGAGGATTGCGGAAACCGGAAGTTTATCTATGGCTTGAAAGCTTATTTTAATTTATAAGTGTGCTTATTGTATAGTCTCAAATTTTCTTATTTCTGGGGCAGTATATTGCAATATTCTCTAACGAAATATTTTATCAACATTTTATGACATATCAGTTCGTTTCTTCGTGTAATTTTTATTCATTAATTAGTGGAGAGTAATTATGATGTGAATAATTCAAGTTTCATCTATTGGCAAGAAGTGCTGCTTAATATTGCATTAAATATGCAAATATAAAGATGCTTTCTGCTCTTTTTTTTGCATTAATATTATCATAGCAGCATTGTCATTTCTATGCTCTTGTCGTTTATTTCCGTTTTGAAGTTGTTACTACATGTTCTAAGAAAGCTTTCCATTTATGGCAGTATTCCTCATCATTTCTATTTTAATGCTTCTTTTATCTGGCTGCAGTTCTTTGTAAGCGATGTTTTGCAGGGGCTTAACGGGAAGCGAACTGAAGTTGCGTGAACGACGTGCGCAACTCCGAGATAGTAAGGCGGCGCTGGATTCGTTCGAGGAGATGCTCGAATCTCGATTCATATCAACTCCAACCACCCCTCTCTTTGTTTTTGATGCCTCTTCTCAGAGGTATGCCTTAGATATTATTCTACTTCTATATATATATATATATATATATATATATATATATATATATATATATATATATATATATATATATATATATATACTTTGCCAGTTTGAGTGTCTCCATACTTACGAACAGCAAGAGAATCTTATTTCGGTGCATATTGAATATGGTGCCTGAAAGTAATGGTAGGTAAGTGTAGGAATTGAGTTGAATTTTGCAGGAAGTGGGTTTGTTTCTTGTAGTCGTGCAAGATGATACCGTTATAAAATATATCTCCCCTCTCCTACCTTTCATTTGTGCTCATTAGTAAAGGTGTGCCAATGAGTCAAATTATTGCGGAACTCAGAAAAAATTTTTAATAACGTTTCACTTGTAAAGCATTATGAGTGATGCCATAACAACACAAAGAAAGATAAACTTGCAGAGGACGAATATCATCACCGGATTCTTTTTCGGGCACATTCAACATGGAAACCGCTAGAAGGAAATGCAGTGGAGGCATTATTTCGACTGGATCTCCACTCTCATGGAATCCAGGAGTATTGATGCCTATGCGAGCACATAGTGTTACGGGTACTAGCTGCACATCCGCATCCGAGTCCGCTGCGAATGTGTAAGCATTCTTTTACATTTTTTCACTGCTCTTTTGTTCGTCCAGCTTGATGATTAGATCAGACGAATAGTGTCGAAAAATATTTTATGAATATTTAATTATGGAAGGTCACATCCTTTAAATCAAACCGTGTTCTCAATTTTTAGTTATATTTGTCATCGTCTTAAATGACGTTTGTTGCATATTATTGTTTAAGATTACGTACGCAGAAAAGAACTGAGGTGATCGCCGAAGAGATCCCTTTGGGAAGTTTCCGTCATCTCGACTTAGCTCGACATCGTGCTTCTCTAACTTCATCGTCGGCCGCTGAAGAGACCGAAGATAGGTACGCAATATTTCTTTCTAGGGGGAGGGGATGAGAGGGAGGAGTGGATGTGATTGATATTTTTTGATGTCTCGCTTACAAGCTTTTGATATTTCAGGCGAAAATATCCGCCCTTTCATTCATTCATTTTTCATTATTACGACTAAATGAGAAAGCTCATATATTATATTGTCCAGATCGTAAATTTTCAAATTCTAAGGCTGTGACGAATTGGAACTTGTCGATTGCAAGTATAATTTACATAAGAGGTTATTTTCGCATTTGTGGTGTTTCATTTTGAACGGATTCTTCATTTATGGCATGTGGGATAGTTTGTTAGGATGGAGATTTTCATTGCATTTGCTTCGATTCAAAGGCAGTGAATAGTGCCGAATTGTATATCCGATCATGTGCCAATTTGTTGTCTTTAGTAGATTCTTTTTGAACGATATTTTAGTGGAGGAACGTTACGAATAGTCGATAGTGACGAGCGTTCAATATCTTCGAAATCGGCGAATGATCGTGAAATAGCTGCTACAATCGAACGAATGCTACCGGAAGAATTGAAAGAAAGTTGTGGCCTTCGATTTGGTCATCTCGAAGCTGGATCATTCAGTGGTGGACATTCAGAAGGTGATGACCACAACGATGCGGGATCTTATTCGGCCAGATGTAGTACGAGTACGAATGACGAATTCATATCGACAACACCTGGTGATAGTAAGTGTTTATAAAAGTTCTAAAAGAAATCTAAAGAAATTTCATCGCACTATGCGATTTTTTTTTGTTTCTCTTTTTTTCTGCTGTATAATTCTTTGAAGTAATTTCTGCGATTAAAATTTGATGTTTATATTGATAACATTAATTGGTACTTTATAGTTATTTATGATGGTCATAGATTTTTTTTTTAAATATTTTCATATTTATAAAAGATTTTAGTCATTTTTAAATAGGTTTATTTGTAGTGCGTTAGTTATTTTTCCATCATTTAATTGCGTAAAATGGTTCATATTATGTTGCCAGCAGCAACACTGAACCGTATAGGAGACTGAATACGGATTATGTAATTGCAGTTTAATGTTCTACCATCTAATTACTTACCTATTGTTTCACGTAAAGGTATCTATGAAAGGTAAAAGCAAAAAAACGTTTTGGAAAATGGAATCATTCAACAATAGATGTGATCAGGCGAATTTTTATTTCTTTTCATATTCCAAGGAAATTGGCTACTCATCTAGATAAACACGTTCCATGGACACGGAATAGAATGGATGGCGTTTTTTTACTTCTCATTGCATATCCATCCATCGCCGACGCATGTATGTTTTGTATGAGAATGCTAGTAATCCTAATAATGATCATAGTCACTTCACTCCAATCAGTTTTTTATAGCTGAATTATTTGAAAGCAGATTAATTGGTTAAAAAATTAATTTCCATTTTAAAAAATATTTTATTCTGTTTTTAATTCTATATGGCATTATGGAACATTGCATAAATATTAAGGAGAGTTTGTAATGAATTTTCTTTTTGAAGATATATTTGAAATTAAATGAATTCATTTAGCATCAGAAGATGCATCAGGCGACAATCTGGAATATGCACCAATGGAGATGAACTCATGGTCATCGGGTAGTACGTCTCATCTGGCTGTACCTATTCCATGTGAGTTCACTTTTTCGAATACTGTTGTCTTATTGATGGTTGCGTGCCAAAATAAGTTTTATTCACAAAGCATACTTGCATTCTTAAATAAATTATATATATATATATATATATATATATATATATATATATATATTTATATTTATATTTATATTTATGTATAATGTTTTATATTTGATTGTTATATACATTTCAGTTGAGCAGCAGTACAATTTGGAAGAGGTGCGATCTTATGTATCGGACAGCAGCGATAGCTGTTATTCATCATTGGCACCGAACGGCGCTCCACGGTATGCCACAGTCTATTGTCAAAATGCGATACTCATATATTGTAGCATTGAATTAATTCTATAAGCATATCGTTTTAAGTGATGATGAGTACTACTGTAGGGATGTTTTAAATGATGCATATATGAGATTTGTTAAGGCATATTGTGAAATAGATCTGAAAGTCCTACCTGTATGACATGCTTCCTATACTTGATGTCATGAGCATTTTCGAGGTTCTTTTTTTTGGGGGGGAAGGGGGGAGGAGGAATTGTTATCTTTTTGCTTCGTAGTAATTGAATTTGATACTAGAAGAAGAGGAAGATATTTGTGGAAAGGTGATGCGCATAGATTGATATAAGACGCGCAGAGAAAGGTTTTCATTTGAGCATTTAAGATTAATTCTGAAGAAATCTCACCAAAAATATAAGAAATTCAATATTAGCAAACATGAAAAATATTCCTTGTGAGATTGAAATATAGGATATAGAATATAATAAGAATAAGGAATATAAAAAAATTCTTTGAAATATTCCTTTATTGCTAGATATAAGTGATAGTGGTCGATTTTTAATTAGTGCGATATGTAAAATTATTTTTGAAATTGAAATAACAAGGAAACAGAGAGAATGTTTGGAGGATAAATTAATGCGCATTAAATGCACTCATAAATCCCTACTCATAGTATTATAATTTTAATCGGTAAATTTTGGTATCATCAAAGAGTGAAGTTTCTTCTGATGTGTAATTTGTGATTTTCATATTTATAATATACAGTAGTATTTATAGAATACAGTAATTTAATTTGGTGCAGTAATGCTTGTAACTACCATTAAATAATTCGGGGGCATTTTAATGGGGAAAAAATGATCATTGCAGGCGTAAAATATCTTGTTCAGAGTTGGCTTAATGCTACAAAGAAATCTCTATCATTTCCCTTGGTCTATAGATCGAAAAAACAGTGCAAATACGGGGAAAAACCATTTTCGACCAATAGAAGTGGATTCATTGAGTTAATTTATGTAAAGTTTTGCGTGAATTTTATATAAAATTAAAGCAAGGTTTTGTTTTGAAAAATTTTTGAAGATTTTTTCGGCGAAATAATTCCACAGAGGATATCAACTAAGTGTTTATGGCTAATATGAGTAAGATGGGATAAAGCATAGTTTTATATCTGTATTATTGACCATTCCATATTCAGGACATACTCGTTCGGTTCACATATATCACAACCACAACGGCATATAACAAGGCGACATCATCTACCCGACGATGGTTCGCCACTTCAAGAATCTGTGTATGTTTCTGTCAATTTTCGAACTTTACGAAATTTGTTTATTTATTTTTAAAGTTTTAATAATTTTTTTTTGTTCGGATATTATGCTTTTGTTCATTCCCGCTAAGCTCTAATGAGTGTTTCATAATGCTCTGATTGTTACCATAGCGCAAAGAGTACAACCCTCTCATTTAATAGTGGTCGCTGCGATGGACGTGAACGTCTGATCGAGCCCGGATGTTGACTTTTTGTTTACTTGTTTTGTACGCAGCAGTTTATTAGCAGTCTTCAATATTCCTATGGCAGCACAGCAGAAATCGTCCCTCATCTCTTCTTTTCCCTCGTTGCAGCCTCCTATAGCAAAGCCAGTATCATTTATACTTGTCCTATATATGGAAGACAAGAGCATCCCAGCTGGATTCGATGCGTTTTTTTTTTTTTTTGATTGTTATGTTAAGGAGACTGTTGGTTTTTATTGTTATAAAAAGTTTGGTTGTTACAAAATTTGGCGTTTATTTATATTTTCTTTAGTGGTTCGTCATCGATGCAAAACGGTGTTCATCAACGCGGAATTGAACCCAACAACTCTTTATTATCCTCACAAGAAGATCCTCGCAAGCGTGCATTCTCATTGGGCAGCAAATCTTGGTTTCAGTATGTTCATTTTATTCATATTTATTTATTTATTTAAAAATGAATCGTGATTGGATAATTATCTAAGTTGATTTGATGTCGATTCAGTGACGACTGTTAACTGCATGAATACTGTGGCTTATTTTCCAATAGGGGAGATCGGCTTCATATTTTCTGCATTCGTGCCACCTCCGCCAATTGTTTTCCTTCTTCCTCCACACTCTCATCGCTTTAGTTTTTTTTTTAGATAAGAAAATTCAATTTCCACTGTCATATGAGGGTGGCCTATCCATATGATCCGTTAGTTTCCACGCACTCAGTGAATTCACTTATAGAGAACAATAGAACCTACAATCTTTTGTGGATGACTGTAGTTGCAAAATTGTTTGGGAACGCTTTAGGACCTTCGACTATAAACCTAACGCTTCAAACCTTGAACTGGAAACCCCTCCTAACAGTACTGTTAAAGGTGAAGAAAAACTAATTTTATGTTATTCTTTGAAACTGATTTTTTAAAAAAAATTTTTTAAATGGCGCATTCAAACGTATGATCCGAATTATCTAACTTAGAGACGAGATTCGTGATCATACTTTTGTCTTGTGTACCATAGCTGGGTTCATCTCACTATATAAGCTGAGGCAGCAATGACATCAGATTTAATTTAATCTACCTATCAAAAATAGACTTATTTATTGAATTCGATTGCAGGAAACCATTTCGTAAATTCTCAAGGGATTTTGCGTCACGTACTCATCGTCACTCAAACACATCAGCAGCTTCGTTAGCCAGTTCATATGGAGCACCGAGTGCACACACTTTGCATCTAACAGCAGCGAATACTGTACCACCAATTCAAGCATATATCGCACCTGATCCGTATCCATATTCAAGAGGTACGTCTTAAGTGTTTTTTAAAATTTCGATTAGTTTGGAATAGGACTGCTTCTGAAATCTTCGTTAAGTTTATAGTGATTAGTAATAATAGGCAATAAGGTACTTGTTCCACGGTCTATTATTTCCGCTGCATTTCTTGTAGCTGCGTTCCAATGATGACTATTTCTATGAGTCTTGATAAATGCTATATGGTTATTAAAATTGTTACGGGGATGCATTGCGAGGAGAAGAGGGAGTATATGTCTGACATAGAGTTGGAGATTCGGTGTCTGTGATTAAGCTTCCAGTCCCAGTATGCTGAAACTCGGAGGTAGCTAAGGTTTCTATGCTGCTAGAACCGAAAATTGTAGACTGTGAATCGAGTGCCGTGGAACGAGAACGGGTATTGTCTGAACAGTTCTTTACCATTCAGAACTTGATCATCCTAGCTATTTCTTTGCAGACGTTTAAGAGATGATAGGAGGGAAGAAGGCAATTTTGAATTTTTTTTTTTAAATTTATGGATCATCCTAATGTATGTGTATGTATAAATTATTGATTGATATTCAGTGCGATCTGAAAGCATTGGTTCGGGTCGCTCAACTCCCTACACGCATCGTTCATCCACAAGTGCGGCCATTGTCGATCACGTGCAATTGGATTTCGGTGGTGGTGTTATTCCTCTTGGTCGTTCTGCGAGTGGATCTGTTCATAGTGTAGAAAGCCCAACCAGGTGAGCTCGACCTATATGATTTGAAAACAATAGGAACCTATAGAATTCATTGATGTTTTGATTACTCGCTGTATCAGCAATAGTGTTGAGGAAATAGTTCCCCACTTCTGTGGTCATATGATTGAAATTTAAATATCTTTGATCAGTTGTTAATATTCTCGAAACAACGATAGAATTCCCTCACCTTTGGACAGCACTTAAGCTGCTTCATTGCCAAGGTGATGGACGAATTCGACGGTAGGAATGATTTTTGGAAATTCTCAGTTATACTAATTTGATAGAGCTAACCTTAAACATTATATTAGATTGGACGCAAATGACAGTGGCAGTCGAATTTGCCACTAAGAAATTCCGATATTTCTCGTCTTCGATTAGATTGTTCTCGAATTGCAATTATTCGTTTAACTAAAGGTGGGGAATTGTGGGCATTATTAGTATATTTGACGATAAAAGGGGGGATCTCTACGTACCCCGTCGATGACAATATCATAGAGATTATCAAATATCAGTCAGAATATCCTAATGTCCACTGCTCACTAAATTTTTCACATTAGAGTTTCAATTCCATGACCAGCACATAATGAATCCAATATAGGTAACTCTCAAAAACACGTCCCCAACATATATGACTGTGCAAACTATGATTTACCAAATGATGTTCAAGCAGCTTGGCTTACCTGAGCCAACAATAGGCAATTGAATGAATCGATCCAGATGATAGGAATTGATTCAATGCCGCAAAATTTTTCACCTGAGTAGAAGCAGTGAAGTTGGGTCGCAGTCGAGTTGTTGCAACGCCATTATCAGAAAGTTCAAGACCTATTGGTGATATCCTAATATTTCTGATCCTTGGCCGTGCACTTGCACTTGGGAACGTCAAATATGAGGAGTTTGAGTGGCAGTAACTATCGCTGAGGCTGCGCGGATGATGCTGCATCCCGCAGTGATCTTTCGAGGATCCCCAACTGCATGTATAAACAGCACTCATACTCTCCTGCACTCGAAGCTGCACAACGTGCAGCAATTAGAAGGGCATGTTGTTGCTCGAGTAAGGATATCGTTGTCGACTCTAGGGAAGCTCGAGCTTCGGCTTTCGTGTCGTACTGTTCAGGATTCTTGAAGAGGTTTCTGCCCTTTGTTCTAATCCCATCTCCCATACCCGCTTACCAGTTGCCTGCCTAGAATAGTTCTATTTGAAGTATTCATTATAGATCTCGTACATCATCATTCGGTTGTGGTCAACGTTTGCTACAATCAGTGCGCGATCCTGGTGATATTGTTGTTCATACAGTAGACGTACAAGATGTCGAACCTTTCTGCCATCCACATTTATCTTCTATGAGGGAAAAACCAACATCACCGAGGCAACAACAAAGTAAATTTTTATACGTTTTTAATACTTTTAATAATAATAAGTTACTTTCACCCTCATATTTATGATGTCTTTGCTGCTTGAAAAGTTTGCAAAAATATACTGTTAAGGATTCAGATACTTTCATTTCATTGGTTCATTGAGATAAAGTGTACACTACATTTTACTATAATTATCGTATACAGTGCACATGATAGTGACCGCCTTTCTCATTGTGGATTTAGGAGGAGTGGTTGGGGGAACTGGTTCATTGAGTGTTTATAAATTTTTGTTTATAAATTCTCGTTGAAAGGAATTGTGAGTTATGGGCATCATGTTCACAATGATAGATAAATTTTTTCTTTATTTACTGAACTCTCTTCATTCACTCTCTTCATTTATTATTTCTAGCGGCATATGAACAAATACGTTAGCGCGATAAGGAACAAGAAGGTTCCTCATGGAGGGATTCTATCACATAAGTTGTTGACTCCTTTGAAGGGAGTCAACTGCACATTAGTCGCGCAGTTGACTCCGTTGAATAGACCGTTTCTGCACTTCTCGTTTAGTTCGGGAATATTATCCAAAGTAACATATATATATATATATGTATATATATATATATATATATGTATATATATATATATATATAATCTCTTCTTTGTATGTCTTTTGCTACAATTATGGCATTAGACTGTATAAGCTATAATCATTGTCGTTCTTTTGCTTACTGCCTTAAAATTCAAATATGCATGAAAATATGCAAGTTTTTTTCAGTTGAAGACGATGACTATGTGGATAGGGATGTGGGAATGAGTGACGACTATGTATTGAGTGATGCGGTGTTGCACGAACTGACAAGTGAACAATACGGATGTGTGCCAGTAGCGTCATGTTCGACTATTGGTGAAGTGCAGCATAGCGGTGGAAACTTTGCCGATTCAAGAAGTTCACAATTTTTCGAAACTATACAGGAAAATATCTCCGGACGATCATCACGTGCCTCATCGGGGTAATAATTTGCAAGTAAATATTTACTTCAATCGAATGTTTATAGTTGATTATATGAGCATGGAAATATTAGCATACCATATATAGCGTTACCAGTCCAGTTCAATATTTCATGCTCTAAAATATATTTGATTTCATTTAAGAACAGTGATCTTCGAGGAGATCAAGTATGCTTGCATCTACATAAGCGATATCAAGTATGTTGGCGCAGAATATGTAAATTTTCTGTGATGGCAAAATGCTTAATTTCACAAATATCTGAAGAATACGGTCGGTAATGTTTATGTATGCGTTAATATGCTGACACACATACAAATATTCTTTAGAAATATTTGGAAAAGGGATGGATATGAATTTCATAGCTTATTTTTGAGGGTTTTTTTTATCGCTTTGAACCTTCAAGTTCCAAGGTATAGACGAGCAAATAAGTTACATACAGGAGCCGATTAGAATGCTTAAGAAGTATGCAAAAGTATGCCTGAAGATTGAAAAAAAAATTTTTACAGAAGACGAACTTTTCTAATATTCGATTCGGTTTAGATCTGATGGTGGTGAACAAAATAAAGGAAATTGGTCGGCAAAAGCGATGAAAGGAAGCAGTGGGAATATGACGACGAAAGAAAGAGAGGATCATTGCTGCAAAGAGGAATCGTCTGCGGCAGTTGAAGAAGGCATTGATCGGGAACAGCAGCATATCAAAGATGAACACGAAGATACTGACGAATCGTTGGGTGAAACCAGTATGATAGGATCGTTGAAGTATATCGCCGGTACTCCTCAAAAACATGGTAGTTTGCCAAAATTATGGCAAAGCGATTGTAACGATGGTCGTCGTCATTTACTAAGCCGTGATGATTCAGATCTCAAATATGTCCTCATTGATGTAAGTGTTTGCTTATTGCCTCAATTTTTTATTCGATATTTTATTTAATTTATTCGTTAAATTTATACATTTTAATCCATTTTACTGAACGATAAATCGTTTCATAAATATGGGAGAGGGAGTGGAATAGAATTCAATATCCCTTTCATACTTATCCCTGGAAGTTAGTCAAGCTCCATTTTTCCTATTATGTCGAATTCTTCACTTGTTTAGATTTGTGAAATGTTTTTAAGTGTTTGGCCAATAATAGTGGGATTTATTGTTCGTTTTTCTTTTCTTTTTTTTCGTTTCTATCTGTAGCGTTTTCACATAACTTTGCAATGTGAAACCACTGGGGGGATAAGGGGGAGGGGGAAGACGGAATGGGAATGCGAAGTGAATCTGAAATTTAGCCAATTTTCTCATAATTGCTGCACTATCGGTGTTTTCAAGATGAGCAAACGAATGAGATTGCTTTTTCACGCTATCTTTTAATATACGTGTATAATGAAAGATAAAAGATGAGAGCAATGCAGCAACAAATTATGCAAATTTTCAAGTGACTTATGACATCATTGGTGAAGGGGGTGGGGGGGGGGGGGAAGCGTTTGACGAAAGGGGAGTTGAGCTCAAATGGAAGTGAATGACTGAAACTTATTGTATTTTGCATAAAATGATATAATGATTATGTGATAATTTATTTCAGCTTACTCGTCCGACGGGTGTTGTGAATCGGAAACGTTCAAAGAGTAGTTCAGTATGTGTTGGCGTTAGCTCACTTGATTATGCGCAGCTGCAACCACCCGCCACTACATTCGCACCATTTTCCAATAAAACTCTTCTTTAAAGTTATTCATTCATTGTATATATTTATCATTTTATAGGCGCAGATATGTCCTTGATCTTTGATCGATTGTCATTCACCGATGATCAAAAGTATCTCTAGGCGGATTGCTTTGTTTTAAACCACATGCTAGAGAGAGCTCTCTCCTTTCGTTTTCGAGAGGAGACGAGAGTGCATTTACGATTAGGCTGATGATCATTTAAGAGTGACATAGTTGACGGGGAGGAATTCTAAGATGGGAACTTTTGAAAATATTTATAGTATTTTTTATTAAATCACTTCGATCTTACTTGCAATTGACTGGTTATGGGAAAGGTGTTCTTAGAAAATATACTCTCTCAAAGGTACTCTTAGATATATAAACCATATTTGCATATTTCAAAAAGCATTTTTTAAAATGGTATATGATCAAATTTAATGAGATGCGCAAATGCGATTTGAAATGTGATCTTATCGGATCATTAGCTTTCATAGCTGTGATCTCTGTTTCTTCTTTATTATTTTTCTAACAGACAGTTTAATCTTCTTTTTTTTTGTTATTTCTTTGTGCACATTTATGGCAGTGATGGTGATTGTTCAATGTTGTATATCTATTAGTAGATTGCATTGCCTTTGATTTTTGGTTTTTCCTGTGTTGTGCCTTTTTTCAAAAAATAAAAAATAAAAAATTGGCACGACGGTTATGTTGATCTTTTATGGGCAGAATTGTAAATTTGTGAATATTATATTACAACTATGAACGCCATATTGTGAAATTACAACTATGACGTGTATATTAATAGTGATGTTGCTTTTATTTATTATTTTCTTTTAATCCCGGTATTTACTCATTTTTGATAAATTTATTTTTTTGTGGGAAAATAAATGAGTGAAATTTTTATGTTGCTCAGTTTTGTTCTAATAATCGTTGTAAACGATATTCGTATTATTTATTTATTGACGTTTATCAACGAGTGATTTTTATTTTAATAGATAGTTTTTTTTTTCAATTGCAATTATGATTATCATTTCTATTCATTTCAAGTATTCGAGCAGCTAATTGATTTTATGAAAACATATCTTAATTCGATATATAAATATAGTGAAAGGAATTTCTCATAGTTGAGCAATTTGTGTAATATGTTTAAAGGATGGAAGCCAAAAGTTTTTATTATCTTTATTGAAGTTTCTTTTATATTCATTTATTTATGTATTTTTATTTATATGTTGGTATAATTGGAGAGTGCAATCATAAGTGCACATTTATTCATATATAACTGTAAAATACTATTGTTATTTATTAATGTTTTTGCACACATTTACTATTGTAAGTAACAAGTGGGATGCATGTTTCCAACACAAATGAGGTGGACGGTACCATTTGCTTGCAAGGGAGTTTAGACACTTAGAATTAGGAAGGGGGAGTGAGATTGCATGTAAGTGCTCGTGAAGTTGCTTTCCTAAAAGCACAGCAAAAATAAAAGCTTGCCAATGCATAGGCGTTGAAAAGTAGGAATATTCTGCTGCAGTAGACAGGTATAGTAATGCTTGCAAATATTAGGTTATTGCATAAGTTCGAAGTTCTAATCCGAACTCTAGAGAGACGTAGGTGTATTCAGGTAGAGTTATACTTGAATTGAATTCTGTTAATTGAATTGAACATCATAGAGCCAACATATATTTGCCAGCGAAGTGCAAGTTCATTCTGTCAGAAGTGCAAAAGTCCATATTATTGGAGCTGATGAAGTGTTCGAAGGTCATTGTAGCAGATTCTCTGTTATTGAACATTTCCTAGCGCAGGAAGAGTTCCGAATGTGCAGATATGTGGTATTTTTTAGGGGCAGTTTGTGCAAATAAGCTGGGTGAGAGAAATTTTGTACCACCAATTAGCTAGTTTCCGTGCAAGAATTCGTGATACATGTGATCATGAAATAGTATTGGGCTTCTCGACCGACTAGCCTTGATCGCAGTTGTTTGATTTTCAAGTACAAGTCGTCGATTAACGGACAGTAGTTTTCAGCAGTCATGATTTCGTTGGAATTCGGAAACTTCGGTAGATTGGTTCAGCCACTGTCCTCCAGACGTTGGCCGTGATCTTCGTTCAGTGGAGAATGGACCTGGGAATATGCAAACGAAGTTCGCTTGTCTCGGTCCGTCAACCACAACGCTTACGGATTACTTCAGAGTGAGTGTCTTTCATTATAAGTTACAATTATGCTCAAAAAAGGCTCCGCTTAGTTCCGTTTAAGTTCCGCTTAGTTCCTTTTTTTTTCAATGAAATTGTGTGGAACTCATTTTTGCAGGGTTTTTTTTGGTTGGCCAATTGAATGTGCATGATAGGTAATGTTGAATTATCAACGACCAATTCTTCAGCCACTTTTCGTGGATTCCGTTCTGTTAGCGCTTTCAGTCTTCCACTAATGCCCTATCGCGTCTTCCACATCACTCATTTTGAGGAGACTTATCTTCGCTCTTATTGCCCATCTTCCGGTACCAATTGTGGTGTTGATCTTTCTAGCGGTAGCTGCAGCACTGCTTGCATTACTCTGCTCTTAAAGGTAAAATTCTCGAAAAATGCGATAACCCATATCAGTAAAAGTTGCGTCCGATATGCGAGAAATAAAAAAAATTTTATGGACAGTACATACCCAATAGTCAACAACATTCGGTTCAATTGGCAGGCAACTTTGTATTGGAAGAGGCGAAGTTGAAGTCTGATGTTTGGCAAACTATTTTCATTGTGGGCTCAGCCTGGCATCATCTCTCATCTATTGAAGCTGTAAATCGCCTGGCCTGTATGCCGTGCAACGGGTTTCCTTCGTGGTATAGCGAGTGTAACTGGTAATTAATAAATTGTAGATCAACTGCTTTCGGTCAGAACAGAGATGTAGTGACCGTAAGACAGAGCAAACTTTCTATGAGTGCCTTAAGGCAAGGGTCGGTGCGTATAAAAGACGAGCGTGTTGCATACGCGCAATGAGTGTGCTTCTAGCCCATCCATCACATGAGGCGTTATGCTTGCGAATGTTAGTGTGGACCGTATTGATGTACAATTGGTACACGAAGTGACTTGGGCATGAGGAGTGCCTGGGTTCGTTGGCGCAGAAGTGGCACTTCTTTGTGCCAACGCTCTGTCAGAGCGACATCTTCCCTGCCATTGTGTCATCCCCTCCGCCTTACTGTTCTTGATTTTTTTAGGCTTGATAAAAGCCTTAACCTCTTGTTTTGTCGTCAGAACAGTATCTGGTCCAGCCTCGAAAGAGAAGGAGTTTGCAAATCCTTTAGGGACAAATTAAGGGTAGAGGGCAAAAACAGGAATCATACAGTCTTACTCAAGTTGATCTGTCCATGTAGAGGGGTTCTGGATTCATTCGTGATTCGGGAACTTATAGGCAACCTAAATTAAGACTGTTTGAAGAAAGAGTACGCAGGGGAGCCTTCGCGACTGCTGGGCCCTCAGCTTGGGTAGGGTGCTCTTGCTTGGTACAGGCGATCTTGAGCGGAATTCCCGAAATCGCTTCGAGCATGGCGCTAGAGAAATGGTCAGAGACCAAGGTACTTGCGAGTGACTACCTTGGCGTGATCTATGCTAGGCCTGCCTACCGTTGCGACGAATGATTCACGGCTTCTTCATATGGGAGAGAAACTTCGTTTCTGCCATGCCTTCTTGCCGGTGAACTGTAGGGGTTTGGTTCTCCTTTACAGGTGTTCCTCCCCGCTTCTTGAGAGGGAGTGATCGAAAGCCTGTCTGTCTTTAGAGTGGTCGAAGTTGGCAAGTTCGAACTGTTGGAACTCGTTGGTCTTGGTTATTTACAGGTTTCTCCGCGCGCATTGAGATGGGCTTGAATGATGGCCTTTCAATGTCGCTCAAGCCCAACCAACTTTCTAGTTTTTTCTCCCCGAAAGTTGTTGAATAATTTGTTCTTCGTGCGTTTTTTAATCTTTTAGAGGTTAAATGACTCCTATTACTTAACGCTTCTGAGTCATACATAGGTGGTATGAAAATTTTTGTGTGCTCATTTCTTATTTTGGTAGCCTAATGTTTTCGACCTTTTGACGAAGATTCTTGGCTACAAATATATTCAACTGAGCACACCGAAAGTATTTTAAGCGTTGAAATAGCGTATGGATGAGGAAATGAGGGATGCGACTACCTCGTTCCTTAAGTTTTTTTCTTAATGTGTGGATAGCGGGACTCTTTATACACATTTATAGTCAAAGCGGTGTCAACGGTATACTACCTTCTTTGATGTTATGTAAATTCGGTTCAAGTTGAATTCTATCGTCGAAGTTTAAAAAACACAAATTAGACAGGTGCCGTCGAAGCGAACTACCTTCAACTTCCACTGACGATGACAACTAGCTGGTATGACGTTCGCGGGGCATTTCATTCTTGGCAATACGATGCGGCCGTGAGGGAGGCGCGATGAATAAATCGATGCGAACGCGATCAACAACGTGCTATGTGCATGCAAAGAGATGGCAGTCATACGAACACACCAGTGTACACTTCGAGGACACACCATTGAATGCGATGCGTACGTGGTGTTGCTATTGGATCGCTCCATTCCTTATGTGGCACAGGGTGGATACGAAACGATGGACCGAGGAAGATGAAGCAAGACGAATACAACAGGTTGGTGACAAGCTTTCTTTGATTGATCATAATAACCCACTGAACCGATATACTAGTAGTATATGATGTCTGAACGAAATGGTTTTCGACAACAAAATAAGGACGTTCTAAAAGATCCTTAAACTTCTCTATTATCTTTCGCATATGATTAGCCATGGGGCCGGGCGGCTTATTGAGAGGAAGATGAAAGCAACTGCGTTACTCTTCTGAATCCTATGGCAAAGACCATATTATTTGAATAGTGTTCATTGATCTCAAATCCTTTAATTTTTGTTTATTGTGCTGGGGGTGATTCATCGAAGCGATTGTATAAGGTTTGCCTATATGGCTATTGTAAACAAATTAAAAGCGACGACTCCCCATTCTAATAGAAAGCAAAGAAAATATTTAAAAATAATTATTAATCTATCGAAGCGAATTTAATTCAATCGGCCATAGAAAGAAAGAAAACATTAGGCGATCGTTCATGATGGGAATACCGACGATTTTGTCTCATAGAGGATTCCACCGTCGAATTTGAGAAAAATTATGGATCCATGTGTGTAGTTTAATAGGCCCCCTACCTCGCCCCCTACGTCTATTAAATGGGATTTTATATTTAGCATGACGCTTAGGCCTCCTATGTATGCTGTGTGCTAATGTATTTTGCCGTTTTCTACTCTTGCTCCTACAAGCACGGCCCACCTACTTGTTAACCTCTGCAGGTATTTCCTGCTTTGTAGCAATTTTACGCTCCCATTTACGAATTACATAGTATAACCATCCGCGCCTTTGTGTAGGGATCTATGAATACTTGTGTGTATATATGTGCATGCCTTGTGTATTATACGATAGTCTCAATTTTATAATCATTGAACTGGAATTAGGAACTTTAGTATGTAAAGTATGCATCGTAGAGATTTTACCGTAAAACTTATAGACACCTACTGTAGCATCATTTATGTTGATCGATCAATTGCGAATTGATTTATAGGCATTTGAGAGAGGCAAAAAATTTGCATACAATTTCAGAAAGATGAATTTTCTGCAGAAGATTTATAGGAATGAACCGATCCGTTGAAACATGAGATCACATCTTCATTTATCCTATAATTTTTTTTTTTGTTGCTACTAAATGGAAGTCGGTTCGTTTGATGAGCAGATTACAAAAGTGTAGGTCTTCATCTATTTATTGTCGATCATGTCTAAATCTTGAAAAATGACTGATCACTTTCAAGATATCTTTCTGGGTTCATTTGATTTAATATTCAGATTTAGTTGATTAGATGAAAAATATGTATTGTAAAGAATAGCACAGCGCTTATTTTACCGTCGTTTTCTTTAGATACACACTAGAATCTAACTTTGAAATGATCATAGATGAATCCCAAAAAAAGTTTTATTAAACTTCGCACTGATATCATCGAATTATCTGCTTATGAACCGCTTAAAAATAGAACTTTTATCTTAGCCTTTATAAAGGTCAGCAAAGTGATATACATAATTTTATTTTTTTAAAGAGGGGAACATTTTTTCTTCTAAATAACACTATTTATGCAGCTACTAGAATTTTTTAATGCTGACAAGGGGAGGATTACTTGAACATAAATTTTGCTAGTTTCGTTTATCGTATTTTATGTAACGATCTTTAAAGATGCACTCATTCATCTTCGCTATATTCCTCAGCATAAACTGATTGAATATTATCTTGGCCAATATGATAATATCATCAAATATTCCCTTTGTATTCGGTTTTTTACTTTATAAAAATTATTCTCATTATTAGGGAATCTCTAGTGCACTTTTTATTTCTTTTTGATTTATTTTCAGTTGAAAGAGGCCGAACAATTGGAATTTCAATTGGAGCAACAATCTCAGATGGATAGTCGTCTTCTCGAAGGGAGTTTGCCAAGAAAGTCCGATATGCTATTCGATGAGGAAACGTCTTTTGAAAAACGACCGAGCAGTAGATATTTTCTGAAACGTAATCGAGAAGATATCTTCGATGTATCTACAGGTTTATAACTTTCGATCATTTCTTTATATCATTTAGAGATGCCATCTATTTCCTATTAGCGAATAGCATTTTTTTCTTTGAAATTTCGTATCCATTTCGACGAAAAAAAGAGTTTCGGTTTCAAAAATCTTCCAATATTTGTGAGTAGGTGAACCTGTAAGAAATACTCTTTCTTTTTTTTTAAATCTTTTTAACGCTTTCTTGCCTTTCTTATTCGAATGTTTTTTAATCTCTGATATTTAATCATTAAGTTTAAGAGATGATAGAGTACCAAAATCAATAGAACATTTTCGTTATTTAATGTAGCTTATCGTAGCACAGCATACTTAAATAGAGTTAGTCGATAAGATTTTCCACGCGGCTTATGAAATATCGCATTGTTTACGCGATATGGTTGATGAGCTTCCATTCAAGTTTCAGCAACAACCCCATCCCAGCAAACGAATTGGTGCTATCATTGTGCAACTCCGTTAAGTCGGGTACATCCCAACATGAGACGTGCCATCGAAATGCTACTATCTTTGCGACGAACTGCGTATCCATCGGATGTGGTCAACGCCGAATGCACCGAACCAAGGAATCTCTCTCGATTGGCTACCGAACAGTGCCGCCATCCACATTGTCAGACACTCATACTAACAGATCATGATGCAGGTATTATAGATGATTTTCCCTTATTGCTTCTAATATGGTATTTCGACAAAGTTTTGCTATTTATTGAAGATTCTAGCGCCTGCGATGTAATATTTTGTAGGCACATTTCTTCTTTGAATATTTGTTCCTTAATATCACCTGAATAATTTCAACGTCTAAACGATAGAACAAGATCGGTTCTCTATGCCATACCTCAACTGATAATAGTTGTAGGCTATACCTCAACTGATAACACTTAGGAATAGAGTATCGATTCCTGTGCATTTTAGTTACTTATGGCAATGGGGAATTCATCGATAGCGATCGGTTGTCAGTTATTGGCATGACTTGTCGGTGGCAGCTATCTGCCGTAGTTGCTCAGTAGTATTGCGGCGTCTGAGGGGGATAGCAATAATTTGGAGGCAACCATTGAGAAGAGGCACATTTGCATTCTGATCTATCTCTCTTTATCAATTCTTAATTCTTCTCTACTAAAATCTGCCGTTGTTGATCTATATTCTATCTTGTGGAGCAGTTGATTAAGTGATAAAACTTCGCCATCATCCTACGATATCTTACTAATCCGGCCAATTCGGCTTTTATATTTTCTATTCATCATTTGATTTGACCGGTGATTGGTGTTGCACGATGACCAAAAATTCTATCGGCAATTGCATCGGCCATCCACCTTCGAAAACCAGAAGATGGTGGACGGGGGTGGAATGTTGAGCATATTCCATAGGTCGAACCTTGCAGGATGCTCGTCATCAATATTTTATTGATCAATGATTGAAGGAGTGTAAAATTTGCAGGAAGCGCTTTTACAATTCGTGGATGTGCGGAAAGATTTGGCGCAATCAACGAGAAAATGCTCGAAGCGCGAGGCGACAATACTTGTCAACGGTAAGTGTTCAACGATCCGCACTGTAATACCACATCTATTGCATGATCACCCAATCGAATAGCATTCTTATTTCGTACCTTTATCACTTTACTATCTCTATTGTTTGTTTCAAAAAGGGTTCTTATTTCAAACGTCTGAAGTGCAAAAAGATATAAAAAATCTGCTAATATGAAAGTAAGAATAGATAAAAGAAAAAACAATAGAAACAACGATAAATGGAAAATAGCTAAATATCCGCCAGAGGCATCGAATATCTCAAGTTTCATTATGCGATATCAAAACCACCGAAACGCGATTTCAAAGAGAACGGAGTGAGCGGGCAAACGATATTAGCAAGAAATAGATTCTAGGTTCATGGAATATTAGATGGGAAACTATACGGAGCACGGTTTATGATGCATTTAAGAATTCGAATGCCTATATCGTTCTATTAAGTTCTATGAGAATGAAATAAATTAAAGTATGATATAATTTCATATATATGATTCTATGCTTTAAATGCTTATCATTTTCGATAATTGCAGATTGCATGATAAGCTGGATATACAAGAGTGCATTTGCCGGTATCGAAAATATTGTTATCCTGGTGCGGAACGAGCGTTCTTTTCAGGAGGGCGAACGCAGTTCAACTCATTGCGATTACTTAATAATGCAGTAATATTGTTAGCATTTTTACGATTTATTTTATAATTCGTAGTTTAATTTTTAATTAGCCTAATATTAAAGTCATCCTATTTGGAATTGCAAAGCTATAAGAAATAAACAGAGAGTAGAGTATATGTCAAGTAATATCCAAGGAAATGATCAGTGAAACCTTGATAAAATTGATAGAATAAAGGAGATCTGGGGGAGGAAATGATAAAATCAAAGCTGCTTAAAATTGCATGGATATTTATTGTAATCTTAGAGTCTTTTATACGTCCGTAATTGATTGATAAATTTAAAAAGAGGAAATAATCTTAGTTTTCTATTTTAAATCTCTTTTTCGTAATCCTTTGACTAATTTCAGACGTGAAAAAAGAGATGATTGACGTTGAGATTAAAAAATTCGGAATTTTATTAAACTTATTTACTGTCAGGAACATTGCATTAGTTTGCAGAAAAGTAAAAATTCTTGAAAAAGCGCACAAACATTTGTTTAAATTATCGTTTCCGCTCAAAATATTTTCATTCAGTGCTCGTATATTTGTTGCAACTTCGCATATCATTGAAAAAAATCCTCTTTTCATTCATATATCTCTATAACCTAATTAATAGAAGGAAGTTGAAATTTTTTGGTGAAAATCTGAATAGCCCAGAAAAAAATTTTCTTAATGTGATTTATTCCTCTTTTCTACGATCCACCATAAGTAGCAGTTGGAAAAAAAGATTTCCCTCTAAAATTCCCGTATGATCTTCGAACCTATTGTATGCTTTACTTCACGGCCTAGGAAGAACCTATTGTTTGCACTTTTCGTTTATTTGCAATTGGCGTTGAAGAGAGGAAATTTTCATATCCCCAACCATCTTTTGCCTTTTCCATTAATTTTTGTGCATGCACCTTCGCAGTTACTGAGTGAATTAGTCACACTTTCAGTATTGTGATCGTTAAGAATAGGTCTCATTGACGAAAGCATCACCCCTCTCCTTCGGTTGTTTAAAGTTCTATGCAATTAAATCCAGGATGCTCAAGTTTTAAAGGTGATAGAAATTTGTGGATAGATTTCTTTGCGATCAGTCTGTACCATGGGTGTATAATTCTGAAGTCTCTCTATCAGGTTCCATGTGATTCACATATTTCAAATTACTGGCAATCATCTCTGCCTAAAACTTATCGTAGAATTCCAACATGAGGCAACTTTTAAGCGCTGTCTTGAGAATGTTAGCGATAAGGACCACACAGAAAGGAAACATATGAATTTTGGAGATATGAATTCAATGAAATTTTATGTATTTTATGATTCCATTACTCGTAAAAGAGCCAATTATGAATTCAGTCATCATTTTGGAAGCTATTATCGACCTTTTTTTTATAATATATTTTTTTTACAGCGGACGAATCGTGCTGTTATCGTCGGATTAAAAGTATGCACAGATAGGCGATTGTGAGAATGTGATGAGATTCAATCTCTTTTTCGCTCAGAAGTAAAGCTTGTTGTAGCAATAGTTGAAAATATTTCAGCATCGATTTGTAAACGCTTTCTGCCTTCAAATAGTTATTGATGTTTATTTCAATTTGCTACTAAAATCGTCGATGCTTTAGATATTCGTTTTGTTGTCACATTATTGACATAACCTCACGATATTTTAAATGAGCCCGCTAGCAATAGTTTATATTATGGACGAACACATCCGATGCCCGATTCGTCCACTGTTTTAACGTTTATTTCCTCTATATTCGGAAGTTAGTTTTCTTATTTCATATCCGGAGATTTCGTCTGTTCCATCTGTTTTTTTTTTTCTTTATTATGATTTTCACTATAATAGATTGAAAAATTTAGTGATTTTTTAGGAGAGCTCTATTCTTATTTATTTTACTCGCTTTATCCTGGCTATCGTTTTATGCATGGATCTACTTTATCTTACTTCGTCAAACTTTTGTATTAACAGTGTGTCTGTCGAATGTTCATTTCATGTCATTATTGCCCACCTGATGGTGATGAGGAAGGCTGCAAGGGAGTATTTCACGATTCCACATAACAGCTGTCTTGTCACAAGTGTTCATCATCGATCAGTATTCATTGTTGACGTTGGAATACGTTCATCTTAGCGGCTATTCTTTTCTTTATGCTTATCGCAATCTACACTTAAAACTTGAGCATTCTTTATTCTACAAGCGCATGCTTTATGCTCCTTCTTTTCTCTCTTATTTTTGAGGTTTTTTTATTGTTTCAATATTCCTCGAAGTTGTATACTCGATCCTCATACCATTATTGCTAAAAAAATTAATTTGCCAGCCGTTATTATGATTAGAGGTAGTTAGGTAGGTTTATTACAGGTAAATCTTTTTTGACGTTTTCTGGAATATATATATATATATATATATATATATATATATATATATATATGTATATGTATATATATATAGTGTGTGATATTGCGTGCTGAAATTTTCTGTCATTTTTTCATGTCTTTTTCTTTGAAGGTATCCGAAGTGTTTCTGTACCGGAAATAAACGTTTCTTCATAACTTATTGATTTATGTTAAAAATTCTATCGGTTGCATAGTCCATCAAAATTTATTGACAGCTATTGATGAATTCCTCTGCATGTGTCAAGTGCAGATCGTTGTTATTCGCTTTGATCGTCTTATGCAAACATAATCAAAAATAGTTTCGCTAAACTTTCTGGAAACGGATCATTTCTGTAGCAAATATTAAAGTGACGTTACTATCGACGAATAACACAGGCATTAGTTTATTTCTTGTGCTGACGATTACGCTAGTCATACAAGAATGATCAATTTTAGGATGTCTGAAGATGATTTTAGAAATTTCTAAATATTGATTTTATGGGTATTTATGGATTTTTTATGCATAAATATTTTATGGATATTGGCTAGATAGACGGCATTCTCGAATTTTGAAATTTATTCAATCTAGATCTTTGATATTTGAAAATTTACTAACACTTGCAAGTATATAGGTGATCTGTTAAGTGTATTTTTCATAAGCACATAGGCAAGTAAAACTTAATTAAGTGCCTTTTTTTCGACAGAATCAATCGTATTCGTTTGGTCTGTCATGAAAGAAGAAAAATTAGCACTTCTAGGCTAGACGTTATGCGTTTCCTCTATATTCTTAGGTAGTTGATTTACTTCTGCATTTTTCTTTAGCTATCTATTTGTGCATTATTATTTTCATAACTATTTGCATATTCTTTTCTGCATAGATATTTGCGTATCATTTAGCAGTATATTTTATGCAAATTTTATCTAAGTTAACTGTGTTATTTATGCAAATTTTATTTAAGTTTTTGTATTCTCTATGTGCAAAACTCAGATATCTTTAGTGAAAATCTTGTGATTTTAATATGCAAAGTTGTGAGGTGCACAAACGTCACAATATTAAGTTGTGTGTTTTTTCAGTGAAAAAGGAAGCAATACGTTCAAGTTGCGAATCGAATGACAATAACGACATATGGTGTCGGCTAAATTGTGCGATATCTCCGAAATTCGACCACATCTTTATCTTAGTGGATTTGGTTGTATTACCGAAAAGGTTAATTTTAATTAGTTTCTTTGGAATATTTTGTCGGCATTAAATGCCTCAGTAATGATCGGATGCCCATTAAATCCATCGGCTAATGAAATTTTCTGTATTTTTGAAGGGCTATAAAAAATTCATTGCATTGGCGGATGGGGGTGCGGGAAGGTAAACCACCCATGGGTTGGATTTGCTGCTCACAAACCCATGGGTTTGAAGATGTATTCCAATTGATACTTGTAAGTATTTATCTAAGCGTTGCCTAAATGTGTAAGTTATAACTTTATATTACTTTTTTGGTTATGCGGTTAATTTAATTCCCTTCGATAACGAGACATTCTTTTGCATTATTTAGAAGATAACCTATAATCACTTATATACAATCGAATGAAATATTTAAGAACACTTGAATTATAGTGTCATAGTTAAGAAAGCACCCGTCACATTTAGAAAAATTCATTGTTATTTAAAAGTTAAATTGATTGCAATACATTTAGAAGTTAACTCAACTCGGTATAACAAACGTGGTCGACGTGACCAATATTCCAAATAATCCTCGATACGCTGGAATTGAATATCTCGACGCTCGTGTCGATGACAATATCATCTCGAATATAGGACAATATTTCGATAAAGTAGCCGAATTTGTTGAGGAAACTCGAAAAAAGGTACATTTTATTCGTATTTCAGGTTTATATGACAACGAATAAAATATGCATAATAGGGATAGCAAATCCCTTTTGCAATAAATAAACAACTTTTTATAGTAAGTACTTGTTAAATTGATAGGATAGGATAGTTGTTTCAACAAAAAAGGATTTCTTCGGGCCAATAAAAATTTTTTTTTTCGCAATTTCATTGGCCTTTTTTCCTCCCATCGAGATCATTTCTCTCTGAATTAATGCTCTCATTTCGGATATGGCACATCACGCCGCATATATTATAATTTTAAGTGAGTGTTTTCTCAAATAAATAATTCAGGATGAGATGATAGTGAAATTTTTGTTTTTTTTGCGATTTTTGCGGGAGCAAGTAGAGATTAAACAACCTCAACATTTCTATTTTTACGGCCTAATTTTTTAAATATCAAAATTTCACCAATCGATGATCGTTTCATCGAGTGGTGGAAGTCTTTTCCGTCAAGTGGCATTGTCCATTGATTCATTTGACCGGTGAATGGGAAATCGAACTGTCCGACTTACCCAAGCGGTCGAATTTTCTGACCAATTTAGATCGATCGGAAACCGATCAAAAATGTTTTCATCGAATTGATCTAAGAACGTTTGAAGCAGTGAAAACTGAATTTTGCATTGAATAGCAATAGCGATAGCCTCGATGTTTTGTGTTCAGCATCGTGAATTTATGATTTTTTTATTGATGCAAGCGTTCATCGTGATGGCTAATCGAAGCATTTGCTTTCTGAATCGGAGCCAGATGTTTTGATATTGAGCCTCATAATCTTAAATGAAAAACTATTAGTATCGAGCATTAATCTTTTTATCCATTGGACTATTACTTTTATCGATTAGACTTTTATCCTGTTGGACTATACGACAAAGAAGAATATTACTTTCAAACACCCCTTTGGGATATTTTCTCGGCTTTCTTGGCATTTTTCCATAAAAGGTTGCTTTTTCCAAAATTTTGATGAATTTTCCGATTTATAGCTATTTGCTTCTGATTACGATGATACGATCATCAAGAAATCTTCTGTAACGTTTCTTGCAAATAGTTTAGAAATAAAAGTTTTTAAGAATGAGATAATATTTTGCATTTAAAATATTCTCGTCGAAAAAAAAAAGATTAGGCATTTGAATTTGCTGTTCACTCTTCTCTTGTTATCTTTTCGCGTTCCTCTCTCTTCCAATCAGGCAGCAAACAATGCTTATTGCACTTTAGCGTTAATTTTATAATGTCCACAAATTACCTTTCGTTGATGTCAATTATAGCAACTCCTTTAGTTTGCGCTTATTAGCTGCTAATTTTTTTTTTTTTTGTGCTCCTCTTTGTCGAAATGCATTAAGTTTCCTTATTGCATTATTCGACGGCAATTTGCAACTTGCTGTTTTCGTGCAGCAGAAAAGATGGAGAAACCAAATTGTTCGTCATAGATGGAAAGTGTTCGTTTTGCAGAATTAAAATTTTTTAAAAAATATTTATATATTTTTTCCTATTCTATCCATAGTAGCGAAATTCTGATCGTTTCAATTGTTCAGAGGAAAACAACTGTAACATGTAGAGTGTAGAAGCTGTCATACTTGAAGCTTTAATTCAGGCTAAATTTTCCTCTATATTTAGAGGAAAAAAAACTGTGCGCTAATCCATTCTATGTTCATGCAGCAGAAAAGCACCGAATGGTTTTTAATTTACATATGAGAGTAATATGCGTGACTGATTAACGAATGCTGAGATATGGAATACATCAGTGAATCCGATAGATAATTGGCCGACAGGATAGTATGAGGCAGTTAACGAGGCTCTAAGTTGAAAATATTTAATGACGCTCTAAGTTTTTAGTTTAGAGTTTCCAAGTTTGCTAATGTTTCAAGTTTGGAGCCCCGTTGGCGAGACTCTAAACCAGAAACATTAACAAAGTCCCTTAATTTGACTGAGATATGCGCAATAATATTACATAATCCAGACAAAATCGCTATCCAACATTTGATGAGGAGTCAATCTCAGGCAATCTTTTTTAGCTGTCTGTTTCAGTGGACGCCAAAGTATTTCTTAAAAATGAGTCAAAGTATTAAAAATTTCAGTGGAAACATTTCAAAAATATCATTTAGTGCTATTTTTTGGCTTTCTTAAAAATGCATTACTATGAATATGTTTTATAGCTATGTTGAAATTTCTTTTCCGCTCTAATCACCTTAGAAGTTATCAACTAAATATTGCAGCAAAATATTACGAATTAGAGAATTTAGGTAGAACATTTTTTCGAAAAAATTTTAAAAAATTAAAAAAAGCTGAAAATTGATGGAATTTCCATTACGATGAGTTTCAACAAATTTTGTTCGACGAATTTGGCGTCACTTTTCGTTGCATTCTTATTAATACATTTTTATTGCCGTTTACTTCGTGAAAAAAAAAAACTTTCAAATAGATTCTGCGGAAAAAGAAAGAAAAATTCTATTCGTTAAGTGCATTCATTATCAATGTCTAGCAGATTTGCGATAATTCATTTCGCAATCGAATATTGAAATTTTTTTTGCTTTGAAAAATTCTTCCACTTAGAAATCCATTTTCATCGTGAGTGTCTATTTTTAGATGTGAAAAATTTGCATATTTTAGCAAGTAGCAAGGAAATTTGCATACAGAGTGGCAAAAATGCGATATGAAAACATAGACTGCATATACATATGAATAGATCATGCAGGCTTCATAAGTAAATCATGCAGATTTCCCTCAACTATCGGTAAAAAATTTCATCGACGAGAGAATAAAATTAGGAAATAAAATATTTTCGAGTTGTTTAGTTTACTGAATTTTCCATTCGTCCGTCTTATGGTTGAATACCGTTTATTATAACATTTCGTCATATTATTGAGGTGATAAGACAATATTTTCACCTGACTTATAGTTCGATATCGTCGCCTTTGATTTGTATAATACTGGATCCGTTTATGCCACTAAAGAGGAATCATCAAAATTCTTTGATCATTATTCTTGTTTATTCCCATTTATTTGTACAAGTTAAGAGTATTGTTGAGTAAGTATTGAATATAATTTTAATTATAAGTTTGTAAAAACTTTCAATGAATCTATTTTAAGGGTGGAAAAACGTTAATCTTTTGTGCAGCTGGTGTTAGCCGTTCGGCTGCACTCTGCATAATGTCATTGGTGATCAACGAAGGTATTTCATTGAGGGACGCTTTCTATGATATCTACGATAAGAGGCCTTTCATCTCACCGAATATTGGATTCTGGAGGCAAATGATCGAATTCGAAGAGAAACAAAAAGGCGTTAGTACCGTGCAACTATTGAAAGGAATGCGACGGCCTCTACCAGATGTTTACCTCAAAAGAGGACCCACAACAGCTACCGAGTAGAATCCATCCTAAAACGATTCCGAAACTTTTCTCAAAATGAGTCGATTTAGATTTTATAGCATAGAGAATTTCGACGAAAATGAAGTGGAAAATTTCTCAAAGTTTCGCAATAAAATAATCAAGTTGCAGATATTCTATCAGCTATTTTGAATGAGAATGCATATGCAAATATGGAAATGTCAAATTACTCTACTATATACCCCTATATAGTGATTGTTGTTTAAAATAGCATCAATAGTAAGTAGCATAGTGTTAGTTCATGTCAACAATTTTCCGATGTAGTTTGTTGTCTTTCGATGAGATTTTTTTGATTCATATTATTGTCTAAGGTATTTATATTTAGCATTGCACTAAACGAAGAGGGTAGACAACTTTCGCATTTGTCGATAATTTCTTTCAAATTAAATATTTTTCTTTTATTGAAATAAGTTGTTCTTTCCTCCTTTTTTTTGCGGAAATAACCTCTATTTTGATATGCATATACCGGTTAAGTTCCCATGCGTGAAGATGTTTCATTGTCAATAATAAAACACGATTATTATTGTCGCTTCAAATATCCTCATTGTAGTCAAATATTTTATGATAGATTCGATGGTTCTTTTTTTCAATAATTGTATAATTGTAACAGATTTCATTCAAGATGCTTTAATAAATTTGTGCAACATCGAGTGTAAATTTTTTCGTGAATTCTTTGTATTGATGCATTGACTTGGCAATCGCAGTCAGCATATGACTTACTTTTATTACTTTTACTACTTTTTATTACTTTTATTACTTTCTATTACTTTATTACTTTTTATCACTTTTATTACTTTTTATTAGTTTTATTACTTTTTATTCCATAACCAATGAAAATCCATTCACTATAAATGAAGATTTATGGCATTGATTTCATACAAATTTGAAAGTTTATTTTACAAATGGCATTATGAAGATTTGACGATTTGCAAATGTCCGCATATGTCTGTCTGTCTGTCTGATAGCTTCAATTTAGGGGCCACTAAAAATACGGCTACTAAATTTGCTGGCTAAAATATGCACCAAAGAATAAATCCCTATATCATATGTCACATTGATCCGCTAGTTTTTTTAGAAGTTTATTAGACGTTTGCGGGAGCTAAAAATTTGCAAAAATTTTAAGCCGGGTCCTTTTTAATGTTTATAGTCTTGTCTAGTTGTGAATTCTTATTCATTTAACATCAGTTATTTTGTCTAAATTCAGCGATTCATTCATTTTCTTCGTTAAATCTTGTTTTATTAATCGCTTTTCAAAGAAGCACTTGAAAATTGGTCATTCAAAAAGCGCGCTATTTTAATATCTACATATTTCTACGCCAAAAAAATTTTTTGAGCCTTTCAAAAAAATTATGAAAAATTTCGCCGAAAATTTTGGCAATAAACAGAAAGCTTTGAATTTTGCTAAAATTTTTTCGCAAAGCAGGAACATAGATATTGACCCGAACCTTAGTGCTTTTTGTTCATTTCATTAGAGGATGTTCATTGATTCAATATTGCTGTGAAGAATTTTTTCAAAGTTCAGGCACATAGGGGAATCTAGAAAAAGACTGGAAAACACGCTTGATGGGAATTCGAGAAAAAAAGATTAGTCTTTTAAATTGGATGGTTATTTCGCTTCATTAAACCACTTCATTTTCGATATCATTTCATTTTGCACGAAATTTGTGGCGACGAAACGAACCATTGTCATCTCGTAACAGCGAATTGTGTTGTAATAGGTCAGCACTGCGTAGCAAATAATTGCAGTCGGTTAGCGTTCATGTAAACGCATCTCTAACGTGACACCCATATACACCTTGGCCCTTCCACTTTGGGGAATACCTTTCAAAAAAGTGAACGCGTCTCTCCACCTCTTCCTTTTCTTGTCTCTAGAAACCAGCAGCAATTAGCAGGCATTTCTCATAGGTCTTTGCTTGGCGGCAGGATTGTATACATCCTTCCTACTAAGATCCCTCCTTAGGAAGAAGCAGCATAAGTCTCTTGCCCATTAGATGAGTATTTAAAGGGAAAATCGGTAGCGTTTATGAGAAGTATATATGCATGCCTCATTACATTTAATTGACGTTCGATGTTCTACCTGCCCATATGCTCCATTTTTTCTATGCGAGTACTATTTTAATGCACTCAAGAGGAATGCTGAGAATGCTGCATAATGTTGTGAACATCGAGTTGATGAACTGCTCGAAATTATTAAAAAGCAACTTAATGATGTATATTTCTATGCTGTTGTAATGTGTTGAGAATTGAAAACTTTCTCATGCGAATTGCATCTTAAGCATATCTGTAGTGACATCGAAAACAACAAAGAAAACGTGATGACGCATCGCACCTTATAAGGTTGAAAAGCACTTAAAATTTATGAGCAGTTGAGAGATAAACAAATGAACAATTCTACACATTGTGTACAAATTTAACCGTTACGAACGACTCACGATTGAGGTACGTCATTATAGGGGTAAGCACGACGATCATATAGACAACAAAATCGATGCACATTTCAGAGAGTGGAAGGGAAACAAAACGATTCACGAGAGGAAAACATATGAGACAGGCGGAGCAACGAGAACGTAACATTAAGGAAGGGGTGCGGTCACACGTCACAATGCGAATTGACTGACTAACCAACGAGCAAACACACAGCGGTGCGGTGCGTGCTGATACGCAAATATGGGACGACGGTATTTCCGAGAGCAAAAGTATCGGAAATTAAGAGCCGAATGCTGCCGCAAGAGGAGTCTTTTTGTCGATATCGAATTCCCACCGACCAATACGTCACTATTTCTGGATGAACGTAACACGCATAAGAATATTGAATGGAAACGACCAGGGGTTCGTTATGTTTTATTTCTTTTTTTCTTCTTTTCGCTTTTATTGTCTTAGATAGCGTACAGTATAGTGACAACTCCCCCTGTATTTCCAACATTGCTTTGGAATCAGAATAGCGTGAGCTCGATCCTGTTGGTAAAGTTTGAGCTAATTTTCTTCGAAGCAGTTGAAATTGGTACCAATATTCTAGGTTTTGAGGTTTTTATAATTTTATAATTATTGTATTATACATAGATGTTTTACATATGCTGTATTGTATGCTGTCAATGATTCTAAAATAGGTGTTCAAAGCATCTGTATCCTTATATGTCTCTAAATTTCTACAGTGATAAATCGTATGGATATATCTAACGACTATGAACTTAATGTTCACTTTTATTCTTGGAAGTACTGTGTAATCATTCAGTTTACAAATTTGAATATATATACGGTCACTGATACTAGTTCTGAATAAGGCAATTTTGCGAAACTATGGCCTTAGTAAATTAAGCCCAATATGGCTTAATTCTGGGTGTGAATACTTAGCAGCCACGTTTGAAGCCAATTTTTTGAGTTTCCGATGATATTCAACCTTCCAAAGGTATAAGCTCTCTGCATATTTATATGTCATTTGTATCATTTCTGAAATATTTGTGTTGAGAGAAATTTTGAAAGAAATTGTACATGGCTGCAAGAAATGCTTTCGTTGCAATTGCTATTCGTCTTTTTAAAGTGCCTCTTCTAATATATTTAATGTTGATGTTCGCTTAGGGCATTGTTTATGTTAATGTTTTACTCTTATTGATTTGTTTGTATGTATAATCGATCGGACTTCTAGTTTGCAAAAAGGTATTGATTGATTGATTGATTGGTTGATGCTATAAGTTAGTTTTATGGTTGCTATAAGCGCGCCCATAAATTCCAAAAAATGCTCTTCTGTGATCTTGATCTACATAATAACATTTATGACCTGTATAAAAACTATTATCTTATAACAAGTTAATTGTACTTGAAGAAATTTGAATTCGGCTTTTTTTTGTATTTCCATCGAATAACGTTTGTTTCGAATTTATTTTTATTTATTTTCGACTTTTTCTCGATCAAAAATAGTTTTTTATTTGATTTGATTTTCCGCTGTATTTGATGTATCGTTATTCAAAATTCAAAACGTTTTGCCGCCCATTTCTGCGTCTCTGTCACTTTGAAATGGAATACCGATGACAAACGATTGGGGTATTGGGCAAATCATAGAACAGCATTTCAACCGTCCAACTTTAAATGAACCGATTTTTCACTCGTCGAATTGAGTCAGTTTTTTTCCACACTAGGGCTATTTGTTCAATTCGTAGATAAATTCGCTATGTTAGACACAGCATTCAAGAGTATTTATATATTTGTGTTGTTTTTCATCCATGTGAACTTTGCATAGCAATAATTCACATTGTTAGGTGCCATATAGGGATATCAAATAACACTATAATCTGGTCGATTTATTTCTGATCTTTCAGGAATTTTTTGTTAATTTTTCAGTTTTGCAAACGAAACTTCATCTTGTTTAACGATAACGCTATCACATCATCGTCATTTCTATAGGCTTAACTCTTTTTTTTTGAAAAAAAGATATGATGGGCACTTTTATTGGGGTTTTATTGATATTTCACATCGTGAATTGCCTCATGACTCATCGAGATGATTCAGGAATTAGTGGCTGATCCGAAATTATTTGTGGAAGGTGCAACGCCGAATGACGTCACTCAAGGAATCCTTGGCAATTGTTGGTTCGTATCGGCATGTTCGGCACTTACACACAATGAAGCTTTGCTTAATAAGGTATTTTGTTTTTAATTTTTTTGAAAATTCGTTGAGATTATATTAACTTTAGGCTCTATTTTTTGTAATATGAAATTTTCGCTAAAGGAAGAGGAGGAAAGTACAAGGAAGAGATAATTTTAAAAAACCAAAAATAAGCTCACAATTTTTTGCCAGTCATATAAGAATCAGTCGTCTTCAATGTTCCTATTCAATTCCATTATCAAAAAAATTTTTTTTTATTTTCCTATATAAAATTTCACTCACTTTACGATTCATTTTTTATTACTAAATGCTAAATAGGATAAACTGTTAAATAGTGGAAAAAAGTTTTGTGATATGCGTTGTATTGTGGAGCCATTTAAAGAGATGCAATGATATTTAGTGAATGGCATTGTTTGCTTTAAGATCGTTTTTGACGCTGTTCGAAATAAATGATGATTAATGGTGAAAATATAAGTAACATCTGATATCTTTTTTGAGAAAATTCATATCTATTGCGATTGGTGGCAAAATTTTTATTCATTCATTAGAAGCGTATTATTTTTATTCTGGTCGATAAATTTTCCCTTTTTTCTTGGAGTTTCTTTTTAGTTTTTGTTGTCACTTATTGCCTATCTTTTTGCTTATCGACGTTTTTTTGTTCCTCATTCTCTTTTTCACCCTTCAAATGTTCATTTCATCCCATAGAGGCGGTCTTTAATTGGGCATATTTAAGGATGTAACAAAATGGTAAGGCTATCTAAAACGAAACAAGCATTTAACGTATATGTGGCTGATAAATATTGACTAATTCGATATAGGTTATAGAATTTATTAATCACAGGTGATACCGGAAGCAAAAGAGCAAGAATGGTCGACTAACAATGCCTATTGTGGGATTTTTCGTTTCTGTTTTTGGCGTTTTGATGAATGGATCGAAGTGGTGATCGATGATCTTTTGCCGACACGTGACGGAAAGCTCCTATTCGCTCGTTCGAAAACACCAAATGAGTTTTGGAGTGCACTGCTCGAAAAGGCATTCGCTAAGTAAGTTCACGGTATCTGCGTACTCACATTATAATCGCACTGGATTACTTCACAGTATTACTAGAAATCTTTACTCCTCTACGATGGTCCGAAATTATAGTCGGGCTTATTTCCAGGTGGCCCGAAGGTAGAACTGGGCAAATTTTCAGATTCCTAATGCCTACAATCGAATCTTATGCATATATAAAAAATACTTCTGATTAAATATTGGGGTGCTCAAACATTTCAGGAATTATGTGCAAGATTCGTTGTAGATGTTTTTAATCTCAGAAGTTGCTAAATTTACACATTCTTAAATTAATTTTATCAGATTATTTTAAAGCTAATATTTTATTCAACTTTACTGTCGTGAGAGATATTTTTTTGAAAAACATTCGAATTTGTTATGCCATAAATCCGCATATAAAATACGATGGGCAAAAACAGAGAAAACGAAAATGATTCCATCGTTGTCTATGGGTTTCCGCTTAAAATTCCAACGATCCTATCGCTAAAAAAATATTTTTGAGCGGTCGTCTTCACATTCATATTAGAGTTTCTTTCCTTTAATCGTGGTGATGAAAAATTTCGATGTAATTTCAGACTTTATGGCTGTTATGAGAATCTTGTTGGCGGTCAACTGGCCGATGCTTTACAAGACGTATCTGGTGGTGTTGCCGAGACGCTCAACGTAAGCAGATTCTTAAACGATGACAAATCGGACTCACGAGCACATCTCTTCCAGACCGTTAAGAACGCCTTCGACCAGAAAGCACTCATCGTCGCCGCAATCGCTGTACGCTCAATGTGAGACTACGCACATGAACGGCAGGGGCGCCAATACAAAAGGCCTTTTTGAAATTATTCCTTTATTGAGCATTACCATTGGCGAAGCTAGGGTTCCCAAATGTGGGAGGAGGGGAAGGGAAGAGAGAAGATTGACTAATTTGAGAGTCGGAGAGGGAGATGGAGAGGAGGGAGGAGCGGGGAGGGGGTGAGGTTGAGAAGTAGGTGATTAAAATCTACAATTACGAAGTGAAGGAGGAAAATTTGCATACAAGAGTAAAATTCTGCTAGTAGTAATAGATTTGCTATCCTTTTCTTTTAGTGAGTAGATCCACTATTTTCTGACATAATATAATATAACAAACAGAAATTTTTTTTTGGAAGATTATCCCATTGAAAAAATATGCATATAGCACAAAATAGGAACAAACCTGAAAATACAGAACATATACGGGTATGACTGAACTCAGCGATGTTATGATCTATGATTTTTTTCATCTTTCATGGAAATAATGAACGATATTGATATCGTGATTTGCGCCCTCGTGATCACTCAAAATTAGTTTCATGTCTCTAATTTAACAAAAGTAAGGAGACTTTTATTTTCCAGTGGGAATTATTTCAGAGACAATTGAAGGGGATTGGCGAGAAATATGGAAGAGTTTCGCATTATATGGAATTTCATCTTTTTAAGTTTATATTACGAAAAGAACTCTCAACACTATGATGCATAGCGGGTTATTCAAAAATATTTCAGTGAATGCAACAACCCATTACCCAATCATCTCTAGGCGAATTATTATTTTATATAGAGTTTATTAGCTAAATTAGGTAAGGGCGTGAAAGTCATTTTGAATGATCCACGAGAGTGCAGATCACGATATTGATATTGTTGAATCTTTCTATAAAATATGTAAAAAAATTCATAGATCGTCATGTCGCTGATTTGACTCATACCCGTATATGTTCTATATTTTCAGGTTTGTTCCTATTTTGTCTTATATGCCTTTTTTTTCAATGGGACAATCTTCCAAAAAAAATTTCTGTTTGTTATATTAGATTATGTCAGAAAATAGTGGTTTTACTCACTAAAAGAAAAGGATAGCAAATCTATCACTAGCAGCAGAATTTTATCTTTCTCGCAAATTTTCCTCTTTCACTTCGAAATTGTAGATTTCAATCATCTTTCTTAACGTGATTACAATTCCCTCCCGTCTTCGTGATCCTTCACTTCTGTCATTGAAAAAAATGCGTTCTTTGATTTTCAGGAAGCGGTAAATTCCAGGGAGCGTATAATGGGGGGGGGGGGTTTGAAGAGAAATCTTCCATATTCCGTGTTTTTCTTTTTACGGTGTCAAAGAAAAAAACTTTTCTCGGATACTGTTGTTATTTCTATGTATATGTAAATCTGTCTCTTCTTTATTTTCAACCTGAGCATCAGTGAAGATAAAGCTAGGAAATTTGATGGATATGGCAAGCAGCAGAAATTTGCCTTCCGTGCCACATTTCTCTTAGCTCTATCAACTTCAAAAAGATTTTGCTCTCATTTGTTAATCATTGTAACTTAGTGAGTCGTATGCAGAAGTATGGATTTGAAGTTGTTTAGTTAGATGACACATTTTATTAGCTTAAGCGACTTAATAACCAGCAGTGGCGTCGTAATTTATTAGTATATTTTAAAGGTTTTATTGAAGTCTGTGACTTGCAATTTTGCCGTCCTAACCTAAACTAGAACTCTAGCACCACCTTACTCTAAACTTGAACTCTAGCACCACCTTGCCTTAAACTTGAACTCTAGCACCATTTTATATTGCAGACAAAAAAGAAAGAAGAAATCGAAGAAACATTGTCATGTGGTCTGGTCAAAGGTCATGCTTATGCAGTTACGGCTGTCCGTTACATCGAACTTGATGCCAAGAGTCGGTCATTCATTTTCTTCACAAGTGTCGAGCGACAGATGATGATACGACTGCAGAATCCTTGGGGAGAAAAAGAATGGAATGGACCATGGTCGGATGGATCTACCGAGTGGGCACAGGTTAGTCTTCCTTTTTTTGCTTTCTCTAAGGATTAAATTTCTCGTAGAATCTGTATCAATTTAACTTTTTTTTCGCAGATTCTATGAATTTTTTTCCACTGCAGAAAAGCTGATTAGTAAAGAAAACTTGGGTAATGAGCCGGATTTGTTGGATTACCAGTATAAACCGGGAAGGGTCTTCAAAGCATGAATGCGGTGCGGTTGACCGCAATTAATTTGCTAATTTTTTTTTCGTCACATGTAAATGTCTATTTCATTGTTTTTCATTTGTTTTTAAATTATTTAGTTTGCAGTCATTTTAAGCGATACAATTATGCAGGCATCTAAAGAAGTTTGATATGTCTGGAAATTGTTTAATTTTAGTTATCGTTGAAAAGTTGAAAGCAAGCGAAAGTTACAGGTTACTGATGCGCAGAAAAAAGAAATCGGTATAACGGTGGACGAGGACGGAGAATTTTGGTTGGTGCTTTTATTATTAGAAAAGTGCATATTTCCTCTAGATTTAATTGCTCATCACTCAGAAATTTTCTTATATTAAATTCCTTATTAATGCTCAAAATATCATCGAATAGGTTTATATTCTTATGCGAACGAAGGAGGGATATTTCTCTTACTACATAAGCATCTTCATTTTTCCAAAAAAAAAAGAACTTAACCGTGTGATAATGATTTTGAGGAAAAAGGCTTAAAAAGACCGGAGGATTTCCGTCTTCCTGAAATATGCTTGCCTTCGTTAAAGCAACTTCAATTACATGAATATCACCCGGATCACCTGACGACCCATTCATTCACCAGGGGTCGGCTGTCAGTTCCACTTCGAGTTGAATTGTCAGAATGTATTTATTGTGAATTTGCAATCACGTTTTTCATCCAATGGCAAAATATTCTTTGCAGTACTGCGGGAAAATATCAACTTTTTACTATAAGTAAATCTTGTTTGTGTTCAGAAGTGTAATTATAAGCATCGTTCCCTAATTTTCGAAACATTAAGGATGCCATGGAATGAATTCATACGATATTTCACCGATATAAGCATTTGCCAATTATTCAACACGTCGATATTCTCGTTCACAAATAAATACTACGAATGGAAAGTACGCGGCGAATGGAAATCAAACGGAGCGAAAGGAGGTGGTCCGAGGGATCGAGCTGGTGGTTGTCTCAATTTCGCAGCTACTTTTTGCGCCAATCCACAAGTTCGTTTAATTCGTCTTACGATTTATTTTCGTCCATTTGAGCGCATCTTATAATTTTCCAACTGTTCTTTATATCAGTGACATTTGGGAAAAAGAAAAACGAGGCTGAAGAATTCGATAATAGTGATAAAAATCTTTAATAATGATAATCTTTTAAAGAAATATTCCACGTTTCATGAAATCACTCTAAAGGTTTTCAGTATCTATTCGATATTGGAGAAGATGGTGGTGAGGTTATGCTAGCATTAACGCAAAGGGAGAAGAATGAAGGTGAAAAGAAACGTGAGCCATTTGTGACGATCGGAATGCACGTTATGAAGGTCGAGAACAACAGAAAACATCGGATACACCAAGTTAGTGAGGGGAAATTTTATTAAGTACTATTATGTTAATTTCTTGAGAAGGTGGTAAAGCGCCTGAGGGCTATAAATAGGATGTATATAGTTTTATTGTGACATTTGTCAGCATTTTTGAAGATAATAATGAGAGCACTATTCACTCACTTGTCAACTTGTACCCTTCAGATGTGAGGACATCTGTTGTTAATGGTGCCTAATAAAGTAGGCATTCAGTCATTCGAACTGCGCAATAAAGTTTTTTTGGCACTCGGCATTAAAATTTACTAACGTGGGAATTGGATCACTAGATTTGCTTGTGCTAAGTAAGCAACAAAACTATACGATGTTATAGGGAGAAGGCTAGTTAGTAGAAAATTATCGCCAACAAAAACGAATGAAATTATTTTCCGGTAGAGAAAGCCTCAATTTGATGCTCATCTTTTAAGGAAACTTTCAAAAAATTTTTCGGAGAAAAAAGGGAAGTGAGGGAGCTTCATGAATTGTTCCTTTTCGCTCGGATTTTTTTCGACACAATAAAGGAAGAATTGGCGTGCTAATATTTGTTTATTCTCTAGCCAATCAATCCGATCGCAACATCGGACTATGCAAATGCACGATCCGTATTTCTACATTTACGTGATCTTAAAGCGGGTCGTTATATTGTATTGCCGACAACGTTTGCACCACGTGAACATGCCGAATATCTCTTACGAATGTATTCGATGCAGTATTGCTCACCAAGAGCTCTCGAGAAACATGCACCTTCACGTACTTTTTGCACATGCAAAAAAGTGATCTCCGTGTCACGGATCACTATCGTTGGTGCAAAGTTTCATAATCTCGATGCAAAAAGTTAGTAAATTTATGCAAAATTCCTCTATTTTTTCTATAATATTCTATCGTTGTAATAGAATGAGCATTATTTGAGCAATTAAAATAAGTGTTCAATAAGATTTTTTATATGTTTTGAGAGAAGTTAAATGCACAGATGGATCTTCAAAGAAGCGGAAGTTAGCTAGTAAATGCTGATGCCGAATCATGTGTTCGGCAAAATACAAATTATAGTGTAGCGGGTATAGCTTTGTAATATTGATTTTAAACTAATGAGGTAATGAATAATTTTTTTCGTAATCAATATATTTGATGAGCAATATGATGTAAGTTCGATTATAATCGAAATTTTTTTAACAGCGATAAAAGCATATTGTATGCTAACGAGTGGAAAGGAAGCGATACGTACGGCAACAGTTGAAGGTGTCGCTATTTCATGGAACGAAACATATATTTTCTACAAGTACGTTTTTTAATTTTTATTATTTTATTGTAGAGTTAATTTTTTCATAATACTTTTTGCATCATTTTTGCTCTTTTCTTATGACTTTTTTATGTATTAGAGAATATTTCTTTAAAGAAAACTGAATTGGAGAATGTTTCTTTTCACAGATGTTGCAACAATGAAGCAGTTGTCTTAAAACGTCGGTTTAAAGTCAGCTCTAATAAAGCAGCAGTTAGTGTCAAGCTTTACCATGGCTTATATTAGCATATTAGAAAAAAGTACTCATAAAAGCTGAGCAGATAAATTATGCGGAGCCGCTGATTTGATTCGATTGTTACGCCACCTCCTGATCGGCGCACTTGTCCATTTTGTTCATTAGAGCTTTCTGATCTACATATGCAAGTGACCGTAGATTCGAATAGAGTACAGAGAGTGTTTTTCATGCTTATTCTTGACAATCTCTAGTTAGTTTGTTGATTGTAAAGTTATCATTGCTATCATTTTGATCACTCTTAAAATGTTTTATTTAGGAGGGAACTTCGGCACAAATATTTATTGGAAATCTATGAAGATCGAACGCTAAAAGATCGACTAATTGGTAGGGCTCATGTTAGAGAATTGGTCGATAATGATAGTAGGCAAGTCGATTTGGAGCTCTATGGAACGGATGGCAAGAAAACTTCGAATTTAACTGTGATCTTCCAATCGTATGATGATCCTGTATACTTATAATGATCGATATTTTCGTATATATATATATATATATATATATATATATATATATATATATATATATATATATATATATATATATATATATATATATATATACGTACGTTGATGTGATTGCATTTATGTTTGCCTTATTGTTTCGCCTTTAGTTGTGATACGAATCAAACTTTGCATTCCTTAAGGCCTTTGTTCTATTCACTTATTGATTTATTTGTATCGATAATCGATATGCACTATTATTGATTTGCAACGATAACTTTGAATTCACCGATAATTAAGAAATTAGTATGTGCGCGCAGATTGAAGGAATTTAATACATCGAATAACGTAGCCGCTTGTAATTAATGTCATACTTGCCACCTTGTGCGAATATCCAATAGGGAGGAAAATTTATTGCTTCTCTGGAGGAAGGGAAGGGGGAGCGGGGATATTGTACAAAACTCGCTTAGTCGAATCGATTCCACTGTTGTATTTCTCGTTATGATTGATTAATCGAATGTATGATGAATGGTTAAATAGCTCAAAATCGATCATCGATAGGCACACTACCGAATCTAATCCTACATGGAAGACGATGATAAAAAATGGAACAGTTGAATTGGTTAAAGTGATCGAATATTACATGTATCAGTGGGGAGGGGGAGACGAGGTGGGAATTTTGTATGTGAGGTAGTAATGCGCAATTTGTGCAATTCGCACACTGATAATACGTGTTTTCCTGTTTATGAATTTGATCGATAACTTATCACTGCTTATGATAACAGTGTTTTTATTACGGTATCGGAGAGTTTGTGAATTGATATTCCATTATACAAGAAGTGCCGCACTGATAACGTACTAGGCGTTTGCAAACATCCCTCTGTGTTCACTTATTTGCCACTTATGTGCATTTTTTGATTGGAAATAAACATATTTATGCAGTTACATAAGTAACTTCATATGCGTTTGTGAAATCGATATTGCGAAATACTTGCATAATTGAGGAGTTGAAAAATACTAAAATGTCGAAGGGATCGTTTTTGAAAAACTTTTGCGATAAGCGTTTGTTCCGATGAGCAAAAACAACGTTCAACGAAGCAAAAATGCGAAATAATAGTGAAGGAGATAAATACTGAGCGTTTATTTTGTAAAATAGTGAAATGGATTTCCTTTTGCACAAAATTTGAATTTCAAGTTTCGATGGCGCATTTTGTTGGCGGTCTTTTGAGTCTATTTTCGCTTATTCACTTCATATATCGAATTTTCGGTGAATAAGAATGGACGGGAAGAGGCCAAAGGTTAACCGACAAAGATAATGAAATATTGCAAGAGATTTTACCATGTTTTATTTTATCTTTGTGTTTTGTCGTTCGCTCCTATTTTACCTTGTTTTATCTTATTTCGATTTAATTTTTTTCCCTATATTTCAATTTATTTTATTTTGTTTTATTTTTATTTTGTTTCTTTTTATTTTATTTTATATTGTTTCATTGCAGTTCTTCATATTTAATGCAATGTTATTTTATTTTACTCTATCTCGTTGTGGTTTTTTCCCAGTTTTATTCTTTTTTTTTTTTGGTTCCATTTTATTTTATTCCTGTTTAACTTTATTTTCTTTTTAATTTAATTTTATTAATTTCGCCCTTTTTTTGATCTTTTCGATTTTATTTTATCATGTTTTCATTTCATCTTATTTTTCTTTTGTTTTTGATTTATTTCATGCTATTCCGTTTTATTTTTATTCCATTTTATTTTATTTCTTAGGTTTTAATTTTTCTTCCATTTTTGCATGTTTTCAATTTCTATCTTATTTTATTTGATCTTGTTTTTATTTTTCCATATTATATTCTATTCCTATTCAATTTTCGTTTTTTCGCATCTATTTTAGCAGTAATAGAGCAATCATTAACAATGGGTTTTCTTTTTATTATGCAAAATTTGAAGTGAATGAGGTCGGTGGTGAGCGAATTGAGGTGGTCATCGGAAAATTGAAAAAGGTGTTGATGAATCGTTTTTCTTTTGGTGGATTTGAAGGGTTAAAAAAGATTTTTGAGTATTTATCTCAATATTCCCCATAGGAATCGCCACATTTTGTGGATTTTCCTTGAAGTACTATTTCTTCAGCAAGTATAACATCCACTGGAACATAGTGGAAATTACACTTGCCTTCATACCGCTTCACTCACTCCTGGGACCCCCCCCCCCTTCCCACCCAACTCGCCACACCCAATCTACCATAAGTCGCCTCCTCGAGGTTTCTTTTTAGGATTATCACCTCACAGTGGGGATAAAACGCATGAAATTATGTAAAACTTAATATGCAAAACCGGTCGTTCTTCGTGCAAATGTTTTTTTTATTCTATAGATTCGATTTAGTGGGCGCATCAATTTCAGAAATTTGGTTGAAGGTCAAACTTCTTGAAAAAAACTTCAGGAGTTTTCCCAAAATTAAGTTTCATTTTTTGTTCAGCATACATTGAAGAGTAGACAGTTCTGAGTAGACAGTAGACAGTCTTCTCCCCTTTGGTACGCAAAAAGCACTGAAAAAATTGAGAAGTATTAGCTTAAACCGACTTCTTTTTCAGCGTAATCTCTGATTACCCATGTTTACTGCAAATAAAAAAATTCAGCTGCACTTGTTCGCCCCAGTGGAAAATTTCTTTCCTTATTTGAAATTTATATCAAATTCTTTAATCTTCGGTCTTATAGCGATCAAAATAGATGCGTAAGAATAGGCAATTTGCAAAATGTAAGGTGATGGTAATTTTCATAAAAAAGCGTTGATTCTTCTCGTCGTTTTGTGGATTGCTTGATTTGCTGCTCATTGTCGTATCGGTTATCCAAAAATTTATTGCAGATATTACTAATTCAAAACGATTTGATTTTCATTGTTTCATAAATGAGATTCGTGCAGGTGAGAAGGACAGTGTTACTTTCTTTCTCGATAGGTCAAACAATAATTTGTATCATCAGACGAGTGCCAGAAGTTTGTTGGATTTTTTTTTCAAGCGAAGCATGTGGATTGTGTGATTGAACGGTCGTTAAACGATAATTGCAATGTTTAGGACATTGAAGATGAGGTGCAATTGATGTAGTTTGATTCAGGTGCCGAGTGGCGACAACCGGCTGGAGATGTGAATGCGAAAGCTGCATGAAAACTGGTGCGTTGCGCTTTGACGCGTGCACAGATCGCAACGGCTGCAAATACAATTCGGGTCAGTGTTTTGGTAGAGTGGCCGATATGCCGAACCCGTTCGGCGTGCTGCAGGATGTGCTCGCAGCCATCTTCTATCGTTATGCCCTCTATATCTCCTCGAATCCACGACCATTTATTATTGTGCCTGTTCTCCTCACTTTTGCTCTCTCATTCGGAGTATTCACCTTCACCGTACAGGTACTTTTTACTAAAAAATAAATTTCTCATAGTTGTATTGGAAGTTTTTTTTTGTATTTATGTTAGCGAGTATCTTCGTTCAAGAAGATGCTGGTTTTATCGAACTTGATAGGCAGACTTTTTCAGAGATTCCATTGTCACTTATTAAATTATTTTATCGTTGTGATTTAACGATATGTGATGAACCCAGCTATGTTCATATCGCATTTATATTATCCTGTATTATAATTCCCTCTATTTGCTCTAATTAGAGTAGGATGAGGAGGAGGAGGAAGGGAGATGGAGAACAGGAACTCCTCTACTTTCTGGACTTTAACAATTCATATAGTTCACCGAACTCATCGATATGGATGTTTTTTGGTACAGTAAAACTAGAAAACTTCATAGCTTTTTCTCGATATACGAGTAATTTTATCGATTATAATTGCCATTAAGAAATTCTAAAGAAATTAGAAATTGTCATATTCACGATACTTCGGCTGTAATCGATTTGTTAAATGAGATATTGAATAAAGGGGATCGAATTTTACACATGACGAGACGTTTAATTCCTTGGTTATTTTTAATTCTAATTTAATTTAAATTCTGATGTTTTAATGAGTATTTCTAATTTGATTAGGAGTATTTATTTTGCGATAAACATTAAATTCTCGTGGGATGGTTGAATGCTGCAAATTGAACGCATGAATTTCTTTTTAATGATATTATCTCATTTTATGGTATCGTTCTATGACCAAATCAGTCGATAAAAGGGGTACAATTTGATTTGTGCTCTATAGTCTATTCTGATCACAAAGGGGTGAAACGAACGAATCATTTTTGTTTGCAGCCGAGTGAATGATTTGTGCTGAAAAAGGGTGAGACCATAGGGCACGTTCTTTTTCTTAAATGGGATGTTTATGAATGGTTTATGTTTTTTTTTTTACTATTTCTAGTCCATCCATTGTGAATTGTTTCCTAGAATCCGAACGTTATCTGGCGTTTTCGTGTTTTCGTGTTTTCCGACTTTTTAGAGATCTAAAATTTAGGCTTCATCCTCCTTTAATGCGATACTCCCTTGAAGGGTTCGAAATTAGGCAAGTATCGGGTTTAATAACTAGAATCGATCAGTTCGTTGAATTCGGGATAAATTAAGTAAGATTTTTTTCGATTTTGTGCTCTTAGCAGAGTGATGTTATATATTTAAGCTTAACGGGTTTTAAGTGTCTCACTTCATATCTAAGAGCTTTTGAGAAGAAAGACAATCGTATGTCATTATGGTATATCAGCTGCTATGCAATATTGGCATCAGTTTGTTTTTAAACCGTCTAAGAGAACCACATTTTAATGTAGTAAAGTATAGTACGATAAAGTAATATATGATCGAGTATAATAGTATATTGTGTACAGTATAGTACAATAAAAGATGGTGTAATAGTATAATGAACAGGTACAATATCGTAAAGTGTGGTATAGTTGGGTGTAAAAAAGAGCTCAAAATTATTTCAGGATGGACTTATTAAATCGCTTCAGTAGGCCTATAAATTGACGTGTCAATTATTTCAGGATGATCTACGATTTCTTTATTCCCCGATCCATTCTCCTGCGAGATTCGAATATAGTATTCATCGTGCATTTTCTGGTGATTCAATTAATAGCACCTATATAGCTGTTGCCGTTGAGCCTAACGATAACATCAACAATCTTCTCAGAAAGGTAAACGCATTTGCACCAAATTTAATTATTATTACCTGCTGCTAGAGATATATGATCGTTTATTAGAGCAGGCGGTAAACTTTGTATGTAAAGTTTATATACTATATAAACTGTTAAGTTCATAAACAGGCGGCAAAGTTTATATACTATAAGTTGATAAAGTCCGAGGTAAATACAAAAATGTCAGATTTTACGAGTTTATTTGCTTCGATTTTGTTATCGACATAATTATAAGGAGAAATTTGAAATATATATGCTATTGCAAAATTGCAGTATATTAGTGTTAAAATATTACGTTGATAAGTGACATTTTTTCCTTATAATTTACGGCATAAGCTGTGCATTTTCCAAGTCATTTATTAAAAGACTCAATTTCAGGAGATTTTTTCCGAGATTTTGAATTTGAACAAATTCGTACTCAATAATTTGACATTTACGATGAATGGACGCATATATAATTTCGGTAGTGATATCTGCAGTCGTATTGCGCTTTGCCCACTCAGCAATACAATCATACAATTCTTTTTCGATGCATTCTGGAATAAACAGGTTCGATTTTTTGCATTGGTTTTATACTTTATCGAAAAGTTTGTTTAAACATAACGTCAGGATTGTCACTTCTAGACTAAGAGAAAAAATGCTCGTCACTGAGACGTGCTTGCTTTGTTTTGCACAAAGTGTTAAGGATATTTCGAAAACTATTTTTTCGTCACCGGAAACGTTCATCTAGAAAAAAGGGATGGAAAAGAATAGAGGTAGGGGTGCTTAGGGGAAGGGGGGAGGGAGGGGCGGAAGGCAGGAGCGTTATGCATCGCTGACGTCAGCGCAGCTCTCCTCCTGCCAATATTCACTACCGTTATCTGCGATTTCCTCTGTATGCTTATGGAATGTATAGTAGATTTTGAAGAAAAAAAGACGAATATCTTCAATTTTATTATGGCTGATTTATAGCAACAGTTTAGAATTAATATCTTTTGGAATGTGATGGTTTTTTCTTGGCAAATTTTCTAAGAAAACGAATCCATTTCCCAACTGTTGTGGGGAAAAAATTTTCAAGATTTTATGAAACATATTGTTCATATCTTCGTTCAGTTAGCGATAATTTTGATGAAACGAATGAATCAAAAGATTTTAAAACAAGTTTTCCGTAAGCATCAGTTAAGCACCTATCTGAGAACAGGTTATATTAAATATCCGACTGTTTCCAGCAGATAAATAGGCTCTTCTAAACGTGCTTTATTCATGCAAGCATTGAAAAAAAAATGCAACTTTCATAGTCTAATGTCGCAATATGTTCTCTTTCACTGTCGATGTACACAGTGTTCATGCATGCAATCATGGAAATAATAGCTTAAATTTCGGAAAAAAAAACTTGAAATTATCATAAGGAAGTTTGTCAGATCAAATTTTTTATTGCACCTAAACAGATCGGGAAAAATGTTTGATGACTTTATGAAGATTTTTGGCGAATTCAATAAGCAGTTCGTCCTAGTAGAATCTCAATTTCATGTGTTTATTGTGAGGGAATCTTATTGATGAAATAATATTTTATTATTTTATTTAGTTACGTGATGATCCACGTGTTCGACTCGAATATCCGCTTTTATATTTTTTTGACAATAAATTCTTCCTGCCGTTACATCTATACGGAGTGGAATTGGGCGGTGAAAAAGGTATCAAAGCAATCGAAATGATACATTTGCACTATCCGATACCCGGCACTGAAAATGTAAGTCATTCATGTTTATTTTTGTGATGTTTTTGTTGGCAGTAAGTAAGACTCTTAGAAACTGCTAAAAATGCAGCTAAAATGCGCATCTTTTTTTGGAAAATACAAGTATGAATTGTAGATGATATCGTGAAGTGTTAATGCATCAGACAGTGGCGACGATTAGTGATAAGTGATAATAAGTGATAAGCATCAGTCGCTGCTTTCGTCATATCCTTGTAATTTAGGTTGCTAGGTATATTTTCTTTGGGAATGTGCATTTCTTTATTTTAAGATCCTTTCCAAAGGAGAAGAAATGATAACGCCAATATTTCTATCCTTATGTTTTAGAAGATGCTTCCAAAAAAGAAATGCAATAGAAGATTTTCTTAAAAGCGATTTTTTCTGAAAAATTTTGATGTGCGAAATGAAAGAAAAAATATAATAGTGAAACTGGAATTGTTGTAGAGGAGGAGAAAAAGTTCATCTTGCGTAGACACTATGAAAAATGACTCCTAGGACTTTCAGTAGATTTCAGAAATAACTTCTCAATGTTTTACATAAATAGGCTGTGTTTGAAGTTAAGAATTGCAGCTTTAGAAGTCTTAATTTTAAAAAAGAAAAAAACGAAAAAGCATCATCGAAAAATTACTGATTTTTCTTTGAAATTTCTCGCTCATTACTGCTAAAGTTATACAATTGCATATTGCGGCCTTCCTAGCTTGTTTGGGACTAAGTTTATGCATTGATTTCATACGTTCACATCCTCTCTAATCTCATATTTCTAGCAATAGTAGTGCAAATGAAACACGAAAGAACAGCAAAATATACGAGCATAAAATATTTAAGAAGTCTAATATTTGCTTGTGTAATGTTGTTGTTTCCATTGAAGGAATCTGCCGAAAGCGTCAGCGATGCATTGGAAATGGCACTGAGAGAATATTTGGCCAGCAATGATAATCGCTTGATAAAGACGTCGATGTTCAGCTTATCGATGCTAAAAAACGAGATGAACAAGAATGCGAGATATACATTTCCATTCATCTCACTTACTATACTCCTTCTCGTTTCTTTCACTATCTTCTCCTGGTGAGTTTATCAACTACTTTTACTATTAAATACAATTATTTTAGATGTTAAAAAAATTCTAGCACTATAAATTCCATAAATTCTATGAATAACTTGTGCATTAATTAAAACTACTTTCGAATTCACATATTTGTAGAGTAATATTTACGAATGATTATTTCCGATAAGTTGATGTTCAAAATATTTGCATACAAATCATAGAGATAAGAAAAAGTGGAATAGCTTTCCGTGCAAGATTGTATAAATATGCCAGAGAAGTTGCAGGGTAGTACGCTTACTAACCAGCAAGTTTTACAAATGGGCAGCAAGAAAATAGAACATGCATAGCAATGCCTTCTTGTACAAAATTATCAGACCACGCTTCTAATTTTTCTCGTAAGCTTGGTTCATCGATGAGCCCTTCGCTGTGATATGTAAATCCGGATGAGCTGAAATGAGAATCCTGCCATTCTAAAATTTGTGTAATCTTTTTTTCATTTAAAAACGCCAATAGACCCTTTCAGAGGTGAAGGATCAATATTGAATAAGTCATGAAAGATGCGCATTATCAACATATTTGACTGTAAATTCCTAAGATCTCTAATTGAAACCACCGGGAAAAGAAGTAGGCATATTTCCATCTACATATAGAAACGATTCCATTATAAAGCAGTGTTGCATAGCAAATTTAGTAGGTGTATGGAGAGATTGTTAAAACTACCAGTAGCAACCTCGATGTTATATTTCATCAAATGTTGATTGCTTTCAGGGAAATATTGGTGAAGATTTTAGCGAATATGCACTGATACAAGTTTCAAAGCAACTTACTTAAAGTAATTTTGGGCAGAGGTAATTCGCATGATGGGAAAGAAGTTTCAGTTGAATTAGTCAGCATGCCGGAGTGAATATGTTGTTGTGAGAAAATGAAAGGATGCTTATGCAAGCTTTGTTGAGAAACCGAAAAATGAAAGTTACTTGCAATTTTTTTTTAAATTGTTGATAGCAACTTTTTTAAAATATTTTTTGACAGCCATATCATCAATGAGAGGATTAAAAAAAACGGTGCTGTTGAATTCGCAGGTGATTGGCAGTCGAGGCGCATCTTAACTTGCTAATGCAATGAGGGATTTAATGCACATTTTTAGTGACAGATTTTGATGTTTTAATGATAATGCAGTTTTAGTAAATGCTAATGATAGATTTTAATGAGGGATCAAGATGGTTTTCTTTTTTTTGTTATTGACAGTCTTTATTGATAATTGCCTCTACATGCAATTTAGATTATCATTTACAGTATGACGGGCGATTGGATAACCTCAAAACCACTCGAAGCATTAATGGGTGTACTTTCATCGTCGTTTGCGATTATCAGTGGTGCTGGTTTGATGTTCCTACTTGGCGTTCCTTTTGTTAGTCAGGTAAATATTATTGTTGTTTCATTGATTCATATTAAATTTTTTTTTGTCTAATAAATTTTCACGAAATATGGAAATTGAAATTCCACTCTTTTTTCATATTTATTCATTAGGGATGTAAATGGCAAGAGTACGTCTGTTGATTGTGATCCTACTAGCACTTGGTCATCGGAAACGAACTCAACCAGCAAAAATAGATGTTGCAGTATTGAAGCGTTACGTAGAGGGTTAATTTACAGGTTACTGTAATGCCATTCCTCGCATTGGCAATTGGAGTGGACGATACATATGTGATGTTGGGTGCATGGCAAGACACTAAGAGAAGTTTACCACCTTCGAAGCGAATGGGTCTAACGCTCGAGGAAGCTGGCAGGTTATACTAGAAAATTTGTCCTTTTTTTCTCAACCGCATAGCCTTCCCTTACTTCTTTAGCAAGAGAATCCTAGCATAAAGGTTAAGATCGATCCATGCGTTCAAGAAAGCAGCAGGATTGGAAAATGTTCTTGAAACATTGGGAGAGTTTTGAAAGTCAAAGACAAGTGAATGACTAAAAAGGAGCTGAGTATTTATTTAATGGTCAAAATATGTGTTCAACGAATGCAAAAGGTTTTCCGACTACACTTCCTCGATTACGTTTGCTTATTTACGTAGCAGTTATATCTCTGCACAAAAAGATGTTGATGAAATTTGTGTTGCTACGACTTCATTAAACCTAAAGTAGATAAATTTATTAAAGTCTCAGATTCATTTCGATTGATTCAAATATTTTTTAGTGCGATAACTGTAACATCGATAACATCAATGTTATCATTCGGTATTGGTGCATTCAGTACAACGCCAGCGATTTCGATATTTTGTCGTTTTATTGCTGTTGCGATTATGTTCGATTGGTTCTATCAGGTTCATTATTCTTTAATCCATTCATTATTCTTTAACATTCTTTGCATTCATTAGATATTGTTGAAGGTTTTCTTATAATTTTAATAGTAACAGTAGTCTATATTTTGGTATCATCTTGCTTCGTTTTTTTTTGCGCTAGTCACGCCAAGTAGCGAATGAACATCTTATTTGAGTTGTGCATATGAGGAAAAGTTTTTATTTAACCTTTGTTTGAAGAGTTGAATTTGCAGCTTTTGCTTTGCGAGTAAAAATATTCTGACGTTAGCGCAAAATAGCTAAGTAATCGTTTGCAAATATTCGTGTGTACAAAGTGCTAACTAACTGATAGGATTACCTTAAAATATTTTAAAAAATTTTCATATTCTTTATGTGGAAATGCCTCATCGTTATGATTTCTAAACATTATCGGATAATGCGTAGCATGCTTCTTTAGGTGCCTTAACACTTCTGCTTTGCATAGTCGAAACTGATAAAATATGTCGATCTCATTCTGCATAATTTAATTTTTTCTTGGTAGCGTGAGAAATCCGTCGGTGAGATCAGTAGGATTCAGGAGCGCATATTGCGCATATTGTAATAGCTAAACTGATGAGTTTTTCCAGTTGCTTTAAAACATTAAAAAATTTGGATAACGATTGCCTATTTACTGGGAATGGTGGTGATGAATTTTTGGGTTTCATCAGCAAAATGCTTAAGAAATGAAACCATACGAAATCACCGAAATATTCAATCCTTATTTTTGATTCATAAATATAAAATGTTAAACAATAACCATAAGTGATCATGCGATGTCTTCATAATGAGGCTTAAAGGTAACGTTTTTCGCGGCAGTGATGGCACTTGGAGGCAAACGCGAGGCGGCTGGCTACCATTGCATCCTTGTTTGGAAGAAAATGCCTGAAGAGCAAATTCAAGAGGTAATAATTTATTATCCTTGTAAATACTTTTGAAAATCCATGTTTGTTAGAGCACTGTCTTGTAAGTAGTGAAAAAATATATTCATCTCGTGTTTCGATGTGTTTTTTATTATATATGAGTGACAAGAAAAATTCTTGTCACTCATATGCAATCATATCGGAATCCTATAAAAATGATTTCCTTGGTTGCTCAAAATTAATTCGTAAATGGAATTGACATCAATTCCCAGGAAGGTCATATTTCCTATTCGAATTCAGTTGTTTTGTTTATTGCAGCCACAAATTTTTAAGCATAGTCACATAAAGAAGTCATTAATGCATTTGCTTGAAATAAGATTATATTGTTGCTATTATTCGGTGTTTGTTAGGGAGAGATAATTAATTGATGAAGATCTACCGTGAAAATATCTTCTGAATGATTAATTAGTGTTTGATGTTTTTTTATGGGTATGGGGTATGTTAATTGCAGAAAACGTTCTTTTCAATTTAATAGCGAAAATCGATAACAATTTTAATGGGCGAAGTATATTTTCACTATTGATTGGACATTACTTAAAGATTATTCTCTACTACATCAGGAGTAATTATATAGTAATAATGGAAAAGAAATCTTTTTTTAATGAATTCGCTGAAAATTTTGAGTAGCGAAAAATTTTTTTCATTTATTTACAAATATATTTATAGGCCAAGAGATCGAATTTTGTTTCGCCAACGCATAATCTCTTTGGTAATTATATTGCGCCATTCTTATGTCATCGTTACACACGAATTAGTTTAATTGGCGTCTATGCGTTGTATATTTTTGGAGCATTCTATGGATGTTCTCTACTTACGCCAAATTTAACTCCGAGTCGTTTGCTGGTGGATGATTCGCCTCTAACACATTATCTGAAACTAGCGGAGTCGAAAATATGGTCCGAAGGAGTTATTGGACGCGTCTACGTTAACAACGCACCTGATTTCAGCGCTGATCCGAAGCAGGTTCGAATGCTCTCTCTTTCTCCTCAATTGACAGCCGTTCACTAGAGACGTCCTACTTGTTATTGACAGCTATAGTTTTATTACTGACTAGTTCTTTTGTTAAGAAAAATTGTTAGTTTGAATTTTCTGATGTTAATCATGGAGGCTGGTCACATATGTGAAGAGACCGTATTTCTCTGACAATGTTCATCACATATTTAGGTTCTAAAGTATTTATTCGCAGAATCCGTGGTTTTTTAATTATATCGATTACAATATTACTATGATTCTGATGTCGTCTGATTTCAGTAGACGATTAGGATTCATCCATGCAGTGATTATGCTTGTTCCGGAGCCATATTGAAAAGTAAATGATATTGTGCTGTTGAATGTGATTTAATGATGTGCAGACATTAGAGTTGCGAAAGGAAGTTTCGTAAGTACATCAATTTTAGTAAGGGAAATTGTGTGCCAGGTGATGTAACTACATCGAATAACTCAGTTCTAGGGGTACTATAGCATTGGTAATACGGTGTAATTGACGTTTTGCAGATAGATGTTGTACTAAAAATGGTGGAAGAACTTGAAGGAACACCATTCTCAATCGGCATTAATTCCACACAATTATGGTTGAGGGATTTCTTGAATTATCGACAATTCTTCGATAGCAATGATGAGCAATTCTATGAGACTTTAGAGTCATTTCTTAAAGTCTCGTTCAATTCACATTGGAATTCATATCTTCAATGGGATAACCATCCAACAAAGGTTATTTGCTTAATTCTTTTCTAATATTTTAAGTGAGAAAATTATCAATGGACATATCTAGTTACGAATTTTCAGCAATCTTTTCTCATCGTCTTTGGTGATAGTTGATTTCTCGTTGAGTGACTTTTGAAAACACATATCGTGTTATCTATCTATATGATGCGTTTTCCCACTGATAAGCTTTCATGCAAAACTCTTCGATTGATATCATGATTGCGCTTTTGAAGGTTGGTAAAAAATATGTGAAGCGATTTTTTTTCTCGACGGCATTTAAAATCAAGGATTGGAATGTCCGCACTGCATTACTTTTACAATGGCGTAATATCACGCGACGTTATCCACAATTCGAAGCACTCGTCTTCGATGAGAATAACTTCTATTCAGATCAGGTTTTGTTTGCATATTGTTAAATTATTAGAAATAGCGCTTATAAAAAGTGCTGAAAACATTAAATTAAGAAGGATACAGATAGTTTGGTGCAGCGAACGCTCATTTTTTTTCTTCGTTAATCTTAAAGCGAACGGGTGAATTGCCGATTCTTTTCCCAAAAATATTGTTGAAAATTTAAGGAGACATTTTGATTATTTAAGTGAGAGTTGCTTTTGGAATTTCCAAGCATATTTTGATAAACTTGGTTGAGATAAACCTAATCCAGGCATATATGATAAGAATACCGATGGCGTCATCATTGTAAATTTCAGATGTTGGAGCTACAATCCACAACACTTTCATCACTTGGAACAGCAATTATAGCAATGATTGTTGTTTGTATTTTATTTATTGGTGATAGCGCAATCGTATTTTGGGTTGTTTTTACGATGATTTCAATGGATATCGGTATTGCTGGATTTCTTTCACTATGGGGTGCCGATCTTGATCCAACAACTGTCGTCAATATTCTGGTTAGCCTTTTAATTGTTATGCAACCGTTTCATTCATTATGCATCACACTTCCTTTTGATAGCCTAGTAACTATTTGGGAGAGTTTATAGCTCGTGGGGTAAGACCGCAATAGGGAATGTTCTGGATGTAAGTCATACATATTTCCTGAATTCAAATCAGGTATGCCATATCAGTTGAATTCACTTCAATGAGGCATACTTTGTACCGTTCTTTGGTAGTTCCGCGTGATTGTTCGGGACATGTGCTTTGGCAATATTTACAGCAATATTTGCGATGCAGTCACATTTAAAAGCTTTAACCAACAACTTTGATATCAACTGATGCCAGCACCGCGCAATGGCGGAGATCTTATATAAAGTGTTCGACCAAAATCGGGCTTTTAAAAACCGATCCCCTTCAAGCTACGAAAACGTGGAACATTGTCGGGCAAGGATGAAATAGTAAAGCTCTTAGTGGTCTTTTAGTGTAAATAATATCGGTCTTTCTTGGGGAATTTGTCTGATAGTTACGGAGCCAGAACCAAACCAGATCGGAATTTCGATGCAATCCTGACCCGAAACTGTGAGACAGTAATTTCTAAATTGCTTTTTTCTCCACCGTTAATGACTTCCAGATGAGTATTGGTCTATGCATCGATTTCGCCACCCACGTTGGATATCGTATCTATCGAAGTGAATGCAAAGATCCTGACGAGCGGATCAGTGACGCACTTGGCGCAATCGGTTGGCCCGTTGTACAAGGTGGAGTGTCGACTTTCCTCGCTATTATTGTGATGATGCTTGTACCGTCACATGTGGTGCGTATGTTTGCACGAACTTCGATTCTTGTTGTACTTACTGGTCTCTTTCATGGTGTTATCATTCTACCAGTCATTATTCGCTCATTTGCCTCACAACCTGCAGAAGGTATCAAAGCGGTTCGCTGAGTCTCTGAGAAGTTTCGTTGAACATAAGAGCTCCAACCTAAATTGAAGCCTTTCTTGAAACCGAAACAATATGGCGTCCTCGCCAATTTGCTCGTGCGGCAGAATTTTTCTTATGAAAGAGGTTTTGAGGTAAAAGAAAAACTTTGATGGTCATTTCAGTCCATATCGGCATGTAAGTAGTAAGCGTTATCGAATGCCGTTCATTATTGCTTGCCCATCCATCTCGAAATATTGTACTTCTGCAAGGTCTGGTTATCTGGTTGCTGATATCAAATTGTCAGAGAATATCCATAACCGCTTCACATATGCTAAGCTTGATCCATTGATCACGTATTGGTTACTTGCTGATATGGATCACGGTAAGCTTGCAGCTTACCGTGATCCATGGCAGCAAGCTTATACCACCAACTTAAAGTCTTTAGCGTGGAGTCTTTAGAATGTCACAGGCTCAGGTTTGACTTTAACTTGGCTTGATTCTTTGTAGTAAAATTGTATGCGGATTTTTCAATATCGAGCTGTCAGAAGTATTTCAGTTTGTTCGTCCCATAGTTGATGTGGACATCGATTTCAACTCGCTAAAAAATGTTACAATTCTGCAACTCCTAAGTTTTGTGTTGTGCAAGTTTAGAATCTCCTTTCTACCACTGTCGTTAATGTACTTACCCTTTCAATATTCAAACTACGGTTGAATTGTTTTGACCTTCATATAGATGTTGCTTTTGCCTGTTGATTTTCTATTCGTATAATAACTTTGTGAACGTTTTGCTCCGCTTTGCTGTTAATTCTTACATGTTTATGTGTTTCCCACTTTATGACGTTGAAATAAATAAATAAATAAATATAAAGGAAACATTGCTATTGGAATCAGTCCTATTTGTTAGTTCAAACGATCGCTGATCTATCTTAAAGTGTTGAGCGCAGAACTATTGAATGCTTCACCGCAAAGATTCGTCTCGCGCGGTAAAGAAGCTCCGCCATTGTTCTATACTTTACAGTAACCCAGGAGATATACTCATTCAAAGAAACTCTATCGATGACGTCACTAGAAAACACTTTGTGATCGTAAACAGCAAAATTGGTTAAGCGTGTTCTTACTATTCATTGATAGGAAATTATCGCAATTTATTTGTTGTTAAGTATGAGCCGATATAATAGTAATGTAAGTACAAAGTTATACAAAGAAAATGTAGATACAAATACATCTGACAAAGTTGACCAGTAGCAAGAGGTATTGAACACTTGGGGCATCCGATGGCACTTTCGACACGCCAGCCACTTGGTCATATGTTCTACTGACAGTTCCACATTTTAGGTGAACTCGCCATGACAGTTGCATATGCACTTGGATTGGCCTCGTCGAAATGACGGCTCCGATCGTGCGTGTCCACGTTTTGCTCAAATTGCGCGTATGTCCGTGCACGTCCGACTTCACGCACTGTCAGGTACATTTGCCTAAACAGTTTTCACATCAAACCTTTTGTTAGAAGTATTTGTATTTCAGTGTTCTCAAGGATAATTCACTCATCACTATAAGGTTCCGATAATATATTGTTTCTTAATAGATCATTGCGAGTATGCACGCCTTTATTGTTTGAATGCTTTTGAAGCTGTTAGTTTGCTCGTATGAATTTATAGCAACATTTCTGGAGTTTTTATGCTGGATATATATGTACCTATTTCATGGAGTGCAATTTATGCGCGCCCCAGTTCATTGCTCTCTTGTCTCTTATGTTACTTAGTCAAAGAAATCGTCATATAGTAACGATCTTCATGTTGCTGCACATCTATTTTTTGGCGGCCTTATGGCTATTGTTGCTCACTTGTTCTTAATGATCTGGTCTTCACTGTCAAATCCATTAACAGAAGCATTTTTTGGTGAAATCGATTCGCATAGTGGCACGCATTTCTATGACTCACCCTGACGATAGGATACCTAAATTTGATCGCAACAAGGCTTCAGCATTTGATCATCGTTTAATATTTTTTTTTGGTCTATTTATTAAGAATTTTTATCTTCTATAAATGTTCCTCCAATTTCTAAACAAGTTTGCTATCACCTTTGTTCACCTATTATGATCTAAATTCGTTCATATATTGCAGCTATCAGTACGAACATGTGACTGTTTTCCCGCCACAAGTTGTTATCATCTAGGGACAGTACCCCAAAGACCTCATTGTTATAGTCCTTCGCCTACTGTGCGGCCGCCTCCCTCCTCTCTCGCATTACGCATACTGCGCGCGTTATCGATTTACTGGTCGTTCTTGCTTGTTCACTTCGCCTTTACTTTAAAAGTTCTTTTATTTTTTTGTTTTTATCTTCTAGAAATGTTCCTCCAATTTCTAAACAAGTTTGCTATCACCTTTGTTCACCTATTATGATCACCTATTATGATCTAAATTCGTTCATATATTGCAACTATCAGTGCGATCATAATGTGACTGTTTTCCCGCCACAAGTTGTTATCATCTAGGGACAGTACCCCAAAGACCTCATTGTTATAGTCCTTCGCCTACTGTGCGGCCGCCTCCCTCCTCTCTCGCATTACGCATACTGCGCGCGTTATCGATTTACTGGTCGTTCTTGCTTGTTCACTTCGCCTTTACTTTAAAAGTTCTTTTATTTTTTTGTTTTTATCTTCTAGAAATGTTCCTCCAATTTCTAAACAAGTTTGCTATCACCTTTGTTCACCTATTATGATCACCTATTATGATCTAAATTCGTTCATATATTGCAACTATCAGTGCGATCATAATGTGACTGTTTTCCCGCCACAAGTTGTTATCATCTAGGGACAGTACCCCAAAGACCTCATTGTTATAGTCCTTCGCCTACTGTGCGGCCGCCTCCCTCCTCTCTCGCATTACGCATACTGCGCGCGTTATCGATTTACTGGTCGTTCTTGCTTGTTCACTTCGCCTTTACTTTAAAAGTTCTTTTATTTTTTTGTTTTTATCTTCTAGAAATGTTCCTCCAATTTCTAAACAAGTTTGCTATCACCTTTGTTCATAAATTCAGTTAGCTGTAAGATTGACGTGAAAAATTAGAGGTACATAAATTTAAATTATGTAATGTGCGAAGTCTTTGGAAAATCGCTGTGCAAAAAATATCGAAAGTATTGAGATAAATATGCAAGAATATTTTTAAAAAAACTAAGTAAAATCCACATTAAATCTTCATTTGAGGTTCATATTTGCTTAGTTATTAATCAGTATAAATTTGTCGATTGTAGCCTCTAACAAATAATGTAACGGCGCTATTGTTTATTTTGACTTATAAAAGCATCAGATGCTGCGCTCGATTCAAAATTTTCCATCGTTTTCTATAGTCAAAAAGTTTGTGGTAGTTATTTCTTCAAGTGGGGTGATTCATCTCGAGGCTAATCAAGTTAATTCCAATTGATCAACTTCCGTGCTAGCGTGATTGATTTTTATCTTTTTTGTTGGAGCTGTTAACGGTGCTTATCACTGTCACATATTCTTATCCCCTGATGATAGCATACTATTCTTATCACCATTTAGAGAGAGTGAATGGTAATCCTGTCTTAGCAGTTTATCCAGATAGAGTGCAATAAAATGTAGCTAAATCCATCGTTATCAAAATGCTGTATATTCTATGCGTAAACAGGGTTGAAGTCAGTTAAATTCTCTCTTAGAAACGATTCTTTTAGTGAAGAAACCTTTCAAGCGATCGAAAAAGGGTTCCTCATATAGTTCCCCATTTATCACATCTAATGTGAGATATTCGCATTTATCCGTAATCACTATTTGACATCGTTTTGGACGTTTGAATTATTATTGATATATTCTACGCTTTAATTCATATTCTATCAAAAGTTGTTGGGAAAGCGGAATTAATTCAGACTTGAATATTTCGATGTTGAAGACTGTATATGCACGAGCGTATGTGCGTGTCGGTGCATATGTGTGCAGGGCAGTGCTTGTTCTCAATGATTGTGTGCATGTGTGCACGATGTGTCTGTGTGTGCTTACCGCATATCTGTGCATAAATGCGCGTGCATATGCATATGCATGCGCGTACCTACACGTGCACGCATGTCTGTGCATGTGCAAGCCGTCATGCACGCTTGCTTGTGCGTATGTGTGTGTCCGTGTGCATCTGCCCTCCTCATGCTTTCACTGGATGGGCCATACACACTACGACATCTGTCTCCGATTTCTTTACTGCTGAAATATTTTACATGCGCTGTTTATTGTATCAGTACCTCTCAACTTTCCAGGCATTTTACTCTTAGGCTTTTCATCAAATATCACACCAATAACGGCAAATGATATTCCTATGTTTTATTTTCTTTCATGTTGTTACATTTATTCATTTATATTTATTCGTTAAATTCTCGTGAATGATGTTTCAAACTCCTATATTATAATACCCATTCGATCTCAAGTAAATGCATATTGCAGGGTTCGACATATATCGTTCTATTCGTTCGCACGCTTCAATATCGCGATCCAATGAAGTGACTGGACGACGTTTACCGGTTAGCTTTACTTAATTTTATTTAATTGACAAAGCTTAACATTTCCGCTTAACTGAAGTTTTAAGGTCGCGTGAATTCGTACACTGACTAGCTACTTAAGTTTATTTTTTTCCCCTATTCCATAATTCAGTCTCCTATTTCTTGACTTGTTGCTTCATGGCCTTCTTATTTCTTCGCATAGTTCAACTGGTGGTTTGGAGTTTCAGCAGAAAAGGAATTTTTCGTAAAACGCATCTGATATGTAAAATCTAAAAGTTTGCTCTACGATGGCTTTTGAGCACCGAAAGTAAGGAAAAGATGCTTTAGCCCTAAGCATGAAATTCCAAATGGCTTTGGAAAAGAGATTCTTATCGATCACATCTCGAGCTGAATCTTATAGGCCCTAAAATCTTTATAAAATTCTTCAAGTGAAGTATTTTGAGCTTCAACTTTGTTTTTATAAGACGAAGTCGTAGGCAGAATGTGTCTAACTTCTAACTGGGGGATCATCTGTCAGCAATACCGAAATCATTTCCAGCTCTCCTAAAAGAAGGTACTCTAGTAAAGGATGCTAGGTATTGTGATACGGAGTACTGAATCATAAGGAAGGGGGTCATTCTAACGTCTTCGCGAGTGCGTTCTTAGAACTGTCAAGATCTCGCAAACTTCCATCGTTAGGAGTATTAAAGCGCGAAGTGCCCCTAATGATTTTCTTGCATAGAGGTTTTTTTAATCTTCCCCATAATCATATTAAATTTCTGCTCTAAAATATTCTTCTAGGGGCGATTTTCGAAACGCATTGGACTATTGTGTAAAAAATACAACTGCGTCTTGCTGCGTAGACTTTCAACTTATTTCACCTTATATTTGCTGCGACAGGAAAAAAGTGCCTAAAACAGAGAACAGTAAATTAATTATCGATCGCCGCTTGCAGAGACCGCCCTGCTTGTAGCTTCTTTTCTCTTTAGCCGTACTCATTGATGCTTCAAATTGGCAAGAATTTCGTTGAAGTTCTTCCTAAATTGTACATATTTCGTTGAAGTAAAAATATTTCAATATGGGTATTCACAATATTTTTTGTATATTTTTTTGTGGTAGTTGATGCATTAGACTTTCTTCCGCTTAGAGAACATTTTATAATGGACATAGGAAATTTTTTTTTTTAATTCATATTTTCACTCAATAAAAATTACCTTCGTAGGAATAATCATTAGAAAATAAATCTTTGCCTTCTTTTTCAATGTTTTTCATTTAAAAAATTTTTTAAAATTTAATCTACTAGGGAAATTCTTTGCGATCACTATTCGGTCCTTCCTTACATTTTTTTCGTATAGTGACGATTTTTGCGTTCATTGTTCCATCGAACTTCACGTCTTTGTTTTGCTCATTGTTTACGCTTTTGCACATACTGACTTTGTTTATGCAGAAATAATAGCGTTGCGTTTGCTATATGCGAGCAGTTGGACTCATCTTGCTGTCAAACATCAGCCATTTGTTTTGGAAATCGTTTTTTGCTGTGCTTCAGTGCTTCGAGTAGAGAGTTGGCAGTTCTTTATTGCATTGATTAAGATTTTCGACTTTTGTCTTATAACACTTCCGGAATTTGTTGTATGTCGAAATGAAATGTAGTTCCAAATTCTCTTTATTTTTTACTGTTTAAATCTCGCTTAGATTATATCAATGCTTCATTCGAATTTTGCTTATATTTTTCTCACATTAACGAATTAGTTAGTAAGATCTTTTTGCAAGGACTGCAAAATTTGTCTGCTTCCATTAGCACTGGAAGGACTTGTTTTTAAGCCTGAAGGGTTTATAGGTTTTCCGAACTTTTAAGGCACATATAATCCAGAAACCGAATCTTACAAAATCTCACAGTATGAAAAGAGTACACGCTGAAGGTGGAGATGTTTAATACTGGTAGCTTCTATTGGTCTGTGGGTGCAGTCGACGGGAAACATCCGAGAGCTTGGCTCGTTGAAGCCATAAGTTTCAAGTGGAGAGGGCGAGCTTCAACTTGCGTTGTTAAATCTGACGAAAGTTGATAGGTCTTTACATGAATGCGAAGCAAAAAAAAACAAAAAAAAACGATTAACTGAGTCTCTAAAAATAAGCGAATGAGGCCTGAGCCTCAACTATTTAAAATGATATTATCTGGTGGGATGTGGAATAACAGCTAGAGGGGAACTAAACAATCAGGGCCCTAGTGTTTAGTCAGCGCTGCATTAAAAAAAAAAATCAAAAAATCTTACGGCTTGCAGCTCCGCGAAGTGATTTTGCGTTGAATCTTTGATGCGCTAGCGTGGTTCTTGTGCCATCTAGGGTATTACCATTGAAAGTGCTCAACTTAGTTCAATTTTCAAAGTTTCTCTACGATTATCTCGAAACCCCCTCTATATCCATCTTTTTAAGGAAGAAAATACCACAACCACTTATGCAAGCCGCCACTTCCATACGCTATGAAACGGTCGACGAAGAGAATGCGATTTTTTCTCTTATGAAGCGGAAAGAAGAGACCATTTCGGCGCGAATATCGTGATAAATGACAGATCAAAATTACATTAGACTAATTTATCCATAGCAATTTCTTCATTTCTCATCAATATTCTATAGACCTGTTTTTTTCTTTATATGACCTTGGTTACATCTTAAAAAGGATGTCGAATTTTCTGTCCCCATGTTAGGGCCGATGAAATTTATAGAAAGTGCGCATATTTCTTCGTGATGAGAGTGATGCGTGCAACTTGCAGAAATTTCTTTGCAAAAAATGCGACGTATTTATACAGATGTGTAAATTCCACCCTCAGAAATATGATAGACGTTTCTAATAGACATATTCGGGATAGTAACTGCTATGCAAATTGAGAAAAAAATTCCAACATTGTTATGCGACCTATCGAGATGAGTGTTTTCATATTACCCGAATATTCTGTGTCATTGTATTTCGCTTCCTTATATATAGTATTGTTTTCCATGTCTAATTTCTCTAAAATAAGTACCTTCTTATAGTAATGATATCATCCAAATTTAATTCTATGAGATGCAAATAGTTTGCAGAAACCAATTTCTTTTTAGGGCGATAGTGGTGAAATCAATGGGGTATTGTGTAGCCAAAAAAAAGAAGAAAGCTGCACATTAATAAGGAGGATAGAGTGCTGCGCGCATTGATCATTGTTTATTAACGCATTTGTTGAAATTGATGTTGAATGTGTGTATGCCCGCATCGTCCATCAACGAACATTAACCAGCCGATATGCTTGTCGTTCCGTTTTCTAGTTAACAATTCATCGATTCGTTTAATTTTACTTATATTTTCAATAACCTCACTTCGTCTCTCATTCGATCCTATTGAAGTATTGTCAGTCTTCCTCCGATTCGATTCGATGAGAGTGACGAATGAAGCAAAATCTAGAAAAATTTATGATCATTTAGTTAAATATTTGAAAGCATTATGAAAATTTAAGGATTCTCGAGTTGCAATGCTAGCCTTCCATCTTGCTTATTGCCGTATTCCTCTCATCTTTTTTGGCAACTATTCGATTTACTATTAGTAGTTAATGATTAAGCTAAGAGTCTGTTTATTTAACTCTTTGCTAAAGAGCAGAATAACAAAGCAGACTTATTTTTAAATTCACTGTTTTCATATGAATTGTAAGTATATATTCCTCGCTATATGTTTTGTTTTCATGCTGGAAGTATTATGCTAAAATATCTGTATGGCTGAGAATATAGAATACTTGGAACAGCACTAATATCTCCGCTTATGCTTTCTGAATCAGTTACAGTAAAATGTGCTGGGCAAATAAATTTCATCACGGTTCTGAGTGGGAGGAGCCAAAACGTTGCTGCTATCCTTATTCCTCGAATTACGCTTTAGGTCAGTTTGCGTTGTTTTCAGGCAAATTATCTAGGTAGTGGTATATAAGCCAGCTTAAGGAAGCGCACTTGTTGTAGTCGAGTTCATTATATCAGAACAAATCACATCTAAGTTTTTGAGTTTTCCCCAAAAAGCAATCTAATCAAAGCAAAAAGCTTTTGATACCAAAAAGAGGAAATTCATTAGACGAACCGTTCGTTGAAAAATCTTCCAGCTAACTATAAAATCATTTTTGTGTCTGTTTGCCCTTCGATATGTTGTTGTTGAAAAAAAAAACTGTCATAGGGGAGTCGATCATCTAATCTCTATCGCCTTTCCAAGAATGAATATTTTTTGTTCTTCTGATGTCGTTTTTTTATTTTCTTCCTCTTCCTTGTGAGACGTTGTTGTCGCACATATTTCCAGTGATGCAAGTATCGCATTATTTCGTTCCCAATTTTTCTACTCTTTTATCATCCATTTCATAGTTGTTTTCCTAAAATTTGCCACAATATGTAATAGGGCATCTGGTTTTATTATGACGATTGCATTGCAGTCATTTGAAGGTGAATGTGTTCAATTATTTTTTCGTAATGCTCGAATAATACATAGGATACTTGCCTTTTTATGGGTGAAATGCGGTGAAATGAGAAAGGAATTTTTTTTTATATTTGGAGATTCGATGTCGCATTCCTTCCATAGCAGAGAAAATGTTGAATGTTCAAACACAAATGAATAATGAGGCGATTTAGAAGGAATGTTGCATAGATGGCATCATTTGTAAAACTCATTTCACAATCATTATTTAGGCATTTATGCAAAATTTTCGAGAAAAAAATCTTTTTCCACGGAAATTCTAAGGAAACCGGCATGTTCTTCGCGAAACGCATTGCAACATTCTTCACTAAGTGTCGCACCCACTACACTCCGTTCGTAAGCTTCCAATCTTCACTAAGTTAAAGGGAAAATGCATGTGGCATTTATCTTACTTAATTTTAGTTACTTTAATCGTAACAATATGCCTTAATAGGTAACTTTATTACTCGTCTAGAGCTATTACATATATTTAATTATAATAATTGCCCGAAAGTATATTTGCCGATTGCAAGTAATTACTCAGTGGTAAAATTAACGGGAATATTTTTTGCTTAAATAATCATACTCGATTATTCACATCAATCCGATGCTGATATTTGAAATGTAAGGTGGCGATGGCTTTTTAATCTTTTTCAATGATTCATTTTGTTTTACCACTCTAATGAGATCGTTTAAGAATTCAACGCTAATACTGCGGTGAATTTTTTTATTTTATCTTTGAAAAGATTTTTTCGGATGCAATTTTTATCTCTTATTTATTTCCTTCTTTGAATCGAATTCGATGCTCATTTACGACTCATTTTCATTTCCAATTCAGTTTTAGCCATATCGTTTTCTTTCGTGGAATAAGGTGCAGTTTCATTGCGCACTAAAGGAAAAAGGGTCACACACTTACAGAAGGCCATTGAGGGCAGTGACGTCATAGAATAATATTAATGCTACTCATAGCATTAAAAAGTGCGCAATAATGCAATTGTATTTTGGAACAAATTCATTGCTCGAAAAATTGTCGAAAAAGGACTCTTTTTTTTGCTCAACCGATTGCAAAATGCGTCCGCGTTGGTCGCTAAATGCACACAAATTTATTGACATTTTATATTGCCTATAACTATTTTTTAAACCGATAAGTCAGACATAAATAGTCGCGCGAGAGTTCAACGTCCTCAGGTGTATAATGTAGCTGTCGGATTTCATCATTCAGTTCAGTAGTTATTGCTCGAAACTTCTGAGCATACGAACAAACGTAGAAATACATATGCACACTCGAAAATTATTTGCATACTCGAAAAGTTTGATAGTTACATTTTCCTGTTAGGTTTAACGGGTTTCTTCAGAGTCTAATGGTCTTGATTTGTTATTTAACTAGGTGAAGTCATCGATGAGGAATTGAAACATTTAGGAAACGCCATTGTCATTCCCGTGATACTATTCGACGATCAGTCATCCCTCGTCTTTTTCTTTGCTTTTTTTCTGCTTTTTTCCCCGCTCTGATTAATCACAATAGTTGCAGTATACAGATAACGAAGACATTCTAGGGACATATGTTCGCCTTAATTACGAAATCCTTATAAACTGGTTCATTTCAACACCTTGATGGCTTCTACGTCATATTCGATTTCGTTCGATCATTCTTGTAGAGGTTTCCTGTCTTTTCTTATCTTCATAGAGGTAATTTATAGTTGGCAGTAAATTAAACTGGTGTAAGTGGGAGAAGGTGGTGTTGTTATTTTTTACAGGTACGGCAGTTTACATAGAATTGAGTGGTTTTATTGTTGAGTTTATAATAAAAGGTATTTTATCATTTTAGATCTCTTGTTATAATGATGAACAACTCTTCTAGGAATATTGATGAATAGGCATCAATCGTTTCCCGGAACACATATCTTAAGTTAAGGTGTTATGTAAAAAAGGTGCTAGAGGTTGGTCTTGAAGTGGGCCAGTTCCTGGGGCATATAACTTGTCTCTCTTCTTGAAAGGTAGACTCTATCTTTTGAGGGTATAGAGTCCACCTTTCAAGAAGAGAGACAAGTCACCTAAGTTAGGCTGAAAGTATTTTTAGCATGATATTATGAGAGTACATTAAATATTAGCGTTAATGAATGCATAAAATTGTTGAACATTTCTCAGCTTGTTACCGAACGTCGGTGGTCAACAAGCTGTGGAAGGGGAGATCGTTTATATGGAAAGGGAGTTTATCCTATGCACCAAGTTAGTATAAATCCTGCAACTACTAATGATTTCCCTCTTGAATTCGATGGTAAGTAGCGCAAAAGGGTTTCTCTTAATCCATCTCTTTCAAATATATTGAATAAATGATTAGTCCCCCCATCCATATCTCGATAAAAAAACGAAAGGGATTGTTGCCCTATTCGTCCTTCTAAAAATGAATTTTTGATTATTTTCATTCAAAATTATTCTCCCCTGAAAGGTTGTATTGTAAAGTCAGTCGAGATCTTAAGTTTATATTGACCTTTCTGCTTGCTAACTGCTTTGTCCATTACTTCTCTAAGCTACTTTTACTTTTAATTGCATTCGAGATTTATTTTTGAATTGTCGTCATGCGTCAACGATCAAGACATATCATCACACCATATTTTAGTAGGATAATTGAGTAGCGATATGGAAATTGTGATGATATTTAATATTAGGCATTGAATTTCCCCGGGAAAATATTTCCCCGTGCTCTAGGAATTAGAATGTGAAATCGGCTAGCGCGAAAGACTAAACTTTATGAAGTAGTGTATGACATTTATGAATTTGATATTCTATTCTATTTCCTCTTCTCAAAATTCGTTCCTTTCCTCTCGCTTTTCCCGTTTCCAAACAAATATAAGGCGGTGGTATAAGTTGGTGAAAGGTGGTGCTAGGCTATTGCTTCCTAAACAAAACTCCACGATTCCGTTTTTTTTTTTTTACATCTCAACTTAGCGAAGACATCGGACGGCACGGTATGGAGATTTTAAGTTAAGTGGATGCGTCAAAACTAAACAAATTCACCGCTTTAGTGATGTTTTCCGAGAAAGGCACTTTTCCGCACTTTTATAGTGCTCTGTTTACTGGCAGTTAAACCGTTTCCATTTGTATTTACCGTTTTTGATATTTATTTGTGTTATTTTTATGGGAAAATTTTGGCACTTTCGGCCAATAAAATTTGACTGGAAGAAAATTTGGAAGCTTGCATTTGATTTCCAAAGAATGAACAATTATGCGAATCGATGATGAGAGAAAATGATTCATAATTTAGTCATGAATTTAAATCATTTTTATTCTTATTCTTTTTGCTAATATGGAATTATGTTTTGTTTACATGGAAATTGCATTAATGAAACGGGAGAAGTATAGGCATCACTATACTGCATTCCATAGGTCAGATAATAAATAAATTTGCATTCGAAGGAAATATCCTAGCTAATGGTTGCTTTTGAAAAAACGAACTTTATGATTGTGCTTAATGTTGAAAAAGGGGAGTTGCAAGTAGAGATTTCAGTATTTCCCGCTCGTATTTTTCTTTTTCCATTGAAATGACATCTTATGTGATCTTTGGATGAATTTGGCGTTGAAAATGTCAATTTTTTTTACGAAGTTTGTTTAGTGATAAGAAAAGTTCTAAATGATTTGATAAGTTTTTAAAGGTGTAATAAGTTATCAGTAATTTAATCACTTCTACAAGTTTTACTAATTGATAAATATTTAATTTGCGATGTATTAAATAAATATAATATGAATATTTGACTAATGCGGCATTCCTCGATATATGTCAACAAAAATATTTGTCTGTGTAATATTTGTACACATCTCTTTGCTTAATCGATTGCCATTGCCAGAATTATTTGCCATCGAAGGGCTGTGTTACAGAAGTTATGCGATTCGATAGGAATATTTGAGTGGTGGCTTTTATTAAAGGTAGTTGTCAAAGATATCAGGATAGGTTAATTATACTGTTGGTATTACTAGCAATTTCTAGGTTTTACAATAAAGTTTAAGGTTTTAGAATGAAGCTAATAAAGTTTTATCGCATATGCAGTACGCAAGTATACAAATTAACGCAGTATGCAAATAATTTGTAAAGCCATACAAATGTAGAATTTAAATATTTTCGAATGGAGTGAATTGTCGAAAGAGTTAATGCGGTTTTGCATACTGTTCGTCTTGCATAGTGCATGCTGCATATGTTTGCATATTGTAGACCAATCGGTCTTATAAGATGAGCAAAAAGTATGCAGATTAATGACATTATTTTTAAAAGATTTGACCACCTGTGGAAATTTTCTATGGAGGTCTCGCTTTTATGCAACAAAACCGGTAAAAAGGAGAACCCATTCGATCTTTTTTGCATATAAATTTGCATGTAAATTTTTTTCTATCTTTTCTATGAATTATGGGATTTTTTTGCAAAGTAAAAGAGAGAATTGCATATAAATTTTTAAGTACCTCATATTTTCTAACTCTCCACAACTGGGGATCGATATGAATTATGGGATATGGTTTACATTGTATCATATATTTCCGTGCATCGCATCTAGGTTAATCGCTTTCCAATATGAAGCCATCGGCTAGATATTCAGGTACGTATACACGTAGGTATACGCGATCATGGCGCCGCAATGAGGGTCTATTGTAGACCTCCGTGCTTTAACTGAGCCTACTGACCATAGTATGCGAATTGCCGACCTTCCCCCTCTCCTCCTTCTCCCTACCTCCTCTCCCCTCTCGATAACTGAATTTTCCTGGTGGATATGCATTCCTTATTTGCTGCGGTTACCATTTCAGTTGCAGAAGTTTTTTTAAAATCATCATTTTAGCCGAAGATTTCCGTCGTTCGTTCTCAGTTATTAAAATGAAATTTGCATATAGTATTTATCATAGGAATATAAATATTTTGAATAATTCTCCAAATAGTTGTGTTATAAGAGTTGATACACTTCGTTTGCCGCACTGTGAGAATTCCTCAGTCAAGAGAGATATAAAAAACGAGAACGATGGATGCAAGAATTTCAGCGGCAAAAAGGGAATGTATATGCTAGTTTCGAAAAAATGTATATGCTAATTTTTCGGCCAGTAGAAGTGCTGCGCTAAAAGAAAAGTGCAACCCATATCACCAAGTTATTAGTGGAAACTCCTCTCTGACGTGGAACGCTCATCGAGTCCATTGCATTGTTGCGTGGCTTGCCCTATGACCACTGATCATGAATAGAGAGCATAATTGTTGTTGGGGCGTTTAGATGTATTGCCTCTCAAACGAACTGATCCCTAATCGTGCTTAGGGAGTTTATTAGAGATCAAATTTTAGCGATGCTATCGTTTATAGTAAATTTGACCTATTTTTTAAAGTGAACCCTCATGCATGTGATCTTTTTTGATCTCTTCCTACATATTTGCCCATTAAGACTTGCCTAATCGATATCTTTGGTTCATTTCAAGTCGACATGGGTATAGCAGTGGGGTGCCATGCTTTTCGAGTAAACGTTGAGAGTTGAAAGAATTAGACTCTTTTTGTCGTATTTAGTGATTTCATTGCCAGAAAATCTTTGTTTTTTCATAGGCACTATTCTGTTCTATGTGGCAGGCTTCTTTCAAATTTTCTATTTTATATGTTCTCTCTTTAATTGTCAGAATAGAGCAACCTATATTGATGGTTTTGTTATACTCGATATGTTCATATGAATGAAAAAGAGGCTAAAACATGACGATTTTGCCTGATATGCTTATAGTGAACATTTCGTTCGCATCCCCCTCCCCCTCCCCTATCTTTCTTTCGACCCTCCCCTCTACCTTCTATTCATTGACTCATTGTTAGATTTTCTTTCTTATTTGTGTAGGTTTTTGTACGTAATCAAAATTCCCATATATTAACTCAAGCCAAAATTTTTAAGCTTATCCGCTTTGGAAGCAATTTATGCAAAGAAAGCGATACAGATATAATTGGGTAATCAATTGACTATCCTAGAAGTAACAATATTTACTGCTATGAAACGTATTTTTCTCTAAACATTCGTTCACCAGTATTGTTTTATCAATATTTCTGGTCACATGGCTATGATATGACCGTTGAAATTTGAATATGACCGTTGTTAACAATTTTACATAAATTTATATTTAAGTTTATTTCTGTTTATTAGTATTGCAAAGGTCATTATGCTTTAATCTTTAGATATCTGCAGATTTGTTTTCCTCTATCGGTGATTTCATAGTTATTTGCAGATCTCCTTGTTTTTCTTATAATTCCATGTTTGGCCAACCGATTCTATTAATGAATAGAGCTATAACTACGTTGAGAGTAGTCATGAATTATCGCATAATCCTTTTCTTATAACGAGTGGTCTAATGAGTCAATTTGATATTAGAAACGTTTTCAACTTAGAAACCCTCAATCGTATGTAAATCCATAAAAATATTTGGGAGGAAGTTTTTTTCTCATAAAAAAAAAACTGAAATCTAGCGATATTAATTTTAGACCACATGACGACAAAAAAATCAAAACGAATCAACTAAGCCTTCTTCGCATCGAAATCCTCTTTTCCTACTCTCATTAGTTGTATAGCTTTCAAATGAAACCGTTTCTATCAGTGGACGACTACCCCCAGCGGCATTATCGATATATGTGCCAATAAAATGTCCTTATTTGCACGTTCGCCTATCGCATGTCTCTTTTTTTCCATTGATCTACCCCCCCCCCCCAAAAAAAAAAAGTAACCTATTTGATGTCTTTACAGTTAGGTCTCATCTCATTCGTTAACCAATTCACGCTATTTCTTTTCCAGAGAAATGCCCATAAGAATATTTCATATTCAATTAGGTGTTTTTTCGACGAGAAATTTTCATTTATGAAAGTTTTGGGCAATTTTTCTCCGAATCTCCGCAATTCTCGATGGTTATAACGCCATCGTTATCTTGCTTACCAATGCACTTGCTGAAGGACGTCTTATGCAAATGCCGCAAAGTAGTTGGCAGTCGGGGAAAGTAGTTCTGTTTCCGTCGTTTTTTAAATGCTAATTTGATTTTGCTTAAGGCCATTTTTTTGCAATTTATTTCAATGGAATATATGTGATTATCCGTATGGTTATTTCCGATTCGCTTACTTGCCCACTAAGGTAGGATATATTGAGCTATAGATACTATCCAAAGGAACGAATGTTCTCAATAGTTGATGTATATCGTTGACAGTTGACGATGTGATGAGAGCCATTTTTGCTCTCTCGGTTTTTTCTGGCTCTCTGCTCTCTATAATCGGGCGTGGCACAAATTGACAGCCGATCTATCCCTTTGCCTCTCGATGAGACAGCCTTGACGCATTTCACCAAAAGCCAACAACGGCGTGCATCACTGTACCACTATTGCCACACAAACGGAAGTGTTTTCTATGAGCAAACTTAGACCATCAAACAAACGGTATTCTCTACCTGGTGGACATTATTATCGTCCATCGGTGTTTTCTCCATCGGTTGCTTCATCATAATGAAACGGAGATATTCCTCATAAATATTCTATGCTAATCAACGATTTTGTACTGCTAAAATTTCATTCAACATATACTAATCTCTTCCCTGTGAAGGAAATAATATTCCCATTACTCATATTTGTTTTTTTTTCTTAACTTATTCGTATCACTGCTAATCTGTTTATTTATTCCTCACTTTATTTGAATCATTCTGACTAAATAATCTCTTTTCGGTGTTAATTAATTCTTCTCATTGGAATTGTACTGTGAGCAAGAAAGAAGACCTTAAAAACCGATTAAACATCTCGTATGATTTTCTTATTATTGAAAAAACGAATATACTCTAACGAGTTGACTGCATGAAATTCAATTTTGCTAGATGCATTTTGCATCGAATAAATTCCTGACGATCGTCTTCTAAATTCGCCGCATCATCCGTTATCCGTTCTAAAAAATTCTTTATACGTATATAAATACGGTGGATCCGATCCACTCTGTAAGGAGTTGTTCTACTGAGTGGGTTGAATTCCTGCTGTATCGCTAAAATTCTCTACTTTTGCCCGATTCGGTTCCAACTTTTTCCAGTCGAATCGGAAGATTTCTGCCCAAATCGCTGTAGCTGAAATAAACCATTCAATCGTTATCCGATTGCCGAACTGGTCTTTTGACGTATTTGCGTTTCCATCATCGGATATTCACCTCGGATCGCTTCCTGTCGCCAATTGAAGCCATTTTGAAGCAATAATAGAGTACTATATCTGTTGATCTGCATTCGGTTATGTCTCCAACTCCACCACTCACATTTCCAATAATGCAGACGTCATTCTTTAGTCAAATTGGAATCGATAGTATGCCTTCATCATTGCATCGATTCGTACAGTTTACCGCATCATGGTAAAACTTCCAGTTATAGCTTATTTATTTATTTATTTATTTATTTATTTATTTATTTATTTATTTATTTTTATTTCAATCAACAGAGCATTCGCTAAGAATAATTGTCTCTTCATATCGCGCCCACATGTATTGATTCAGCACTCCTCTAACCCGGTTGCTTCCTGTGCTCTTTTGCAATATTTTTTGGAACCTCCAGTCAAAGCTATCTTGTCTTTTTTTTTACATCAGCGCTTTCTTCAAAAATAGTAGATTGTTGAAGTTTTTATTGAATAGCAATTTGAAGATATGTGACATCGTTTTTGATTTCTTTTGTACTGTGATGGAAATTTTCAACATTCTCGACGCAGTTTAAAATGAACAAGCGAAAATCGGCTGTCATTTGATTTCTATAAAAGTCCTTTTAACTTTAATATCTATCAAATTTCGTTCAGTGGAATAATTTTTGTGTCTTCTAAACATTCCCTTTCATTAATTCATATTTGCTTAATTTGAAATTCTACGAGCGGCTACATCGATGCATATGAACTGTAACTGAACGATGCATCGACTTAGCAAAATTCGTCTATTGGATCTTTGCCTGAAATGTTCCTTCGGATTGAATCCTTCGAGATAAATCCTTCCATAAAGTGAAACTTATAGGAAAAATTTATTTCTATTCCTTCATATTATTTCTTATCTCTTATTAAAAAATTTTGGCTATTTAAACTTCTCTATAATATGCAAATTTTTGATGCGATCGCGAATTTTATTGTTACTTATATCGTTGGAATTTGATTTAAAATAATTTTTAAATGTTTTTTTTTCGTCGGACTGCGAAAATATTCTTCTACGCGTTTCACTGATATTGAAATGATTGACCAAAGTGCCCATTTTGCGAATTTTTTTCGTGTACGTTTATTCTAACAAACAATTTTTTTTGGTTTCGATCGATCATTACTTGTGGATGAAAATAGATCTTGTAGCAGGCGGTTTATCACTAGGCGTAAATCATACTGTAATACCGTAAAACACATTCGGCTGAAGTTAGTAATTGTTAAGAAGGAGGACAAGTGATTTGCGGATGACATATGAGGTAGCCATCTCGATGCAGTAGGTTTCTGAAGCGATGATTGTCAGCGAATTTGATCTCATAACTTCAAAACTGTTTACATTGTGCTTACCTTTTACTCATCGTTGGTTTATGCAACATTTTGCTGGAAATAAGCTCATTTGGCAGTGGTAGAATCATCTACTGTAAGCTTACTGTAGGTAAATCCACGAAAGGGAATTTAAGCGACGAGAACAAGAAGCAGAAACTTCTGACGAAGATGTTGAATGATCCTTTGTTGTCTGACGTTTCTGTGTAATTTTTCAGTAAGCTATTTAGCCACAGAGATCTGCAGTTTGTTTAATCGATTTTATCCATCGCTATGAGGTTTTCCTCAATTCGACATATTTGTCTTTTCTATCACTTATCTTTACTTTAGCTTATTTATCTATGGGGGATTCAGTATGCTAGAATGGGGTGAAGGGAGCGGAAATGTCCGATGCAGACGGCGTTAACCGCAAAGGTATATCGGGCGGAAAATCGAATGGGCGCTATTTTATGGATATCTAGGGGAGTATTGAATAAGTGAAAATGTATCGCATGTGTCAAAAATCCTAAAAATATAGTTCACAAAAACGGGGCAACGCACCATTAGCCAGAACCAGACAGGAGGTATGCACCCAGAAATATCCGAACGCAGATGGAGAGGTTTTCCTGAATTCGTTATAAATCTCAAAAAGAGAACCGAAAACGCTTTTCTTTAGATAAGAAAAGAATTTGCTTCCACATGTGGGTAACTTTGGCTCGATAAGAGTTTTCTGAGTTAAGGAACGACCGTTGAAGCAAATAAATGAGCACTATTACTAATTAAATAGCGGTCATTCTATATATGCGCGGGTACTATGTGGCCATACTTCTTTTTGCAATGTAAATTTGGGAAAGAGCTGCGAAAAGACTCACCTGTTGGCTAGATATTATTTTGTAACTCACTGTAATTTGTGTTAAACGTATTTCCTATGCATGTAGCTCATTTGCCAGGATCTAACAATCCTGTTCTGAAATTCATCCGCTCTGCACTATTCGGACTGACCTTTTTGTGGCACCGAGATTTGTCAGAAATCATGCCTGGACATTTGCGCCCGCAGATCGCTGCACGACCTTCTATAGGTCAGTCGTCTTCGCGGAATGCAGGCGGGTGACAAACGTTGCGATGCCTAGGGGAACAGCCGTCTGCAAGTTGCATAGGTTTTTTTCAGTAACTCCAGCTGCAAATTTCGGGAGAAAAATAATCCTCACTTTAATAAAAAGAACTTTTCTCGGTAAAACTGCTCTTCCCGTTGTAAAGAAAATACTCTCGCTTCGGTTCATTCCACTCCCTTCATAAACCTTGAGATTTCATTATCTGGGGGGTCCCATCCTAAGTATTATACTAAAATGTTAACTGAAAACGTTCGTATTCGTTTCGAATTTTGCTATGGTCTTCAAATAAGAGGATTTGTACGTAGTTCTCGCTGCGGCTGGCTTAAGCCTATCCATTTCATATCTGCAGCCCGTCTGCGAATCTCTCTAGTGGCTTAACAAATCTTTACGATATCCACTTTAGGAGTAATCCATAGTTTGCAAATAAAAAAGGCGGAAAACAATCTGTAGGAAAGAGGTGGCGTTCATTCAGTATCTTAGCGTAAACATATTCGCTGGAAAGTCGAAATAAAGAAGGCGGCTTCCATCATACCAAACGTGGAGGGGATAATGTTAGAGGTAAGGGGGACACGTTCGAAGAGGCGATTTGTTGAGAAAGGATAAAATGAAAGTTCACAGTTTTCTAGCCGCCGAGGAAAAGGTGAAGAACTGAGAAAGGAAACGGCCTATCACCTCTTTTATATATACACAGGTGTGCCGAATTTGGTTTTAATATTTTTAAGTATGGTTGTAGCAGTGAATAAACCGGTGCTGTTATATGGCTGATGTTCATAATTAATTAAATTTTTTATTTGGCTCAAACCCCATGACGACCAAGACATGGTAGTAAATCGTCTTGACACCATTTGAGGATGAGTTTAAGTGTGTTTAAACAAGAGAATGCGAAAAATTTTCTTCTCTCGCTTTAATTTTGCTCAGATTGGACCCGAACCCGTCGTGTTTAACTTATTACTATTAGATATCTCTGAGTTATAGGTGGTTCCTCTACGAAAAAGGACTAAAGCGTTTGCATTGCGAAACGCATTCCTCTGGTCGTTTCCCAAATAGTGTCGTTTAAACAGTTGCCAATTTTTTGTGATTTCACTGATGCCTTTATGTTTTCACAACAGCTTTTCATGGTTGTTTGCAGTATCTTTGATGGCGGCAGCTGTTTGGCTACGAGTGAAAACATTTCTCGTAAGCAGAATCCGAACTCTGGTCTCCTCCTTTCCCGTTAGATGCGTTAATCGACTGAGCCACCGTAGATGATTTCACCGCCGTTACTCATGGTCCTCATTCCACCAATTTTACAATAGGCATAAAGTAGCAGCGGTGATGAGAATGACTTCTATCAGAACTGACCCGGAATGATTTTTAGAAGCGTGAAGAGGAGACTTGAACGCTTTGGAATTTTGGGGCGTTCCCCTTTTTCAGATGCCTCGCTTAATTTTTTCCGGGGGCTGGTATTATTCATCACCAAATCTTGGTGGCCATTGGTATCTCGGCCAGACTTTATGTTTGCTTAATCTAAAACCTCAGCCATATGACAGCATAAGTTTGCTTACCGTGATAACCACACATAAGCACATTCCAACTACGTTGGGCACACCTGTGCATATACAAAAATGTGGTAAATGGCTTAGTGAACTTCAAAATACTTTCGTTCACCACTATTTTTTTTGCAGATCCACGAATTCGACTGCGCACGTAATCTAATACAACTAATAAGGGCGCAGATTTTCTATATATATATATATATATATATATATATATATATATATATATATATATATATATGTAGAAACGCGCTTACAGAAAGATGTATTCGAGTTTTTACATTATTACAGGAAATCTATATGAATTTCTTGTACTATTGTAAGAATTACAGGAAACTTAGCGCGAACGAGTACATAGCTGCTTTGAGTTATAACTTAAAACTTGTCTACAGGCCAATTTCCTGCATTTTACTACCGTTACGATTTCATTACATTAGATCCGATGAGGTCGAATCCTTTCTCCGTCTTCCGGATCTCATCGAGGCCTGTGACTGTTTTAATTTGAAATGTTGATAAAATTTGTTTATCAGATTTCTGATATGCAAAATCCCTCATTTTACCACCTCATTAACGCATCTTTCAAGTTATTAAAATTTTTACTGAATTAATAGATCGTTATCGGGAGGGAATGATATCAGTTTAGTTCGATCACATCTTTTGCATCCCTCTATTAGCATTCAATTTAATACATCTTTTAACAAATAATTTCAGTCGAATAACCTTGATATCCTGAAATGTCAGAGATGACTTTGTTTTTAACTTGTTCGTACCTTTTGACGACCATCTGAAGCATTCACTCATTTCTATTCGCCTATTGTTCACCACAAGGGCGTTTATATGTACAGAGGAGGGGCTTGCAGTCTTCCATTCAATCGAAGATATCTTCTGTCCATACACTGTCTTTCTGAACTTTGCTCTGTCTTCTACAACAGATTTATTTTTGCTGGATAAGTGAGAGTATATACTGATGCTAATGTGAGAAAAGAATAAACTCTAGATGACAACTTTAGACAGGGTTATTATACTCATCTGACCTGCAATCTCTAGTAACTTTTGTTTCATCTCTGCGAACAAACGTCTCTTAATCGCTCTTTCGCTGTTAATACTCATTTCCTACAATATATAAGCGGGTTTTATTGGCCGACCGACAAAAACTGAAAAATGCGACAATGTGTTTTCTTCACTTCATTCTTTAGATATCGGTTCTCTTGGTCCGTAGATGGTGTTGACAAATTATAAATATAATTATAAATATTATATATGTGCATATATATATGTATTATATATATATATATATATATATATATATATATATATATATATATATATATATATATAAATTTATGGAGCTTTGTGTATAGGCGGCTTTGGCGCTGAAGAAACGAAACTTGTTAGGTAGATTTTGCTTCAGACGATCATCTCCTATAATGTCTTTCAACTTGTCTCGTTAATTCAAAAGGAGCTATAGTAATTAAAAATACAAGAAAATCTGATTGATTTTCCCAACTTCCAAGGTCTGATCACTCTCGGAAGATTTGTAAAATTAAAAATGAATATATTATTCTGTATGATCTATCATTTCTTTAGTAAATTGCGAATATGATTGTTCAGGTGAATAGAATGCAAAACCGCATACATTGCGTTCTATGCTAGGCAACTCTTTCTGTATTTGTTTCAGTCCGTCTACAATTACAAAAAAAAAGATATTTGCAATGAAACGTTGCCTTTGCGTCTTTGCGTATGCATCAAAACAACCGGTTTTTGACTCATCGACACTCAACATTCATTTCTTTATTCGTTTGAAAGTCCAAACGAAACGTTATTTCTTTAAATGGACGCGTAAATTTATGAGTTTCTAATCGATGTTTCTATAATTGTTCACGAATATTGCGTGTTCACCAGAGTTTTTTCGTATATTCGATATTATTTCTTCAGTTAGGATTGCCTCATAGGCAAGAAGAAACCATCAAAGATATAAACTCTTATTCGGTTACTATTTGCAGTAAAACTTACCTGTGTATAGGTTGGTACCTGTGTAGTTTAGTGCTATATAGCGATCTAATGCATCGATGAGAGGTAGTTTAATGCTGTATAGCGATCTAGTGCATCGATGAAAGGTGAAATTGGAATGAGAGGTAATGAATCGGTTAGCGACTACTTTTCATGTAGTATTGATGTTTAGATCCATATAACATTATCACTCTTCGTTGTTGTTCATTGAAATGACATTTTTCTCATGCTCTCAATGCATCACTACAACTTGATTATTGCTTCTTTGTGCTCAAGCGTTCAGTAGAAATTTCTTGGCTTTTTTTTGCTTTTTTTCAATAAGCTAATTTCTTGATCTTTCGTATTTTTCAACTATCTCCCTCATCTCCTATTAGAAGAATCTCAGGATAAACGCAACTAACTACCAAATGCTAAGTGGAATCGCTTGAATGCTTCATTTCTCTCGTTGTCCTATTTTTCGCTCTTGAATTTTTTCATTTCCAAACATCCATTAAAATCATTTCGCACATTTTCCCAATTCGACTGGAACCAAAAAAAATTCTCTCAGAACTGGAAAACCGATTATGTTTGGCGCAGAAATTTCAGAAATCGCGTTTTTCACCTTTTTTTGTCGTCGAAACCAAGTTGATGAAATGTTTTTTTTTTCTAAAATGGAATTTGTATTCGCGTAAAATGTGTACATTTTAGCTTATAATGTTCTCGGTGTTGAGGACTTAAGTGATCAGCTATTGACATCCACTAATTTCATTCGGCGTTTGATGGCAGAAATTATATCAGGACTACAAATATTTGACTAAACTGAATGTCTCTAGCATAGATGAGCAATCCCTCTCACCATCATCTGTTGTAGGAGATTCTGTATAGTATAGAAGGGCGGTCGCAAAGATCTCCACCAGAATCACACGGAAATTCAAAAATCAAAAAAGAGAAAAAAGTGCAAGAGATGAACAAAAAACATGGGCAGTGCAAAGCTTCACCCGAGTATTGCGCAGTGTTGCATGACCATTTTTGTAAGATTGCAATACGAATGCACTATTATTGTATAACATTTTGGGGGTTTCTTAACGCAAGATCTTTGGCTTAACGAAAGATTGGGGGGGGGGGGAGGGTAATGCAAGTCGTAACTCCGCGGGCCTTATTTTTGAGAATAAGACTTGGGTAAGTTTACACTGCCCTTCTAAGTAAAGGTTTCCGTATAAGCTAACCACAAGACTCGTGCAAGTTGCGAGGTCCTCGAAACCGCACGTATCGTGTTCTGGATACGATCTTTGCACAGCCCGGGAATTCAGCTATAAAGTGGTGGGGGTAGGCGATGAGAAGCTTGACTAGCGATCGAAATTTTCTAATGAAGCCGAACACATTCCAGAGTATCAACTGGTTATTGGCGGAAGCATTTAATGAGAGCTAAGGTTGGGGTGCAGCCGAAGAAACCGGGCATCTGGTCTTTTTCGACCGGTAAAAACCGAACAAAATTTCGCTTCCTAATCCAAGTTCTGTTAAAAGACACCTATCAGGCGCGTAGCCGAATAGGGATATAGGAACGTTCTTTAGGAAAATAGACTAAAGAAAGCTTAGAAACAAAGGTTCGAGGAAAATGAAAAATTTAAAAATTTAGATGCAGTAAGTTTTTTAGACCAAATAGACCAAGCAATTCGCCTCGAATGGAAATTAAAATGCAAATTCTGGCAAGTGATTTTTATGGTGACATGAAATTAAGCATGAGAGAAATTATATATCGCCACGTATAGGTGCAAATGCGATTAAAAAACCATCAGACAATAGTATATAGATATGGGATAGGTATGGAATTAGGAAAAAGTGGGAAATGAACGAAAAAGAAAGTGCAGAAATATTTAGTTTTCCAACAAAATATGTTCTGCCACTCTCTATCATATCGAAATAGTTAGACACCTTACCATATCACTATCAGAAGCACTAATTGATAGTTCTATTACTTCATAGATAATAAATAGCCTTTCTGCCAGTAACGATAAGCATTGTCTCAGAGTTATCCATGTTGGCATATACTTAGTCATCTAGTCGATATCGCCGAATAGCCCGCATTCGGCAAACTTATCGAGAAACTTTAGTTGAATATGTGAAGTTTGATTAATTGCCTCATCGGGGTAATCAAGGATTTCCTATTTGAGTTATTAACCTTGTCGTAACCGTTTTTATTGCAGCGTTGCATAAAGCGAATTCGGAACAATGAGCATCTAAATATTATGTGATGTTTCTGTTTGAGGATACGATCACACCTGTTTGTCTAACAAAGGGCATTAGAAATTTTGCTTCTATTTCGCATCTTTCCGCTTTTCATATCATCCGCTTCGTTAATCTTTATGTCTTCCGCGTGAACCATTCCAAGACGATTTATTGTGCCTGCTTTTTGAAGCATTACCTTTTCTTATGAATGCCAACACCTTTTCATAGTTTTGTATGGTGCAAAACTTCACCTTCCTTTCCTTGTTGTTAACCACCGATCGTCTATACATTTCATAAATGTTGAAGTAATCCTCCGTTTTACTTGTTACTTCTCCTTCATATACTCTTTAAATCGAGACAAGAGAATCACATCATATCAAGACAGTTTGGCTCTTTCTCTCTCCTTTTTTTAGCGTATGTTAGGGTGTTTCTTTTCGTCGTTGAAGATCTCATCTTCTTCGAACATCATTATAATTGATGTCGCCACTAATCCTTTCAATTTATTCATTTATCATTCATATTGAATGCATAACATCGTCTTCTTCTACAAGAATGATTTCATGATGAGAATCGCATTCCATTAAGGTGGCGAACACAATCGAGACACTGTTGTTCCATTCAACGTCGCCGTTCACTTCTTCCATCGAAATACCATACATTCGACCGTTTTGATTCTAATCTATTGGTCGTCTCTTCATTTCTTCCTAATTCTAATATATATCCTTCTCACAGTGGCTAGGAATGTTGACCTGATGCTTGGCATTTTTAGAGTCCATATTCTTTTTTGGTCTTTGTGTACTGGAACATAGAAAGAAACTTTTTTTATTGGGAACTTTTACGACAGACTATAAATGTTTTTTCAGCGTTATTGCGAAGTCTTATGAAAAAAAAAATTGACTTCACCATCGGTCACGTATAGGGTCTTTCGACTGCAGCGAAGGTGCATGACAAAATTATAGATAGTCACATAGATAGCGCAGATCTAATGTGAATCGAGTAGATGACACAAGTATTACTTGTTATGGAGCAGATCACGAAGGATCGTGCGGGTTGCTCTAGTCTTTCTTGGAATCGTGCAGGTCGTGCAAGTGTTCCATAGAACAACGGAGATTGCACAGACCTTACGTAGTGTCGTATAAGTTGCACAAGTCTTTAATAATCCTGAAAGTTGCGGGAGCTTTACTAAGAATTGCGAAGCTTGAGGGAACCTTACTTGTATATGTACAGGTTATAAATGACTTCCTAAGAAGTACGCAAGTTATAGTTCGGATTTTACATGTTGCATAACGCTGAAATAGTGCAAATTTTACTTAGTGAAATAGTGCGCTGTTTATTCTTCTAATTTGAAGAAGTGAAGCTTGTGTAGTGCTTGTCAGTGTGATACGCGCAGCATTCGCGAAATCCGAGTCATATGACCTTCGCATTCACTATTTCGACTAGTTTCGTTTCGTGAGTTTTTCTTCGGAAGGTTTCTAGCCGTCTTCAGAAGTTGAAAGCTGCTAATTCAGCGGTTGGAAAGGTTCGACACCTGGGTCCGTCTTGCACTCCTATGGTCTGTCTTGCAGTCGCTCAGTTCCTCATCGAATTTCCCATTTATGAGGTTTTCAGGTTCGACTCCTGGAAGAGAAAAAAGTTTTTTCCAAAGTCTATCGCTTCAATTAAAAGCGATTTGCCAGAATGAGAGTCTTACATCTCCTTTAGGCTTAACTGCAGAATCGTCTCCTTAGACGTTAATCTCGCGGTAATGGGACCAAATTTCCTGAATGTTATTAGCAATCTAGATACTTTATAATACTGTTCTATCAAGAGACTGGAGATAAGATATTATGAACTCAGCTAGAACATGCTTTCCTTAAAGATGTCTGGCGTCATTTTCGTCTTAGAGCGTTTCCTATAAATTTTGAAGCCTTATGGACTGTGTTGTGATAAGGCAAAGACGACGTAACATGCTCTTAAGGAATGCGTAGAGGGTGGCAAACGTTAGATGAGCCCTATATGAAAGGGCAGTCGTTCAAAGGCAGTTGGTCTTAAAATACGCATTTCTGACTTCTATTCCCCTCTTTACAATTAATTTTCCCATTTTACAATTGCAAAAATCACTTGCCCTATAAGTTAACCACCCATATTGTCTTGCAAATTTGTGAGCTTTTTTCGCACATTCACGGAGTGAGGGGGGGAGGTGGGGGAGAGGTGGGAAGGGACGAGGATGGCTAAAGTTAAGGATGAACAAAAGTTTGAGATGTACAAGAAATTGAGCAATGATGCTTTCCGAGAGAAGCAGAACATTAGAGAGCGTAAAAATTACAATTACACTATTTGTTGGCAAACCCCATCTGAAATGTTTCACTAAGCTAGATTTTTTGAGTGATAGCATTTTACAGCTGAATTTCAGTCATATTCCATTTGACGTTTTAGACACATCTCAATATTCACATACGTTTTTTGCTGCATTCATAAGCTTATATATTCGTTGCAAAATTTTTTTCTTTTTTCTCAAATGAAGCAAATATCGATCGTCTAGAGCGGTTTATGTCAAACACTTTACATCATATTGTGTCGTTGTGGGTCGTGTTGAAGTATTTGCTGGTGTATCATCATTTACTGCCTCTCTATATGTGTACGCATCTACCGTTTTGTGTTCCTATTTCATCGAACATCCATCCACTCTATAATTTTATATTTGCTCCGATATTCTATGGAGTTTATTCTCGTATTATCAGTGTAATATATAATTATTTATTGATCAGCATATCGATTATATTTTATCAGACTATCGATTGATAGATTGTAATCCAACTGTTCGATGAACTCGATGAATAGTTCTCGATCATTTCTATCTTTTTGTTTGTTATCATTTCTCCATCATTTTCTATTAGCTAGGATTAACATGAGACGAGCGATTCACCTCGTTAAATACACGATTCTCACTGCATAGGGGATCTTCTGGATTTTGTAACTTTTGTAATTTCTGGATTATTTAGCGTTTAAATCGCGCTTGGCTTTCATATAAAAAGATGTACATTTGTACCTGTGGAATTGCATCTAATAGGTCATATTAGAAAACTGAAATCGGAGTGAAATCTTTTTTGATAGCAATACGTTGGTTTTGAGGGCATTAACGAGTAAACCCTGATATTTTTTGCATGCACTATGCAAATTTACCTGCTTAAGGCATCAAGCCATATCTGCAGGTGTCTGTAGCTGTTTCTCAGCCAGGATCAACGAAATTCTTTTGAGCTTCTCGGTAAGTTTGTAATAGTTTGTGGTTTTCGTCAATTCGCCGAAATATGTTTATTACCGGATAGTGGGATAATAAATTAAAGAAAGATTTAATCCGATATAGGACGCTATTGTTTGGCGTAAATGAAATATCCCAAAGGAATAATTAATTAAGATAAGTTTTTTCGGAGTTCACAACTTAAGCGTATCACTATATGATGTTTTGCGACGACAGAGTGGATGTGATGTTAGGTATTCACGAAAATCGTTTCTAATCTAATGTAACATCCACCCGATATCGTTTAGCATCATACTTAGAGTTCTTTTCGATTTCATTCCATTGCCCACACTTCAACGATCCATTTCGCTTTACAAACAAAAACATACAATCCTTTATCTTCCGTTCTCTATTTTTGTTTTATTTCTCTCGTATGCTTATTTCTGCTTTTCTTCAACATCTTTCTATTATAGCAGCACACACTGATTTTTCATTTATGTAGAAAATTATGAAATTTCTATATTTTTTTGCGGAAGGAACTTCAGATGCTCCTTATTATAGCAGTGCTATCAATAGGCACTCACAGTTGCGTTAAATTCTTTCAAATACTCTTTAGGCATAAATTATTTTTATTTATAAAGTTTGGTTATGCTCGGTTATGCAAATTCACTTTGCAAAAGTGAGATATAGCAATAGACTTCTTACTTATTTATGATTGTATCTATCCATTCTTGTGGGTGGCTTTTAACTCGGGAGGCACTGAACTTAAGAGTTACGAATTTTGACGGGTATTAGGTTAGCTTCTCATAGGATTAGCTCCGCCACCGTAATACATTTTGATTCATTTCCTTCGAAAACACTCACGTACATTTAATTTTGAAAAAAAAATTGCTTACATTTAACATCGCTCGGATTACTACTTTATACCGACTAGGTTTTCTTGTGGAAGATTTATGCGGGTGGTCGAATTATTCAAAACATGAAAATATTATTTTGCATATTCTATTTTTTCTTTCCGGCTTCCGGAATTGAACATTTTATGAAACAAAAGCACATATTGTAGCAATCCCTTCTAAACGGTTCTTCACGTCTTTCTTTATTTCACATCTGAAGCTTATTTTTGTTTTTCCTAGAAGCTTGATGTTATTAGCTGTACGCTAAACCTCTAAACACCTGGGCAGTAACTCTATTATTCTGCGGTATGCTGTGTTGCTAATGAGGCGTTCGCCGCGCACATGACGCCGATCTAGCACCTCCCTATCGTTCGTTTCGTCGTCATTAAACACGCTTTCGCTTAGCAACCAATCGCGCGCGTTTTGCATTTTTCTATCTAGCGTTACCTGGCTTACCTTTGTGGGCAATCGTCATCACGGAGATCATTTCAACATATTTGATTAAAGCGGATTTTGTAGATCTCCATCATTAGTTCTGCCTAATCACTTATCAGGTGTTTATCCTTCTGCATCACTAAACGTAAAATAGCCAATAGTAGCATCTGGTCACCTTTTTATTATTACTAATTAGTTTTGTTAATATAACATCTGAACCTTATCTTATAGGCTCATATTCAAATTTCATTTTCCTCTTTGTTTTGTGGAAATCCCGTTACAAGGGTACTATTTGTTCGCTGTGTTATCGAAAATATGGAAAATGTTTTACATATTTTTGTTGAACTTTTTGAGCATATTGATAAATCATTTCTGCAATTTTTGCTTTTTTAGTTGAAAAAGTTAATTATTAAGTTTTATCCATCATCGTGGCTAAGTCTTGATTCTTTTCTACAAACGTGAATGGGAAATTTTCTAGCGATTTCAGCACTGTAGCAGTGAAAAAAATTCCCTTATTGGATAGTGGAATTTGATAATTTTTATTTAGTTTTTGAAAGCAAAAACCTAAATAATGCTGGCCTTAATTTATTTTATCCTTATTTTTTACGAATCATTTAATACTCAAACACTATAAAATCAGCTGCTTCTTTATGGGAATATAATTTCGTTAAGTGATTCTATTGAATATTCGCATAGCGATTAAATCTTTTTGCATTTCTCACAGTGAATTGTTTTTACAGTATTTTCATTCTTTACCATTACGGTATGTTCTGTGTCTCATTTTTACGATATGTTGTGACATTGTGGAAAAATGTGTCCAACTAATAGCATCGTAATTTTTTGACAGCCATTTTTTCATTTGTTTCATTCTTGCCGAATTAGATACGGTAGTCTGATATCGAAAAAAAACAACCGGCATTTCGATTGTTTTCCCAAGGAAGAAGTAAGCATGCGGTAAATTTCGCTCTTAGGTGTCGCAGTTTTGCTGAAGTAACGTCAAATATATATATATCAGCGCTGTAGGTCATATGCATTATGGAAAGCGCTTTCGTTCGCCCAAACTCATGTGCTATTTTGCAGTTTTTTTCGACGAATACAGTATATTCTTTTCGTGCTCAAATATTTGCAATTCATAAACACCTATGTTAATGGCAAAAATAGCAGTCGCGATATTTGCAGCCATCTGACATATTCTTACTTTTTTGTGATTTAGCTAAAAACATTAGTCGTTTGTTTTGCATTGTTATATTCGATAAATCAGTACGGAGGGGGATATTCTCATACGACTGAAATTCACTGCCGTCTCTATTGGTCGTTTTTTGGTGTGTGTGCAGGATTACAGCCAATTTGTCAATCAAACGAAATCATTCTGTGAGTATTGTACAAAACCGGTAAAAAAAGTAATAACGTCGTTTGTGATGAAATTGCCACACTAACATCACTTCTACTTTGTTTCGTCTCCTTTATAGTGCGAAAATATTCTTTAAATTTTAAATGTGAAGAAAAAGGAATTTCAATTCCGTTATAATGATTCGATGTTTCTATGCGTAACCTCTCTATTCTTAAATCTATTGCAGTTCTATGAAGTTTCTTCTTCTTGCGGAAGGGGGGGGGGGGAAGGGGAGGAAAGAGCAGGTGTTTTGTGAAATTTTCAGAAAAGGGAAATTTCAGAAGTTTTCTTGCGTTAGAGCTTCAGAAAAAAATGCGCTTCATAAATATAAACTTTTGAAGGAAAACAAAATATAAATACATAAAAAGATGTTAGAATGAACCCTTTGTTATTTATCAAAAGGAAATCTGTCAGAGTAGTTGCTTTCGTCTAATTTGTTGACGATTGACGTTGCCGATTTGAGTCGGATTATGAAAGCGTATTTGATGACAACTCAGCTAAGCTATTGAAAATGATATCTAATCATAGTTGTATTTCATCGACGGAAATCACGTCGCGATGGGAATATCCTAAATAAGGTTTGGGAGATTTTTTTGCGTAAACCACAAGATGTAACTTGTTTTTCGTTGGTTCATATGCAGTTGGTGAGCCTCATATGTTTTACTGATTGGTACTACGGTCAAATCTTAACAATTAGAAGTGTTAGTGGCATAGATTAAGAAGCCATATCACGGTCCTTAAACAAAATAGAGGTTTTTCCATCGGCGCAACTCTACATGTAACCTAATGATCCTAGTTTCTTCCGTCCGTAGTAAGTAGAGTAGCTAGGTAAGGAAAAAAGGCCAACAGAGAGTAAAAAACGGTAGATAGGTAACAGTGGAGTTGCATTCAAAGGTAGGTTGTTGAAATGTCAGTACATAACTTTCCCATCCAACATACCCGTACGTTCTTGCGCTTACATCCTTCTGAATGGCGTTCAAAGGATGTTGCAAGAACCATTCGTACGGGAACTTTTCATCGGAGGTGACAAATATTTTAGAGGGAGAAAAATGGACGTTAAGAGGTGGAAAAAAATCTTTGCATTCCATATTATAGAAGGAACGCTTACTTAACGATGGAACAACTCGGCATTTGACGTTTTCTTTTTCCGCTCAATGTAGGTTAGAGTGTACGCCATACAATGACCCCTTTTTGAAGGTGCACTGAACTTGGTCATCATTCTCTCATAGCACATCATATCGCGTTGAAAGATTCCTAAAAACAAACATTTTTTTTTGTTTATTTGTTTATTTGTTTATCTATTTATTCATCGATTAATGAATATTTGTTCGTATATTTAATATCTTCAAATTATGAATCGGAAATGAATGGGCCAATCTTAGATTTTAGGGGAGGTATAAACTTCCTTCATTATCAGTCTTACTTACTCAAATATAACGCATTCATTATGGATGTGAAATACGTGGCACTGTTCTGAACTTCTTGTTCATATGCGCTGTTGCAAAGTCTTTTTTGTAAAGTACGATGTGTTGGGGTTGGTTAATTTTATGCATTTCTAAATATTTGTGTGTTTTTTTAATTTTATATTTGTGAATATTTATATTTCTATCTATTTTCGAAAATTTCAACTTGGAATAATTCGATAGTTATAGTATCCCCAACAATGAGCTCTCAGAAGAATAATAGGTATTTGAAGCGATCAGAAAATTTGCTAGGTTTTGATTGGCCGGTCTTGCCATTCCTTGCACTCTGCTAGGCGATTGAATCAATTAATATGAAATTATTGTTCACCTTCTTTTTGCGCGGATAATTTATTCAACCGGTCGGTTAGATGAGCGGAAACCAGCTCCTCTATTACGATTCTCCGGGTGTCTGTTAGTGTTAAGGTAATTTTAGTAGTGTCGATCTTATATAGCTTTGTATTTGTCGGGAAAGCATTGTCTTTTCTATTCGAATAAGTAAGCAGTAAATCAAGTTCTTTTTATGCAAGTTATATAGTTTACCTCTCAGGGCGAGTCAGAGGAGAGTCAGCAGGCTGTATATGATAGCAAGGGGAACAAGAGTATATTATTCCCTGTCAGTCATAAACCAGTTTATTAAACCGTAGACAACTAGCCATAAACCGTAGATAAATGAGCCAATTTCTGGAAGAAAATGAGCCAAAATTTAGCTATTTTCTTAAATAAAACGGAAACGAATGAGACCACCGTAAGTCAATAAAAGAGAATAAAAAATTTTCCACGCATTTTATAGGAATCCGCTCTTGTGAATGCATTTCATCTTGCACGGTAGTAAAGGTGAAGGATTATTTGGTTCTGTAGTATTCTTGTCTGTTGTATTAATATTGTAGAGTAAGTGAAATAACTCAAATTTGATGGAACGTTGCTTCGGCATGAACATCGGTGAACATGGTGTTCATATTATGAGCATCTCCATGTTGTCGATGGATATGCTATTAATGCTGTGAGCACTTCCACCTCGTCGATGGACATCCCAAAGGGACCTCTAATCTTGAGTACATAGCAAGAGCAACCTTATGATTGAGATCGACTTGATAAAGTTCCCTTAATTTTCAAATCATCCGTCGCAGAAATTGAAGTTGAAAATTTTGTGGTTCATCAAATTCAACCCTATTTTAACTCAATTCAGCTGTGTGCATAATTAGGCAGAAAGAGGTTTCACCATAGATTCTGAGAAATTCATCCAGCAAATTGTCTATAAAAAATTATATCCAATAAGTGCTACCTTATGATGAATTTGAAATTAATATTTCCGCCCCATTCTGCCACTTCCATCGTTCGTCACCCGCTGTTTCATTCATCGCTCAGTGTGTGTGTAGAGGTGTTTTCGCGTTTTGTTGCTCACTGCAATTCGTTTAGGCCATCACGGAGCTCGGTGGAACCAACTTCGAGTTCGACCTCACAACGAAACTGCTTGTCAAGCAGCTGTGCACACCTGTCGCCAGGTGATCCACGAGCGCGATATTCTCGTATAGCTAACGCCACACTCATGCAGCAGCATAACTCCGATTATGGTAAGAATTTTTTTTCGCATTTTTCTCATCATTGATTGCTCTTTAATGGTGAATGCATTATTGACAGTCAAGTGAAGAAATCTCTCAGTAAATTAGTTAGTTTATCATCACTAATCACTTTTATATGAAAGTATTCTCTGAGGAAATTTCCTTTTCAAATGCATTCGTTCTAAGAAAAACAAAGTTGAAAGTTGTGTTTGAAGAATCGTTCGGTCAAGTCGTCATCGGCAAACCCTTATGAGACAGCTATTTTTTTTTCTTCCGTTTTCGTGGAGATTACTTCTGCATGACATTTCTCTTGTTTTGTTTGCCTTTCATTAAAAACAACCTTGCGCCAGTAAAACTTCACATATGCAATACATATTTGTATGCATTTATGCTTAGACATTTGCCAAATATGAAAAATGAGGAGTAGGTGTAGATGAGGCTCTTGAAATAAAATAAATATAAAGATGAGGGACTGCAATATCTTCAGTGCTTTTCATATAATTTTGTAATATTGATTTATAGTTTATAATCTGTAATTTCCGTAATTATTTGTAATTTATTTTACATATGAGTAAATAAATGAATAAGCAAACAAATAAAATAAATGCATATATATATATATATATATATATATATATACATTTGTTTTGTTAGTTTATTCATTTATTTACTCATATATATATATATATATATATATATATATATATATATATATATATATATATATATATATATATGGGGAACTGAATGGAGAGGGGTGAGGATCCTACTTTGAGCATCAGCTCGAGGTTCTCGATCCCTACATCAATCAGAACATTCATAACTGCTGCCCCCTTATCGTATTCACTGTAAATTAACGCGACGATTGATCGCCCGACAAATTGGATCGGATTATTTTCCGGATCCATTTGTGTTTCGCTCTATTCCTATCTATCGACGCTTTACGTTCGCTTTCGTTTTGATTCGTTGACGTTTCGCAAATTTAACACTTTTGAAGTGACCATTTGCTCTCTGGAGGTTATCGATCTTTTTTTTTTTTTGCGAAGTTGAAAGCATATTTGTTCTCTATATTAAGTTTTATATTATGGTTATTTTATTCGTATAGATATGTGCAGTAGTTATTTTTTCTTCATATAAGTAGTTTGTAGATTGAAAATGTTCCATTGGAAGTAGAGAAGCCTTGTTGAGAAATCCGTCATTTGCATTTTTGTTAAACGGAACAGGTTCATTTCAAAGAAACTCACTCGGGCATATAGGGCATTACATTAGTTGTCTGAATTTATTTGTTTACGTACCTCATTTGATAGGAATGGTTGTGAGTTAGCGTCAGAATACACTGAAGGTGTTAGTGATGTCTGGGACGAATTGTTCTAGGTAATTGTATACAAAAAATCACCTATTACTGAAGGAGGTCATGTGGGCGCGACAAACTTCTCTACTCCCTCTCCCTCCCACCTCTTCTGCATCCTTTCTCCATCATGTTTTTGGCCATAGATATGGAGTTTCAGTGAATCAGCCATGCGGAAAAAATGCATTAGAGAAAACTGAAATTTGCAGGATTTTTGAAGAGAATACATTTGGATGTTTTTTGTAGAAATGTAATCTTTGTTTTTTCCAGTCGAACCAAGGCTTATCCTTCTCGAAAAGAAAGGAATTCTTCGTATCAGTTTTGCTGGCAACTTGTCACTAGGAAGCTCATAAACTAAGTACTTAATCAGCCGCCAGCCGCAGTTTTTAGGGGGAAAGTAATAAACCCTATAATCACCGGGAAATTCGCGATTGGGAGATGGGTCTTTGTGCAATATGAGCCTTATATAATCAATTTAGTTGTAAGGATAATTCTGCTATACTTATGTAAGGAAAATTTACTGTCGCCTTTATGAAGAAAAAAAAAATAGAATGGCGCTTTTTTGCGCATTTTCAAACGTTTTCTTATCTTCTTCTTATTATGTATCCTCGAAATGTTCGGTGACGAGCGAAAAATTCATTGCGTACACGATCCGAGTGCGCCAACTCGCATTATCTTGATGAATGACATAGTGGACTACAAAATGCTTTCATTCACCACTATTTGTTTTTACAAATCCACGATTCGACGCGCGCATAATCTAATAGGTCTAATAAGGGCGCAGAGCGACTTTTGTAAGCTTGAGAGATGAATTGATAATCCAGTCAAATTTACAGATCTAGGTCATCGAAAATGTTTATGGGAGGAAGTAAGATTTGTAATGCGGAAGGCTTATCCTATATGGTCGTTTTTCTCTTTTCTGAAGATGTCGGTCTGACAAATAGCATAGTTTTGCTTTCTTGAATGTTTTTTATTAAATTATGCGGACAATGTAGAATGTATCGTGCGAGGTGATCCTCTAATAATGTTTCATCCTTAAATGCTGTCAGTGCGTATATATTTATGGAAATGATCAAGGATAGAACAGATTATTACAAATGCACCTCACATGGCATATGTGTCCTTGAGATGAATGCCGAGGGTCACTATTGATTGATAGATAATGTGTGTACAGCGTGCAGTGGTATGCGATCGAATGCGAGTCGATGTTTTATTCAAAGTTGTTGCACTCTAACTTTCGACAGATTTCTAATATAGTTGAAGTGTTTGGCATTTTAGACCCTCTTAAACATTGGGAAATTTCCGCACTTCTATATTTATTACATTATTTGAAATCGGCTTGATGATGGAACCAAAAGAATTGGTATTGGCATCGTATTGTTAGTGTTGTTCTAGAAATATGGTAGTGACTGTGCTCAGTTACCTCTCCCCTATCCTCTGCACTCCCCCTTTCTTCCTCATCGTTCCCCTTCCCTTCTCAATTCATTGCATCGCTGACCGTATCTATCGAGAATCGTGAGATATAAGAAGTGCAGTTCGCAAACTTTTCATACGACGATGTGCAATTGTTGTGGTTTCGGAGCGCGTAGCTGTATAGGTTAGGTGGAATACGTACATTCCATAGATGATATTGCCACTGATAAGCTAATCAAGGTGGAATAGATGTCATAGCCGAAGTAGATGCTCACCCTCTTAAGCATGTTGAGTTTAGCGAACATTTCCTTTTGTATGTTTATTGCAAAGAAAGAAATCATTTAATATCTATATGACTCAATGTGATCCATAGTTTGAATCATTTGTATGAAATAGTCAACTTTCTTGCGTTGTAAATGTTTAGTTCTTTTCCATTTCATAAAAAAGTTCCATTGGAGAATTTCATAAAAAAGTTTCATTTCATAAGAAAAATGTCGTAGAAAATTCCATTGTAGAATTTTTCTTGATAGGATTTCTTTCCTTTAAAAGAACTTTTTAAACGATATTTTAAAAAGCAAGTGTTCCTTTTTTTTAACGATTTGAAGAATTTTTCTTCAAAAAAAGAGTAATTTCATGGAATATATTTTGGGCAATAAATAGGTTTTGAGTTTCTTATACGATGGTATTTGTTGTGAATGTAAAAAAAAAAAAAAAAACTATTATTGATTTTTCAGCACAGAATTTTTAGTTTTTAGAATATTAACTCTTAAAGTGTTTTTTTTCAAATTGCAGATATTGCAATATTTATTTTCATCTCACTTATTTCATATCTATTCATGAGAATATTCCTCTGATTTGTTCGATTTCAGAAAAAAAATTTTTTCATGAGGAGAAAAACTTTAATGACATACATCTTCCAGTTTTTTTTTAATTCAAATTTTTGCTGAATCTTCTGCGAATTTAAATTTTGGCGTGAATTAGGTTATTGAAGGACGAAATTAATAATAATTACCTTTAATTTCGATTCGATATATGGGACATATAGCTGCATACTTGATGTTGTAAAGTTGTGTTGCGTTAGATGAGATGAAAATTGAAATTAATTTTCCACTCCGTCCAACTGTGTTATGATGGGAACAGCAACATGGCGATTCTCAGTTGCCTCTAGAATGCTGTTCACATAAAATTCTTCTCCCTTTATTCGTTGATCATCTGCGCCCGTTATTCCATCTGGCATGTAGGTAACGATGGCGCCTAAACGGCTGTCACAACTTCAACAGCCGTTCTCAATCGGTTGCTAAATCACATAACTTCGATTTGCACTTTTTCTATTCTTTTGCTGTCGGTCGTTTATCGTTAGCGGATGTTGTGCAACATATGTGAACACTGTGCATTTGCACGATTCCCTTTGTGCTGAAAATTTCATTTCCTTTGAAGTTTCCTCCTCTTAGTTGTTGTTTCGTTCATTTCGACAGCTGTCATGTTGTTCGTTTCGATCATCTAAACGGTGTTATTAGTGATGCGCGTTTTTTCATGTATTTATTTACCATGCATTTATTAGTATTTATTCATTTCCCGCTTTCATCCCTCATTTGTCGACTTATTCTCTTTTTTATTTCGACTAAGTTCGTTAGTTCCGTTAATTAATTTACATTTTTACATAATGCAGAAAAAATTTGCATTTTTTCTGCATATGTGCATCTATACTTTATGTGGGAATATATACATTAATGAGCAAAGTTAAGCATTAGCTGTAGTTTGTAATAGTAACGATATCAGCTTTAATCAGCGTATTAAAACTGCGAAGACATCAAATATTACTGTCATGCCATTTCCGCCAGTTAGTCATATTTTTGTGAAATTGTTTGTTTTTTCTGGAAAGTAACTAAATGTCTGAACTTTCTGGAAGAAACTTTCTGGAAAGCAGCATTATACAGATCATGGACTAGATCTCCTTACAGTATTTTTTTCATTTAGGTAACTTAATAATAGCACTGTGCTATGTGAAGTGCTGATAGTAAGCAAACCTTTTGTTTTAGCTGAAACGAGTCGCTTTTTTTATATTTGAGTTGTCAAAATGAGTGAATTTTTACTGGATGAATCGTCTCAAATTCCTCTTGAAATCGTTCGCATTTCCTCTTTTTTTCTTCTCGTCTAATGGCATTCATTAAGCTTAATGGAACTGTTGTTTTGTTATATCTATTTCTATATTTCTTTATTTATTTCTATATTTCTTTATTTATTTCATATATTTCTTTCTATATTTCTTTCATATACTTCATGGAAATTATTTTTTCTTTTAGTTTTTGAGAAAAATTCAAAAGATGAATTTGGAAAACAGAATTCAAAATATGGATTCCATTATACAATAGCGTCGTGTCATTTCCTCGATGATCTCTTTCTGTGGGTAGTGCACTTCGTGATTATCTCTGTTTGAAGTTCATTTGTGCAGATGCTGAATAGTGGGTACTTGAGCATGTAGTATGACGTGTACACAATAAAGTGAAATGCATCTGAATAGGTGGAAGGAAATAAAGAGAAAGATTGTTGATAATATTATAGATTCATGTGAGTCGTTCGAGAACGCAACGGAAGAAATAAGTTATATGAAATCAAAGTAAAGCGTTAAGAGCGCGATAAGAAGAGGAGAGATTTGTTTCAGATTTTTAGTGGTGCTGTATTTTTCTATAGTAAAATTTAATGGTTCTATACTTGTTAAGGACTTCTATCACGTAATGTGAGGAAGCGGGGTTGCATATCTTTGCATTAGACATTACTGCAGTAAATCGGTTATTTCCTTTCTTTTTTAGTTACATTGTTTGCTAATCAAATTATTTGAGATAACAAATTATTGTCCTTTTTGCATTTCTTTTTGTACTTTCTGTTGGTGCTGTAGTTACTAAGTTTCGAAGTTGGAGCATTTTTTTTTTTTCAGCAAGCGTTTACATTGGAGGAAAAGGTGAATGATAAATTTAGCACTTTCCAAAGATGATTTTTTCAGTTCGCCTTTTTTATATGATCTTGTAAACAATAAACGGTGATGGACCATATGCACAAAGAGGGAAGCTTGAGTAAAAAACTATTTTTAATGAGAGTTTTATTCACTACTTAGTAGGGTTTTCATTATATTTAGTTTTATATATATATATATATATATATATATATATATATATATATATATATATATATATATAATGTAAAAATTGCAATGCTTGTAAATTTTATTTCTTCATGTTCATGAAAGCTTTAAGTTTGCTATTGTTTGATTAATATTTATGCATTCGAGGGTATAGGTGCATAATGCCTAGCAAAAAAGTTGGTGAATATTATCGTTGAGGTTGCCATAGCAAGTTTTGCAACAATGGAAATTGACAAACGGCTGAAGTGTATGCGTGCTCACACACGTGAAAAGCACAGCATGCGGGTGGCTATAACGCAAGTGCGCGGACTGCTAGCGCTCTCTGTACGCGTATCGCGCAAGCGACCACCTTCTTAAACAAATACTGCCATTGCCCACTTGTTCGCCCCTTCTATTGTGCTGCCCACACAACGAACTTCGCTACGCACTTACACCTGACCACCCAATCTGACCCATACTTTTCATTAACAAATTATCCTTTCCACGTTTCTTATTAGTGTTGCTTAATGAGACTAGGCCGTCTCCAAGTAAGCCTTGCTTTCATATGTATATATACATATATATATTTGTTTATTTACTTATTTTATTTTATTTTGTTTATTTTATTTTACCCTATTTATTTGTTTTATTTTATTTTATTTTATTTTATTTTATTTTATTTTATTTTATTTTATTTTAATATATTTATTTTATTTTATTTTATTTTATTCTATTCTGTTTTATACATTTTATTTGATTTAGTTTTATTTGATTTATTTTATTTTATTTTATTTTATTTTATTATTTTATTCATTTATTTGTTTATTTATTATTTATTTATTTATTTACCAATCAGTTAATTAACTAATTAATTAATTAATTAATTAGTTAATTTTATTTATTTATTTATTTATTTATTTATTTATTATGGGACAGTCAGATGATTGTGGCAGCGTTTCAGAACTGTTCAGTTTTCATGCACTTTGATATCACAGTGATTATACGTTGTGTAACATTATAATAAGCCTGTAGGTATAATGTTGTTTGTTCTTACAGAATAGGTATAGTAGAGTTTGTTGCTCCCCTATGATGCTGTCTTGTTAACACTCTAGTATCATTATTGTAATAATAGATGATGTCTAATTCAAAGATTTCCCATCGTCCCGGAATAACTGGAAAGGCCATATTGTGGCGAGGAAACTAGCAGCAACTCGGTATGATCGAAGGCAGTAAATGTAGGGGCAGGAAACTAGTGGTGAACATTTCTTAGCTTAGAGGATGATAACAAAGGAGGCGGAACGAAATCTGGAAAATTTGTCGGAACAGCTAGCATGTTCATTACAACCAAACAAAAAACTGTGCAACAGATTGTTAGGTGAAGCGTTAGATTCTTCATCGTTGAGCTAATTGTATCTTTTTACTACTGCTTTATGCCAAAGGAGACTTGAAAGTCTTTTTGAAAACGTAGAAGGAGTTGTTTAATGAAAGAAGATGACTGCAGATTAGTAAGTTGGCGCCAGCCACAAGCCGTAGATTAGTGAGTTGGTGCATTTACCTGAAAGCGGATGGTTGCGAGTTTCAAATTCCATCTGCGGGCAATGTTTTCACTTGTCATCAAGCAATTAGCTAACGCTGAGACAGATTAAAGTGGCTCTATCATGGGACGTTGCCCATAAATGAATAATTTATATATATATATATATATATATATATATATATATATATAACCCTTTTTTTATTCGCTTATATTTGTCGTTTGTTCGATTACTTCGGGTCTTGCCACTATGGGCTAGATTTATTGAAATGAACGTATGGTTGCTATTTCAAAATTCATAGAAAATTAGATTAGTTAGACGAGAGAATAACCCAAAAGTGCAGAATCATTCCTTTCTTTTGTTTTTTACTCTTTCGGTGTGCTAGAGTGGTTTGGTGTAAAAATGACGTCATTAAGCATCGCAAAGAACTATGAAGTGTTTTTATTTGCTAGGTGGGTTTACAAACAAATTGGTTTTGATGGTTCTCGATAGACTTTTGATGTAATAAAGCATAAGGATCATCCTATATTCCCGAATAAATCCAAGAATGATACATTTTACAAGGCCTATTAGGCTCGTTGAAATTTGCTGTGTTGTTAGGATCGTTATCTTTTTGCATTGTATTTTGATGCATTCTCTTCCTCTCCCCTCCATCCCCCCTCCTCCTCATCCTTATCCCTCTCTATGTTATCGGAGTGTAGCAGTAACTTATAATTTTCATAGATTAAAATTGAGTGTTATATTCGGTGTCACTATGACATACACTATCGTTTTATATTTTTCTATGCACCATCGCTTGGTGGCCTTATGCCGTTTTTATGCCGCATGAGTGGAGGATATTTAAACAAAATTTCTCGATATGTAAGCAGTTATCAAATCGATGTGATTACTTCATTCAAAATGGCGCTTTTTTATTGGAATATGGGAACGAATGAGGTTTTATTTTCGAGGAATTTGATAACTTTATTATTCCCATCTAATTTTGAAAAAAAAAAAGTTTCATTCTTTTTCACCGCTACCATAAATGATCTCATCCCGCATCCGCCGTAGTCAGTTTTTTAACTGAGTTTTTCCGTTCTATCGCTTGCTTCTTACTTTTGTCTTACCTGATTAAACAGTGTATTAGAACCGTTGTTCTCCCTATTTTTCAATAGATCCCACTATGCTAATCGAAGAAAGCTTATCTAACACTCTAGGGCGCTACTTTTTATTACTTAAAAAACCATTTGGATTAGTATTTTCTTTTGCTTCTGATCGCTTGATGAGAATAGATGGGACAGTGGATCCTAGCTAGGAAGAGACGATCCTATCCACGATGTTTTAATAAATATTGTCAGAATTTGTATCAAATTTATATCTATAATGATGGAAAAATTTTGTCAACTATATACATTAAGCTATACAAATAATATTCTGTTATTGAGGTAAAAGTAACTTTTTTTTAATTTCAATATCTGATTTATGTGTATATTTGCAAATTAATATAAATAATATTCCCCATATGAGGTGATTTCTCTAAACATTTCTCCTTTTTTAAACACTTTCACGCTCAAATATACGTCGATCGATTCGGCTTGGATTTGTCGCTCGTATTTTAAGGGAAACCTGTTGGTGAACCCCAACAGGTTTTTCCACTCTCAATCGCGATTTGCTCATTGCACATTAACGTTTGTAAATGAGGCAACTTCACTAAAAGATTGTGAATAGGTGAATTTAAATTGCGTCTCGCATTCTAAAATATGCTTTTTGTTCATTTAAGTTTTTTCATAATAAACGAAAAAGGTTTTACGTATCCTGTTTTCTGGAACATGCAATTCGTTAATCGATGATCTCTATTTACTTTATTTCTATATTCGTATCTTTGAAGTTTCCTCTCAATCCGATTTGTTGTTCATTTGCATAAGCAAAGAGTACGTTGTCTTGTCATTATTTGCATCTTGTTTTTTATGTATTTAAGAGTCATTTAGTTATGACGCATTTTGCTTTAAATAGTGGTCACTTATAGGCGCACTACGCTTCCATCATTTTATAGTGAACGTCTACATAGTAAATCATCTGTGTTCGTCGGTCCATTTGTACGTGTGCACGGCATCTGTTTACTTATTTGAATATTTATTTAGCTTATGCGCGGTTGGTCATACAGTTAATTGCCAGCCGACTGGATTTATATAGTTTATTAAGGCGGTTTGCACGACCGTAAGTCAGCGTAACAAATTTTGTATAACTGATCGGAATTTTTTCTATGAAGCAATCATTAAGTTCCTAATTCATCAAAACAATTGTTGCATTTATTTGCATATAGATATGAAACATTTGCTGATGCGTTTTTTTTAGCTGCTATTATTATAATCAATGTTTTATTTATTTATTTATCTCCTTGTTCGTTTATTTACCTATTTATTTATTTATTTATTTATTTATTTATTTATTTATTTATTTATTTATTTATTTATTTATTTATTTCACATGTAATTTTTATGATTTTTTCAAGAAATTTTAGTCGAAGGTAACTGGAATTTTTCTTTAAACGTCGATTTATTGCTCTTTCGACAGTTTGTTTATGAAATTTGAATTTGGCGAGATTAGATTTATTCGAGTGTGCAAAAAACTAGAGATATCCCGTAAAATTCGGCCGATCCGAACATTTCATCTCTTGTACACCAATTGTTTCGACCGGTGAACGATGAATAAGCAATAGTCGAAATACTTCAATGAGAAATAACCAAGAATTTTGCAAGTAGGTAAAGGGCAACCTTCTGCCGGTTATAGTGGTTGATGCACGACGATCATTAAAGAGGTTCAGCCGTTTTAGTTGAGCGAATTTTATAAGATGTCGGGTTTCTGACGTTATACTCTACCGGCTAGCAGCATTGTTTTCCTCCATTGGTCAGATTCAGACGACAGATGGTAAAATTTCTACCAGTTCAGTCGGTTTTTTATCACTACGCTCACGTTTTAGTTTCGAAAAAAATTCTAATCAAATTTGTTCACATTTTTATAATCAGCCTTTCAAAGGAGTTGGTGTTTAAGATGGAGTAAGTTAAAGCAACGAGGTGTTCCCACCTGTGGAGCCTTTTTCACTTTAAATAATGCACAAATTAAAGTTGTATTAAACAATCTTTTGCAAGTGCATTATATGTCGTTTGCATTGTTCCCACAAACAAAACGTTTTAGTTAGTGGCAAACAGCTGGCACTTCGCAGCGTTGGCAAAGAGTTCTTTCTGTTTTGCTCATCCCTATTGAACTTGTCGATTCACCATCGAAAGCATTTCAACTTCACTTAACGCCTTATGTTTGCTTCTCTTGACATATCGATTTATCTATTTGGTTGTTTGAGAATAGATGCTCAATTTTTTTAAATCGAATTGCTTCAGTTGTGCGATGCTTTCAAATATTTGCCTTTAGGGAATTGAACTGCAACTTCTGAAATGGGCAAAATAGTTGAAAGATTGGGTTCCTCCCTTGATGGAATAGAATTGATCATTCCGTTGAGGCAATTTTGCTGTTTGTTGTCTTGCAATCTTCGATGTACCGAAGAAAGAGGAGGGTTGGGGGGAGGGAGATTTGCCACCCTCAACTCATCCGCCGCCCCTTTCCTCCATAGATGGCCCAAGAAGCACCGCAAAGAAGTTCGTATTGCAGATGGGTGGCAAATTTTTTGGTTTTCATCGTTTATTGTTGCAAATTTTTCTTTCAAAAAAATTCTCGCTACACTTCTGTTCTGTTGAGAATCGTTCAAAATTTCATACTATCTCTCTTTCTTCATCTTTCTCTTTTTCCTTTTTCTCTTTCTTCATCTTTCTCTTTTTTCTTTTTCTCTTTCTTCATCTTTCTCTTTTTCCTTTTTCTCTTTCTTCATCTTTCTCTTTTTCCTTTTTCTCTTTCTTCCTCTCCCTTATTCTCATAGCTACCTCAAAAATTGTCTATTTTTGCCCCTTGAGGAAGACTCAAGTTCTAAATATATGTGGTGCTCGTTCTAAAAACATTTGACGTCAATAATTCACTCATTCGTTTCCATAGTTACGCAGATTCAGAAAACATTTAGTTAGCATCTTTTATTCTTCACTAAGGTCATTGTAATGTCACTAAATGATCTAATTTTGGACGGCAATATATATATATATATATATATATATATATATATATATATATATATATATATATATATATATATATACCTCTTTAAGCCTCTCCCAGATATTCACTATGCAATCAGTATTAATATCACATATGTTTTAATATGAGTTCGATAATACCATAATTTGTTGGGAAGTTATTTTTGAGTTTTTCAATTTCAATTCTTTTGGGTTCATTTTTCTTTTTTTGTAAAAACTAAGTGAAAGAAGGCTGAGCGATTATGAGGAAAAGGGTTGAATGGAGAGGTCAGTTTACTTCTTTGTTCGCCGAATGCATCAGAGCATTTTTCAACGACTGTTTTTAGCTTATTCAACTTAAAAAATGTTTTATCGCGTTTTATCGCATCACTAGAAATTTCATTTACTTATATCAATTGTTTGATTTTTGTAGCGAGTCTTTTTCCACATATGTTGATTGTAGAAATGAATAACGACTGACATTTTTTGTATATGTGTTCTCTTCATTCTCCATTATTTTTTTTGCGAATATTTCTCACAAATGGGCAATGATTTTGGCAAATAGTTCTTTTTTTTGGTTTTAATTTGCCAGTGACTTTTAATTGTGAAGGTGCAACCGATGGAAATAGTGCTATGTTGATATTTTTGCAAAATGTTTCGATTTGCGCTTTCATTCGACGTATTACACAGCGGTACATACTTTTGCGCTCACTCATTTCTCGTCCTTTTTTACTATCTCATCGTTTTAACCCGCAAATGCATACACACACGAAACACACAAACATAGGCACTTAGGCTTTACTTATTCAGTTTACTCTATTCCTCTCTTTCACTTCAACCTGAGGTTGAAGGTGACTCCAACTAAACAATCGTCAGAACCTTGTGGTTAAATGGACTGATGCATTTTCGAGGAGATTATGATGCATAGATGCATATGACTTATACAAATAAATTTCACTACATTTTTTCTTGCCTATTTACGACTCTGATTGCATTTAAGTTTGCATTTATGATTTCGAGTGCAAATCCCATATGAGTACCAATTGCCATGGTTTTAGGATACCTTCGAGATCAAGACCACATCCAGAACTTTGTTTTGGATGGGAGGGACGGAAGGAGATTTAGCAGCTTTATGATATCCTGATGAGTGAAAAATGACAATAAACATTTCTTTTTACTCAAAAATGCTGCTGTAAAGTTAGCAGTCAAAGATGCGAGCAATCGAAAAATTTGCAAGGGAACTTACTGTTTCCTTTGATTTCTTTTTCTACTCTAGGTTTTCGCTGTCATTGGTCGGTTTTTGGTCAGTTTATATTCTCTTCTGTAAGAATAATTTCTCAAAAAAAGTTCCCTCAAACATTTCAAAACTTTGTGCTTATGTGTTCTAAAATATGCTAGTTTTCTTATTTCCACCGTTGTGATATGGTGATGGGATTGGATCTCTTTGAATATTTGAGGTTCACGATATGCAGTGTTTACTGCAGAAGCGAAAAACGATTTTCCATGATAGATTGTTTGGCCATCAATTAAAACTTTATCCACTGATTGAGGCGAACGGATAAACAGTTCATCCCAGTCGGCTAATGGAGTTTTCATTTCATGTTGAACAGTGTTTAACACTTGAGCTTGAATTAGGATAGAATAGTTGGTCGTAACATATGACGTTAATTGTGGATTTTACACAGTGCTTAGTCATCATACTCACTTCTCAGCATAGATAAATCATGAGATAAGAGATTTTTTATGAGAGCATTGGCAGTTCAAAATTAACTCTCCGATGTTTGCCTGTTGAAACGGTCCTTTAGTAATATTTCGTTTTTCTCCCTCTCTCTCTCTCTCTCTCTCTCTCTCTCTATATATATATATATATATATATATATATATATATATATATATATATATATATATATATATATATATATATATATATATATGGAGATTGGCAGCTTTGTTCATCAGCATCCTAAATGACGCCACGTTTTCATGGAAGGCGAACGGTCTTCCTTGATCTAACACCTTCAGTTGGAGAATTGTCCTAGCGAGCCAAATGTTTCTTTGGAGAATTGTCGGTGGGGAGTATTATCTCACGGGAAGCCGTCCTTCCAGGCAGATACTGACTTTACGGTGCGCTCGAGCTTCCAGTATCTTCCGTAGTGTAAAATTCCATTTGGTAATTTCAGAAGTTATATTATACCCAAAACTAGCAGCAATTCCCTTTTCCATATCTTTTCTCACTGCTAGACAAATAACTACTATCTTCTGATCCTGCTCATCTTTCCTGCGCTACAGTTCTTGCAATTTCACTTGCATTACTGTTGGGGGCAGCTGTAGCGCTTCGTTTATGTTATTGTTTTGGTGCTTCCTCTCGATCACTTTTTCAATCGGCTTGCAGCACAACGCTTTATGCGATGTTCAGCTGGCATCACACTCCAGTCATTTCGTTTACTCACTCTTTCTAACTTTCATTCTCTGTTATTCATCCATCGATCGCTCTCAAAACATGTTATTTCTGATTCTTTTACATTTTGCCAATAAGTTTATTTTAGTGCTCGTTTTATTCCCATGATTATCGATAGTTTGGTCTATATATATATATATATATATATATATATATATATATATAAGATAGATAGGTAGATAGATAGATATAAGTCATACGACGTTTTATGTAGTCTATTTCACGCCGAATCGACTCGTCCGTCTTGTTACCCGCCCACGATTCGGGTAGGCAATATGTAGCAAAATGGGAAATAACAATTGTGCGTAAAGAAAGTGGCCAAATTCCAAAATTGACTATCAAATATTCTCTTCAAACAAATAAATCCTTGTCATGGAAAGTTCATTTCGAAGGCAATTGCCGTTTGAGTTATGACCATCTTTATCATTCATAGACAAGCATTCTCTTCGAAGAGTACATTCATCCAAGAATCGATGCTTACGTTTGAATGCAAAATGCTGCAGATGGGAAAAAATATTTCACATTTATGTGAGCTAATCGAAATTTTTTCTACCTTCATCCATCAGTTTTTCCTGTTTCCTGGAATATATACCACTCTGTAACCAGTTGCTCTAGAAACTAAGGAACTCAACAAAATCTATTGTATAATGTCTGTGGAAATACTTTAGACGAAAAGATTTGCCTAGTCAAAGTTTAAAAAAATTTTTTTCTCGTTTAGTTACTTATTTATTTGAAGTATTGTTTTGTCTCTGACAGGTTTCGTACCATCTTTTGAACTCCGTTGTGCGTTCCTTTATAGTTAGACTATTTTTATATGGTATGGTTATTGACTATTGAACTAGATAGCTATCTTGAATTGTTTTGGTGCGCAAAAGAAAATATTTCGAAACAACCGGCTCGGGTTTATGTTGAGAAATTTTAGATGGTATCGGTCGCAGAATGATAGTCGCTTTTTTTTTTTTTGAACTTTCAGTCGGATCTACTTGAGATGCTTCGAAGCGTTGAATAAAGAATTTACCCACTCCTTGGGCACGGCATTTACCCACTCGTTTAGCAATTTACCCATAAAGCATGCAACATCATTTCCTCCTCATTGCTCACCAATTTTCTCTTTTATTGTTTTCGAGTGTTGCAATGAGGTCACTGTTCCTTCTCATTGCTTCTTCCTTTGATAACCCTCTTGATATCCTAAAATTTTATACACTAAGATGTACTTTTTTTCCAACTGCAAGGAGGTCAGTTAAGTATTTGGTGTTTTTCTCAATTTCCTAGAATAATTTTTTTTGCAGTTGAAATTCCTTTCTCTAATGCGACAATCGAAAATAGTCGTCGACAATTCAGGTATTTAGGTTGTAGCATTGTATCGGCAGATAATGGTAATCATATTGCGCCAGACTTTGCTAATCTCTACACTTCGTTTTATCTATTTTTGGTTATTGCCAGCTTGCCAGATGCAAAATTTCATCTGTAAATTTTAATAATTTTTTTTATTAGTGCATATGTTTTAGATTGCCTCTTCCATATGAGATGAGTATATCCCATTTCCCTTGGGGAAATGCGCCACCCTAATTTAGAATTTAGTTGAGAAGCTTGTTGCCCTTAACACTTTGTCTTCTATTGATCGTGAATAGTGCTCTCAATTTCACTATGGGAATTTACAAGCGATCATTTTAGGCAGTTATGTGGGCAGCGTTGCCAAAGGCGCAAGCAGTGTGCGCATGCCTTAGGCATTATCAGCCGAAATAGACACCAAGTACGTTTCCACTCAGCTGCACATACTGCATCATAAATCGCTATCCTTAGCATTAGCATCCTTTAACGTTCACTAAGAATCATCTAGAGCACACTCATCGCCGAACAATCCTTCTCTTTTCTTTATTTTTGATTTCTTATCAGTGCTGTACGTTGAAAACTCTTGTTCGTTTTGGTAGCTGATCGCTTTCCGAAGTACTTCCAGTCGGAAAAGGGAAATTTTAAAAAAAGTGATCTTAAACCATGCTAAAAATACGTCAATCATTACTTCATTTTGTATAATAACCACTTCGGAAAGAGGTCAAAGGTCATGAAATACCAAATGTTTACGGCGCAAGGCATCCCCGTTACGATGCGGAAAAATGCTTGCTCGTTGGCAAATTTGCATTGCTAGTTTCCCAAAGCAGCTTCAGATTATTTTTATTAGTTTTGCTGCTCTGATCAGTTTCCTTTGCCCACCTATAAGATGCACACATATTTCTCCTATAAAGTAAGAGAAAACAGGTTCGCTCATCCATGGTATACTCATCCATGAGCGGGGGTGGGGAGGAGGGATGAAGAACGATTGCATCCTTCTTGCCTGGGGAGGGGGGAGGGGGAGGCTGAAAGGTGTACGTATATCGCAAAGGGAAATACTGTTAGCGTTAGGATTTTTGTGGCTTTGTTACTGAAGAAATTGTCAAAATATGCGTGTAGTAATGCACTTTTATTTCTTCGTTGAGGAACATTTTTGTTCATAAAGCGTTCCTTCACGTCATTCCCATGTCCGATGAGATCAAAGCAATGACAAGGAGGTATATTTATCGAGGTATTACACACTAGCTTACCTCTTGGGATTTGTACCTATCAGACCAGGTAAATATGGTGCATTGATTGTTTTCGATTTGTTGTGATTGCGAATGCAGCATTTCATTTTCAGTATAAGGTTTTGTTCGGATGTAAGGTAGATCAGTCGGCTACAGATCAAGCGAGGATAGTGCGCCCTACAGGGTAGGTCAAAAAAGATCGAGAGCATACAGGCAGATCAAATGACTGCCCAGCATTTGTCGTGAGGTTAGCCTCAGGCAGAATCGAGAGGATACAAAAGGGTTGATGTGCTGACGTGTTCATCTCAGTTGCTAGACTGTTCGCAAGGTCGAATGGGCGTACGAGTTCTCGTGGGAGCGGTGAGGAGATCGGCGGCAGCGTGGTGTTCGCCGAGTGCGACTGCGAGGTCGTAGCGACAATCGAAACATCTTTTTGAACGAGTTCCTATTTGTCTGTCACCTCGTTGTGTAAGTGGGATAGTCGGGAGGATATAAAAGGGGTCACCGGCTAAGCACCCTTGTAAGGGTCAGTTCCCCTTGGTTCGTCTAGCCATCCGGTTCTCCCTGAGGGTCTGCGTCCTCTGTTCGAGCTGTGATCGAGTAAACTGCGAGATAGCAAAGCTATAGGGCGCGAGCAGTTTATCATGCTTATACAATAAGGTGAGAAACACGAAGGGATACTAGGAAGCTTGGACCGCTGACATGACCCACAGTCGAACTCTTTGCTGCCATAGGTCACCTCTCGCACTTCAACAGCCACTCGTAGGCCCACCCGGCATTGGGGACAACATAGCAGCTACGGTGGGTACATGAGCACATCAACTCCTGTTTCCTCCCGGTTCTGCCTCAGGCCGTCCTCACGATACGTGCTGGGCAGCCGTTTGATCTGCATTTATACTCTTGATCTTCTTTGACTTACCTTATACGGCGCGTTATTCCCGCGTGATCAATAGTCTGTGAAGCGTTATCTCAGCTTCACATCAATGTTACCAATATTCTTCACTGATTCAGGCAAACGTCTATATTGATTCTTCAATCAGCTTTTTCCTGTCTCGTTAAATATGGCTAATTTATAATGCGGAAAAGTTGGTTGTTGATGAAGTGGATTATAATAAATCCACAAAGGTTGAAATTTTTCGCATATTTCTAAAATTATCTAGCGATTTCTGTTATATTTTTGCACTATGATGTGATTGGGCGATATTTTTCTATTCTCTTTCTTCAATAGTTATGTCGGAAATATTTATATGTAAGGATTTATTCTTGGATCAATATTGATAAACAATCGACGTCAGTCTTTTTGACGCTTTAATTGCGGTGATAAGAAAGATTGCTGATAAAACTTTAAACTAGAACAAAGCATTTTTATCGCTTCATAGAGTGAGAAACGCCTTCAAATATATTCTTTTATTATTATTTATTTTTGGTCACTTTAGTAATTCATATACACATATTTAGGATACCCGGCGTGTTCACTTTGTTTGCTATTAGTATGGACTTTGAATTATTCAGTCAATATCTATATTTTTGATAGTTATGCTATAAATCTATTACTGATAATATGAATTCGTTCATGGAAACATCAGGCAATGGAAAGATGCTTTTTTCGTCTTTTCTATTTTTTCTTTTAAAGTTAAATTTTTTTAAAAATCAACTTTCCATCCTATACTCTTCTGTGACGTTCTTGTTTCTTTCAATAAGTGATATTTTTATGAAGCGCTCATAGTGTGCCTACCAATGATCGTTTATCTTAAATGATATATTATAGGTGCTGAAACAGACAACGAGACTCAACGAGGCTCCGAGTGTGATATTGGGGAAGTGCCCGCGCCGGCGGTCTCCATCCTCCTCAAGATGGAGCAGATGAATATGTGGGTTGTAATTTTATTTCACATTTCCTTTTAGCTCTCTTGTGGAATTTCCCCCAACCTCAAAGAAATTGAAATTAAATTTCACCCATATCAACGAACTTGTGATTCTAGCCTTTATTGAAAAGGTAGAATTTCTTGTTGGATTTGTAAGTGACTGTTATATTCCTGTGATCGTTCATAAAGAGTAGCAGTGATAGCGGTAATAATTGAACAGCGAAATTACGATTCTGAATCGAACACTTTGGTTGGATCGATTCTCACTAATCGGAAATCGTTTTCCACTTTTCAACATTTCAAAGTTTCCAAACATTTTTTGTGGCTTTTCGACTGATGCAAATTCTATTCGCTTATCTTTGTTCTTTGTAGAAAGATGGAGATGTCATTTAGTGATGAAATATTTACAATCGATGTTGAAATATTTACATTCGCATTTCTTACTTCGTTCTGACCTTCCTTTCCCCATGAGCCTTGACTTGCATCCAAGAATACTAATAGGGGACAGATGGGGAAGTGCGATAATGGAGTCTTCGTTATGCTGTAATTTGCTGATGAGGTGTAGTAGACGAGGTTAGAAAGATTTTACTTCAGCATTTCGAACAGAATATGTTCGGTCTTTAAAGAAACCTTTCCAATCATCGTTTTGGTTGTGCGATTGCGTAAATTTAATCTTGAAGCAGATTTGACCGATAACATTAAAATTCTCGCAGTTGATTGAGAATCACATCAACATTTATATATCGCTGATAGTCAGTTGCAATTTCCGTGATTTAGAGAGTTTTTATGTTAAACAAGTTAGGCTCTGGAAGGCTTGAACGGTGGTTAATGGTTTAGTAAAAATCTGCATATCGTTCGGTGACGGATTTGCATAATCAGAAATTATATATGTCAAGCCTTTACTTTTATCTAACAAAATTGTGTGTTCATTTTGTGCAAGAGCGACACTTGCGATAAGGTATATAGAAGATGAGAAAAGTTCTTCGGCATTCATTTTACTATTTAAATTTCCGGAAGTAGGTGTTTGATATGCAAATGTCATATTAGTTTTTTTTAAAGATTACGTTCTAATAGTTAACCACATTTTTCCCTTTTTGAGCAATAAATGCAGCGTTGCTATATATCAGTGTCCTGTAGAATAAATTTTTATTTTTCTTTCTTATCGTTATTGTTGTCATTTAGCAAATTTTTCAGCTCATTTATCGTGCAATTTTAGAAGTAAATCTCTTCGTGCTTGTAATTTGCATAATTTGAATTTTTTTTTTTAATTTGGAAGAACTACGAGCTCTTGGCTAGTTTTTAACTCAACTATCTTCTTTTGAATGAGTGGAATGATGAAGAGGTCTACTATGGAACTTACGCTTTAAATTCATCTTATTTCTTATTGTACTTGTGCAACGGAGTCAAACTCCATCCCGATCGTGACCTCGAGAGCTGGTTTAACTTGAGCACTAGAACCGATCTTAGAGGTGGAAATCTTTTTTGAGTTCTCGAGCTTCTCCTTCAACAAGTTTTTTGCTTTTCTAAAAGCTCAAGGTCGGCTATCTGTAATGAATCTGGTCTATATTTGCAAAATTATATATCGAAATCGGAAAGTTCTATACTTAGAATTTTTTCGACGATGAACGAAATGTTTTCTTTTCTTTTTTCTTTGAAGCATTCTTTTCTTTGAAGATGATATTTCTACCTTTTCGTGAGCTAATACTTCAGAGATTAAAATTAGAGTGGATGATTGGACTTAAATGAAGCTTCTTTGAAAAAGATTTTAGTTATTGAAAATCGAGACCCTTCTTGCGTAGCAAAATTTCCTCTCTAATATGTATCATTTATCTCGCAATATATATCAGTGAATACGTTGTACATATGTTCGTTCTGTGTATATCATTTTTGCTTAATTGTTTCTTTTTGTTTTTATAAACGATAAATTCTGAGTGAATGTTTTCTTTAAGATCGAATGAATTGGACGCACGCTCAGTAACATCACGCAAAAGTGGATCAAGCAGTTCAGGAGGCCATGTGGAGACAGCTAGCCCAAGGTGATTTTTTATTATTACTCAGTGATAGCGGTTCTTTTATCAGATCTTATTTGTGGTTAGTCTTTCAATCTTCTGATATTTATGAGGATTTTAGTTGGATTGCCGATATCATTGCGCTTCTTTCGTCGATTTATCCGTTGAAATAGAATCTTCCTATTTTAGTGTAATTTATCCAAGCTGTCCTCCTACCTTTCACAAGTCTTCGATATCGTTTTAAAAAAGATCTGCTTATGGCTCTTTCTATAGAGCTGCTAGCTTCATAAGTTCTTGTTTCTTTAATACTTTTGTCGGATCTATCCTCATTACCCTTTCCTCCAATCACGCTAATCCATTCTTCTGGACTCTTTCTGCTCATGAACGTGTCGCAATCATCGGCGACCAAACGCTGTCCACTGGGTTTTTGATGGAACGCGTGGTTGCCCTCGGTCGAGAGATACTTAATTAATGAGGCTGATGGTCCATCTATTGTTACCCATGCGCGCTGTGTACCCTGCCCATTCATAGTTATGTTGATATCGATAACGGTTTTTTTCATAACATGTCATATAAATAAGGAATATGTCTTGACGAGTTTACCAAAGATAAGATAAGGAACAATGCAATATTGTTAAACTTTAAATGTGATTAAACTATTTCAGGTCAAGTAAATCACGCCAAAATAGCGTGCAACCGGAAGAGGATGAAGAATTGGATTTATGGGCTATTTGGGGTGATCTGGTCAAAAATTGGGAAATCGAGAGCCGCAAACGACCTTCATATATTAAGGTAAGCGATCATTACAAATTTTGCTTCTCTTATGCTAACAGTTTATCGGATTCTTCGCAATGATGCTGCATTCAAATGTTTCTTGTTGCAAGAGCAGCGCTGTGAACTTTATTTCTACAAAGGAAGGCGTGGCGCTGCCTTGCCTCCCCTTCCCCGGCCCCCTTCTCCTACACCCAGCTGGCAATATTCTGACAAACATGACGTTGCCAAAATGTGTTTTTCATATGCAAATTTGGGAAGCCGCACAAAAAAAAGCTTTTTGTATTTTTTGCCCAATTTATGAAAGTGTTAGATCGGTTGGGTGGAATGCAAAAGCGCATATCGTGCTGTTTCTTCTGGTGCGTTTTTCCAGTTTCAATGCAGAAATCATTTTGTTTCCTTGCCTAATGTGGTTCCAAACTGGGCGCCCGAAATTTATTTTCTACCTACTCATTTTTCTGAAATCTATATTTGTGGTATTTGTATCCTACCTTGTTTCGTTTTCTGAAACTTAGAGCATTTCATCTTCGAAAGAGGAGGAGGTATACCACATTTTTATGACGGAGCTGTCAAAAAATTGTTGTAAGCAGAAAATAAAAACCTGGTGCTCTCCAGTATATTGCTGTTTTAATATTCCACACAAATATTGGTTATAGTGATATCAAAATATATTATCAATAATTTGGTAGAAATGCCTAAGAAACCATCTCTGGTATTCGTTAGTAATTTAGTATATGTTTAGTATTTCGATCATATAGTCACCTTAAAACAATTGTGCAAATTCATTCAGATTTATTATTTTTTTCAGAGGTTCATCGTTAACATATTTCACCGAAATTCGTCACACCTCAATTTGATCGTATTTAAATAATTTTTTCATTTTTATCATATGATTAGGATCATATGGAATCGATTTTATCAATGAATTTATTTCTAGGATCTAGCTCGTAAAGGCATCCCTCAACATTTCCGTACAATCGCATGGCAATTATTGAGTAACGCAACTGTATCATCTATACGTGATATATATGCAGAATGTATACGACAATCGTCACCACATGAAAAGGTTTGCCGATTTACGTTTACTTTTTATTTTTATGGTGAAATAATGCGATTTTTTTTCGCCTAAAGTAGGTTGAATATATTATATAAAATTTGGTCATATCCACTCTGCGATGAGGGAGTGAATTTGAATGAAATCATATCTTATTGTCATTTCGATTCGGGAGGGAAATTGCACATTGGTATGAAATTTTCAGACATTGCTTAGTATTGGTACTAAATGGTTGGCCGAGAATGTTATGCATTGTGGGCTTGCAGGTAGGATTGAGCAAAAAATTATGACATTTGAGTGTGGAAAGAGAATATGTAAGGTGTACTCTGTTAGAAAAAAACGTTGGAAACCTACGAGCATTTTTTGAAGTGCATAGGTGATGTTCGGGTTCTTTCACACTGTAATTCTAGAAAGTAAAATTAGTCTGTCCTGGTCAGCTACAATATATATATATATATATATATATATATATATATATATATATATAATGTTTTTAATGCTGATCTTTTTGTGTAAAAGTAGGAGCAATAATGGATCTTGTTTGAAGGTGATTCTTCGTGACATTCCACGCACATATCCCGAGCTTGAATTCTTCAAGGACGGTGGTCGTGGGCAACAATCACTCTTCAACGTTATTAAAGCCTATAGTATACACGACAAAGAGGTCGGCTATTGCCAAGGGAGTGCCTTTATCGTTGGACAACTCCTCTTACAGGTGTGCATTTGCCTCAATAAACATTTGTGAATATTGACGAGATTACTCAATGAATACCACTTGAAAGAAGCGCATATTGTAGATGGGTTTTTAATATGTTGACAAATTTATACGTCTCTTTTATCGTTATAAGCGGAAAATTGGATCTAACATTTCTTTTATTCTTTATTCGAAAAAAATTGTATTAGAAAAAACAGTATCATATTTATATAGTTGTTTGAATAAATGCTAAATGTATGATCCGGTCGCATGCATTCTCTATGTGAAACCAATGAATAAGATTCAGGCTTCATGTGAAGAATTGTCATAATTTGTTCATTATTATCATTAAATTTGTATTTCCACTATTTTATCCTTCAGATTGATCGCTGATTGCTCATTACATGAACTACTTCTTACAGAAGGCTGTAGGAATAAACCCTAAGAGGGCTATCAAAAGCTTATCGGAAAGAATAGAAGAGGGTGAATCAGAATGGGACTAAAGTTCGGGTGGGACAATAGAGTGAATTTTTTATTTTATATTCGATGTGAACATGTGCTCATAATGCTGCATATTTAAGATGCCCGAAGAAGAAGCGTTTTCTGTATTCGTTTGCCTGATGGAGCAATATCGGTTACGTGAATTGTATAAACCCGCGATGACCGAGCTTGGCTTATGTATGTTTCAATTAGAGTGCCTTGTACAGGTAACTTTATCATCTATTCATTAACCTAGCTTAATTTAAACCCTTTATATTATTTAGCTTTCAATTCATTATTTTATCGAAGCGATTAGAGATTACAATGCTGTCAGTTTATGTCTATTTGTGGCCCAGTGTTATCCTTAATGTGATCTAAAGTTCAGAAGCGTAATTTCGGTTTTTATATTTTTTATCGGTCGGGGATTCCATCAGTTATTACTGATGGGTCGGAAGGAGAGGGGGAGGGAAGCGATAATGGTCAACCACCTAGTGAGGCTGGATAGGTCAACTGGGAATGTTCTGAGAAATCAGTTCACTAGGTGCAAGTTGATTGTGGGGCTTTTCCACCTGCCTTCTCCCCAACCATCCCGATACAATTAGGTAAGGGACCTACCACTTGTATGGTTGCGAAAGAGTCCGACTTCATTATGGTTTCTCTCGGCAGTTGAAGTTTCTTTGTGGTAAGAAATAAGTTGAAGAGTGAAAAATGAAAAAAAAAAATTCTTTCACACATTTCTAAAAGTTGGCAATAGTTTGACGAATCAGTTGTCATCGTTTAGATGTCAGTCAGATTTTTTCCAATAAGAGGTGTGATATTGGTGTAAGGCGTATCGTTGTCTTCGTTACGCCAAACGCCTAATTTGAAAAAAAAAAGCATGGATTGGGGATTGCTTTTTCCTATTGACCGTAATATGAAATCGGGTGTAATTTAAAAAAAAATTTTTTTTAATAATTGAGAATTTTGGTGGCAAAATATTACATCGAAAACACCAAATAAGACCGATTGTAAAGCTAATCTCAAAAGTAATTTCTTCAAGTTTCATGTTCCTCGTTTGAGATATTTTACTTTCTTTTTTTTTAAGGAGCAAATGCCGGATCTTCATATGCACTTTAATAATATGGGTTTTGATACGAGTATGTATGCAAGTAGTTGGTTTCTTACACTTTTCACTACGACGTTGCCTTTGGAACTTGCCAATCGTATCATGGATGTCTTTCTTGTTGAGGTTTGCCGAATTTTCTATCCCTTTATTTATATCTTTTTTCAAACTAATTTTCAGTTGTGTGGAAAATCGCTGTTGTAAGCAACAATAGCTTCATTTGAAAATTCAGATATAATAGGAACAATTTACAGACTTTAGTCTAACTCGTTGGAAATATTTTAGTACTAAAAAAATTTAATACCATTGAATTTTAGTCGTGATTGGAATTTTGATCATTTTAATTCAAGCCCATTTGATCATTTATATTATTCCAGAAGGAAAATTTCCTCAAAAAAATACATCAAATCGATCAAGAGTGCATTTTATAAGCGTTATTCGCATCGGGATACATTAGTTCAGTTCTTGGGAGGCCGATTTTTTTAGTTATTATGATCTCCTTCAAATTTTCGATGTTGTTTCTTTTATGCGTTCGCTTTTTTTCACTAAATTTTTATTATTGATATACGGCAACAAGCCATTTTTTATTTCAAGGGAATGGAATGTGTTTTTCGTATAGCGATGGCGATTCTTCAACAGGCACGAATAGATCTCTTGAAACTCGACATGGAAGGAATGCTTAAGGTAACTTTTTCGTCTTTTTTTTCGCCACATTCCATTTGCATTAAAAATGATTAAATGTGATATATTCTTTCTAGTTGCTTGAAACTTTGTAAACAAATTGAATGTGCGACACAAAAATAGTTCCGATTAGTTTTTTTGGCAATTGCATACATTCGTATGTACTTTCGTTGATTAAATTTAATGAAAATCAATTAGGGTGTATTTACCTTTACCTGCATAGGTCGATGACTCAGGTGAAATTCGATTAATTGTTAAGTTGGCCGAGGAATTTTATCGTTCATGTGGAACCAGACAAGGTTTCTAACAAGTTTTGAATCTTCCCTTCAACTCACTTTTTTGTTGCGTCCTTTTTTACTCTACAGAATGCATCCTCGCATTGGTGTAACCTTTCACATATTCCAACATTTTTTATCAATATTAGAATAATATTTTCGAAAACTAACTTTTGCTGAATGATTGAATTGTTATCAGATATTTCAACATCTGTTATTTTTCTTAGGAATTTACATAGTGTTTTATGACAGCTATAGGCTTTACCCACCCGTGAGGGTGGGTAAAGGATGTAGCTATGATAGAAGCTATAGAGGTTGTTTTCTTGGTTATAGGTTAGCATCTCTAAGTAGATGTTGATTTTTGCTTTCAATGTGAACATAATTTAGTATTTTCAACGGGAAATTCGTGAGCGATTCGAAAACGACCATGAGCTATTGTTTGCCGTTGCTTCACAAGTCACGCTTAACGCGAAAAAAATGAAAAGGTAATTTTTTAAAAATTTTTCTGAGAATTTCTTTTCATAAATTATGATATTAAAATATCTGTAAATCACTATGCAAGCGTAATTTGAAATTTCTGATGAATGAAGGTAGAAGTTTTAATGTATTCCTCGGCGAATTTGATTTCTAAGAATAGTTATGGAGATTTTTTCAATGGAAATGACTAATTTCGATGAGAATTTGCAAGGAAGTTCTCGAAGATAGTTGAAAAATTTTTTCTTTTATCAAAATCAACGAACTGAGGATTTGTTTCTCTTCTTTCCTTCATTTGAATGAGTTAATCAATGCTCATTTATATATGCAAATATAAGCAGTAAAATTGCTGTCTTTTGAATGAGGTAATCTTTGAATAAGAGGTCTGAGTAATTTTTAGCGCTTACGTCGGTTCCTTTTTGATAGCTAAATTGTATTCTTGACAGTTGATAATGCCCACCTGTGATTCCTATGATCATATGCTATATGTTTTCTTTAATGTTTAAGAAAAAACCTCTCAAACATTATAAATGGGCCTTAAGTAAACCATCGATGTGCACTATGAACATTTCTCGCTTTTCCCGTTCGCTTTGCTGTACCTTTTTATGCAAACAGTTCTGCTAGGGTCATCTTTCAATGATTTTTTTGTGGTCCCGGCTAACGCAGCAGCTTCGTTCCTTAGTGAAGCGAGTTTGCGATACAAATAACGCACGGAAGAACGCTGTTTTTAACTGCCTCCTAAAAAAGCGAGTTTTTTACTGCCTATATATATATGTATATGTATATATATAAAGTTTAGAGGCAGTAAAGGTAATTGTATGCGAATTTTAGTTACTTAGAGAGTTGAGGTTGATCTTAGTGATGACTAGTAGGCGATATCGTTGAGACGGTTGTTTTCTGGGCAAATCATTGCTCTGATCGTTTCTCTTCCACCACTGAGTCACAGGGACCTGATGGCGAACACATTGATGAATGTTGATCAAGATTGGTATCATACTGACTAGGTAGTAAGGCTATTATTTAAATGGAGTGAAATATTATTTATGATTGCGAAAAAACGTTCAGATATCAGTATAATATCAGTAGACAGTAAATATGTTTTAGGCCAAGCACGGAAAGGATATTTCAGAAGTAATCATATTTTCCGAAAGTTTCCTTTCTATGAGATCAATTTTGTACCGACTAGGAAGTATGTGCTACCTAGATCAGTTAATTAGGAAACGGCTATCCATAGAGGCAAGGGTTTATGAAGGGATTAGAGTCCTTATACCTTCTGAAGTAATCGGCTGTACTGCAAGATGTACTGGCGCATGACGTTTCTCTCCATTTATTTCTGAGATTAACGTCAGTCGACAGGTTTGAAAGTTTTTTGCGGTTTAAAACTTCTTTACTTTGAAATTGCGTTCTAATTTTTAGGCTTGAGAAGGATTATTTGGCGAAGCGAACAAAAGAACAGGAGGAGGCCATCGAATTGAGGGTTAGTTGTATTCATAAGGTATTTAATTGTCGCGACTATGAAAATTTTGTTTGCCAATGGGTGAAATTTGTGTATGCAAGTGGGATTCTAACTCAAGGCCTTTTGTTATCTCGCCAAATGCTGCGAGCGATAAGCAACTGCGAATGCTGTGGGTAATGATATTCATATTTACAGAAAGCAATATGGCAGCTGCCCTTTATATTTGCTTCTCTGTGTTCCTCGACCAAAAAATTTATTGATATCGTTGCATGAACATATTCTTCTTTCTTTCTTTCTTTCTTTTTTTTCCATCAGTTGACTTGAAATTTTTTCACTCATTTTATTTCTCTCTCACGTGTATTATTTATTACATCGCCTCCTTACAATAACTTAAGGTTATATTTTTCCTTCCTACAAATATCTTTTCTTTTTTTTAAACATTTGCAATAATTTAATGCGAACATTTTATTCATCAAAAGCGATCATACAGTTAGTTGTGATGAATTGAAGCGTAAAATTTACAGCTGATATATATATGTATATATGAAATTTTTACACGGTAAAAAATATTTCAAATTTTTCATTTTTCATTTCCATTGTCGTTATAACATTTCAAACAGCGATAATTGAACGAAAGTTTTAGAGGAAATTTGATTAAAAAAGCGCTAATTTTTGCTCGATAAAAATTGAATGTGCATAACTGTGGGAATTATTTCGCTGCAAATTACGCGATTGTTTGAGTTTGATCGTATAATTTCATTTACTTCTGAAAGTGTTCTCGTTGATTAATACATTTGCTGGATTCGTTTTTTTTTTAATTTGTTTGAATAGAAGAATTAAAATTTAGTCGATTTTTTTTTTTAAATTTTGTATTGCAATAATTGATCAGTCTGCAAAAGTCGATATATTTTACTGCATCTGCGATGAGTTGTTATCAGATAATTTTGTAAGAAGTAAAACAATGGTTCCTTTGTAATGGAAAAGGAAAAGGATTGCAAATATTTGCAATCATTGAAGCGCGAATTTTGCATTGCAAATGTTTGCAATGCAATTTTGCACAGTTTTTTAAAATTATCTTGCAGTTTTTTCGTAGACTATTAGAGAGGTATCTTTATTTTCCATACGAATGTATAGTGATCTTCACCTGAGATTATTTTCTTCATTCGAGGTTTTGTAATTCTACAGCTTGTAATAATATAATGATGTTGCGCTTTGAAATAAGCAAGGCTCATTCTAGAACCTGGTTTCCTGGAAACGTTCACTCTTAGTTTAAAGTTCTGAGAAGTATGTCGATGTCGTATCTCTTCGTATCTATGAATATGTTTCCGTTTTTCTGTCTGTCCATCTGTCTGTCTGTCTCTTTCTTTGTCTATTAATTCGACCGTTTAGCCATTGAAGTTAGGTCTATCAGATTTAGAGGATGCACAACAGAGAGGGCTCTTCTTAATTAATTCACATTGATTGATTTATTCATTTGTTTTATTTATTTCAACGTTCCACAATGAAAAAAAAAAAAGAGCTTAGACAATAGGGAGGGGCAAAATATTCGCAAATATATAGTTCGGGAAAAGGGACATTTAGTGCATCAAAGAACCGATAAAGTGGAGATCGAAATGACTGAGATAGGTTCATACCAAATGAAATCGTAAACTTTGCAGGATATTATTTATCCTGCAGCTTTTTTTTGCGGTAAGCTCAAGGAGGAATTTTTATGGTCATCGGCAAAAAACTTGCCACTGTTCAGGACATTATCAGAAATGTTTTTGATTATATATTAGAAATAGCATAGGAAGTAAAAAATTTCTTTCAAAAATATAGCTATGAGTTGAGTACGATTGGAAGGAAATGTCACCGATCGGAACTCAGAGATTCTGTCGTTATCCGAAAAAAATTGTTTGGTCTAGTTTGAAGAGGAGCCGACAATGTCAATCTTCTGCAGTTCTAAGAGTATAAGCGATAGCGATATCAGATAATTACATGTGTACTTACATGCATTCTCGATCTTAACCATCATATTTATTGTTGACGCCAAGTGGATTGTCTTTAGTCATTGTAATTTAGAAGTCATTTCATCTAAAATCGCCCATTAAAGTCCATAATGATTGTCTTAGAAATTTGCCCAATAGGTGACAGCTTATTTACTGAGATTGTCATTGGTTTCTTTGAATAAATGTGAGATTGATGCTTACTTCTAGAATGAGGAAGGCAGCCTAGAGAGCGAGAATAAAGTGAACCGATCAAAGAGGGGATGTAAAAAATTCTAATAAGCGGTGACATAATTGTTTGTGCAGTGCATTGTAGAAATAGTGATGAGATACGTCTAGTGTGAGTGAAACCTTTTTTGCTCATTTTATGAGTAGTTTTGAAAATTGAGCCTATTCTAACATCAACAAAGCTCACAAGCTTCCAAATATCTAATGGTGAAAAAAATTTTATGTTAGTCGGTTTTTCGTGACAGCCGATTTGATTACAAGCATCGGCTGTCACAGGCAAAACAGATGGCTAGTCTATGAATGCTGTTTATGAATCGGTGAGATTAGTTGAAATATGAAGAGGTTATCCAGCATACTTAACTTTTATTAATAACTAATGAGGCTAGTAGATCAGATGAGCAAAATGTGAGAACTCGTTTCATTGCTAATTAATGAGGTAAAACGGTCATATATACGTGTAACCGTATCTATGAGTTTTGCATGAATATTATTGTGGCATTATTTGCTAAAAGAAATATTCAACGTTGTTGAGATATCGCTCTTAATTATTGAGTGCTTAATTTTTATTTGCGGTTATCTCGAGCATATTTCGTATAGTTGTCTCTCTTTTTGTTTTATTAGTTAGTTGTTGGTGAACGTAACGCCAAGAATTTCGTTCATCACATAGAGCATTCTACCTGTCATTAGTTTCTACTATAAAGGTGTACTCATTCGTACGTACCGCCGACCTTTAGTTCCATATGAACGCAAATGAGCAATCGTTAGGCTTATCTCAGGCCGGAGGTATTCAACGAAAGCCGGTTTCTTCTACAAGTGTCGTTGAACTAACAAGCGATGCAGCGGAAATTAAACATTTGAATCGTCACTAAAGCCTGTTGTCAGTCAAAGATTGTTTCGTGTTCATCCGTTCTCTTACCTTTGTTAAGATGAGGATTTGCAAGACTGATTTATGAATACATTCATTGCCCACTTTCCTGTCCTCCGGTTAGATGAAATAATGTCCTGTCATGTCATATCCTGTCCATTCTTCACAAGCCAGTCATGTCCTGTCCTCTGGAGGAAAAGAGAATGTTCGATGAAAGACGTACACGAATCTTTGATTGAATCATAGTGCGGTTAAGGGTTAATATGTTTTAAAAATATATATATTTTACATATTTTTGTAAATAAAATTAGGTAATCGATGATATCAGCTAGTAATATGCAAAGTTTACTGATATTAGCGATCTAGAGAGGTGCCTAGACGTCAAATATTTCACCTCTTCGATTGTTTCATTGTATCACAAGTTAACGTTGTGTGCAATTTTTCGATGCTCAGTTGCACGGTGAATAAGGAAGGCAAAGGAAACCACGCCTTCATTGGTTGCTTGGTGAATATTTGCCACGCCTTCTGACGACGCTTGCTTGCCTTCGTCGTTTTGGGTCTCATTGCGCACGTCGACGCTACGTTTTCTCCCAATTCTATCGTTGTGCACTTCTTAGCGCTAACGACGATTCATATTTTTGATTCTGTAGCTGTTATCATCGTTGTCGTCGTCGTCGCATTCGAAGCTCATCACTTTGAACTACAAAGTCTTGCGCCATTCTTTAGCTCTTTTCAGCAACCTGTAGTTATCGTCGAGTGATGGTGGTTGCTGGCGTTTCCACTTGTCATTCTATCATATGCCGGTTTTGAGTCACACTTCTCTTGCCAAGCAATTCGCCCGCATCGTTCGGCTTATTTGTTCGTCAGCTGTTGAGAGTGACTTATGATTTCACAATCTTTCAGTCAACTTCCGGTGTCTAGTCATTGGTGATCAGCGTCAACGTTTTTGCATCCCACGAATACGATATTCGATTCTGTTTGGGAACTGTCACGCTCAATATTTCGAAATATCTGCTTGAGTTGAATACGAGTTCGTTCGAGGGAAGTGAAGTAAAGAGGGGTATTGGTGCGTATTTATCTAAGAGCACCAAGTTTAAAGGAGCATATTTTATAGCGCATAGATGCGAACGTGTGATCCAACCTGTTCGACAATTTACAGATATCTGTCGCATTGTTCGCCTGTAGTTGCACATGTAATATCGGCGTTATTTTAATTGCTTCTAATTTATAGAAGTTGGTCGAATTATATTGTGCGAATATTATTGTTGAGCAACAAGCTGCAACAATTGTTTCTGTGGATTAAACCGGCTGGCGACAACTATTTGACTCCTATTTGACTCCTCTTCTTGTTATCAGAATATTACTGCGAATCGCTGCATTTTGGGTGTTCCAAGAAGCACCATTAACTTTACTGCGTAGTGAATACGCTCATTTATTGGTCATTCTTGGTCACTGGTCAAAAGACGCTGCTCTGAGACATCTGTGCACCGCTCGTTCTTCTTATTTGGAAACTAAACGTTTGGTGGTTATCGCTTACCTGACAGCTTCACAATAGGACTATTTCCTTGGTACAGCTGTGTTAAGCGTATTCCATTTACTGTATATTCCACTGATTGAGGCTATTGCTGAGAAATGTTGGATCGAAGGAGGAAAAGCTTTCAGAAATTTCACTGGACAAGAAAGGTGGATTTCTTTCTTGAACTCATTAATGCCGAGCCAAATCCTTGAAAAAATCAAAATTTTTCGTATCTCTATATTGAAAAATTCCAGTATTTTTTTCTATTTATTTTTATCCATCAATCCGAAAGTTTTTACTAATTCTGAGCTTTCTTTTCCCATTTTTTTTGGTCGCTAAAATATATGATATTCTAAAATAATCTTCTTTCTCTTATAGTCTTTTCTCAAATAGTTGAAGTTTTTTGCGATATCAAGCCTGAACTAATGTCTCGTATTCTTCATGAGACGATACCTAAGACATGAAGTCAATGAGAATTTTATTTTCAACGAATTTTATAAATGATAAATGCGAATCATTTTTGTGTTTCTCGATGATCAGTGAAAACATTCTCCGTAAACAGGTTCAAACGCATGACCTTCCGTTTCTCGTTTTGTGGGCAATGCTTTCCACCAGTTATTATGTGAGATTGAGCCAGACTTAGGCTGGGCTAGAATAACATTAGCATATGAACGATTTTCACACATGAACGATTTTCTTGTCGAATATTTTCCGATAGTACTTAGTGGCGAATTTTTTTTTGCTTTCGATAGTTCCGTTTTTTTTCTTTCTGAATATTTTTCTGTAAATATTCCACATAAATTTGATGGGGATCATTATAGGATTTGATAGTAAAAAGTTGATTATCTGATGTTTTTTCGAAAACATGATTGAAGATACATTCAGATATGTAATGGCATCATTGCTTTCATGGAATAGCTCAGACAGGAAAAAAAAATTAGCTCATCATATCCCCTCTAATAGCTCAATAGCTCATTAATGATGACATCGTATAAATAATGATCAGAATGTGCTGATCGTATATCGTCTTTAACGAGTCGCTGTTTGTTCACTCATCATATATCGTATTGGTGGATTATTGAATATTATAACCGTTAATGAGGCATCAGATTTCAAAATTTCCATGCTATTCTATGCATAAATTCAACTGGGCTTTTTGCATGTTTGTCTGCAGACATCACATGTCTGAATCTATTTGGTGTAGATTTCTTTGCTTGCAGACATCCGTCCAACAATAACTGAACAGCACATTTATAATATGATAGATTTATGAAGGCGAATAAGTGTTGAATGTCACATTGTGAGAAGAGGGGGAAGCGTCAAATTTCGTGCAATATTGTCAATGCTTATTCGCAAACATTGCCTCGATAGTTTATACTGTAGTGTTACTGCAAACAAAGTTTCATTGTTAGAACACTTTGAAAGGGTTATGAGGGAAAGCGAAAATATCAGAAATGATGAATATTGGGCAACTAACAGAACCATTTCATAAACAAAACATCGATTTTTTTAAAAACATTTTTTCCTCTTTTTTTCTCTTTTCATCGATGCATTATCGCACTTTCTTATCTAAATGTATGTGTGCATGTTGGCTGTCTGCGATATATGTGATAGCTCTATCGCGCAAATCAGAGAGCTGTGAAAATGAAATCTGAGGGATGTAAACGGCTTCAGACGATAGTCCCCAAATCTAGCATTATGGCAGTTATTTATTTATTTCTGTAGATAGTAACAAGTTGAATTTTCCTCTACAGCCAATGCAATAAATGTTGATGCAGCCGGCTGGTCTAATGAGTGAATTTGCAAGTGATTAGTGTCGTGTTATTGTCGATGATTGCTAAATCGTTTCTTTTAAAATTTCAGAAAATGAGATGTGTAGTCGGTTGGTTCCAGTAAAAGTTTTAGGCGGGTGTGAGAACTTATTTGCAAAGTATTGGATTTGATTTATTACGGGTTAATTTGTCGCTTTATATATTTTGAGGTTAATTAATTGAAATCCACTGTGATCGACATGAAACATGAACCCTATACATCCGCTATCCTAGGTGACTAGGTTTTACAAGAAAGTTGAGCCTTAAAAACGGCTTGCGCTTTTTTTACGTCGGCTATCCTTAATTTTCTAAAGATAAAAAATTTTTTAAATGTTTGTTTTTCTTAAATATCATAATTCGTCTAAATGAGTATCGAGATTTTATGAGGCTTCTATATGCATTTGATTATATATCATTAAGGGTTTTTCCGATTCACTCTTTCCTATGAATATTAAGGGCAAGTCCACAACATAGACGATTCAATAATGGAAAGAAGTCATTAAAAACCGGTATCGAAGTAAATTTTTATTAATGGAACTTGTCTTTGTTGCTCGATTATAAACAACATTAGTGAGCAACATTGTAGAGTATTAGATGAAATTATAAGCGATCCATAGATTAGTTTATTTTTAATGATATACGGCCACAATTTACGATTTCAGTAGTGTTGCGATAGTAGAAACCTGTGTGGTACCTATTAATGTACAGCGTGATTAACGATAACTTTCAATGATTTGTTTAATTTTTTAAAATTTTTGAACGTTTCATTATTTTACACTAATGCTTTATGAGAGATATTAGAAAATCATGGTGCTATAGATAGGCTATAGACCTATTGAAATGTGAGGAAGGCGTATATACTTGTGTTGTCTGTTCCACAAACGTATGCTCGGCATTGTTATTTCCGTTGAAAACCTTTTGCTATCATCGATAACTTGTTTTCGAAGAATTTTATAGAGTGTACGCCCGGTTCCGCTTCAAATTTTCTGCCGACTTCTACGCGAAAATTTTTCGCTCTGAAATTTTTTAAATGAATTTTTATGTGAAAATTATAAATTCATAATTGTTCCACCAAATAGGGCAAATTTTAAAATGCAAAAAAATGCATTTATTATTTTTTGATTTTTCATTTTTCTCTACTCAAGAGAGCTTAAAACTGGAGATAGCTTTTGCTTATATGTCGATATTCTTATATATAATCCATGAGTTCCATCTCTTCCTCGATCACGGACATGTTAAAATTGAGCTTCCAGTTTCTAAGGGAAACTAATTTTTCTTTTATAGAATATGAAAAATAAACGTTTATTATTCCATATAACCCACTAAAACCGATGATTTGTTGTATAGAAAGTTGCTTAGCCAATTCGCTTGTGATCGGTCATAACGCATTACATATAATTTTATATGCGCTATGAATATATTTATAATACATAGGAAATTTTATCTTTGACGGTTTGCACTTTATAACAAACAAAAAAAGCTTGTGAGCGAAAGGGTCATGGTCCTTTGCTAGTTCCTTTTTTTGGGGGGGGGGGGGGGAGAGTTATAAATCATAGAACGTTTCAGCACGACAGTTTTCTATAAATTTACCTGATTTACCAGACGATCCGTCCATTCGCCAACGATTGGCGCAGATCTGTCAAATTTCATTTCCATAAATAGTGATTGGATTCATTGATCTCTTTTTTTTTCTTATATTTTTCTGTTTTATCGAAATGGTCGTCTTATATATCGTCTAAACGAGAAAATGCGTCACTTACATCACTTGAATATGGGTTCATTTGCGCAGAAACATTCGCATCGTTCATTGTGTAATGAATCAAATTTTTGTTGAATGTGCATCCAATTGATTTTTTTCATAGATAGTTGAATTTTTACCAATCACTAAATTTTCATTGACTTGCTCATTTTATAATCGATATTCTCAATAGAGACGCTAAATATTGCAGCTAAATTAGTTTATTCATTGAAGTAATTTACTGGTCATTGAAAATTACACCACTTGTCTATTGCTAAAATTAGTCCATTGTGTTCTCTCTTATTTGTTTCTTCAATGCTTAGGATCGGAGGCGAATTTCTTATGAGCTCTTTGTTATGTAATTTTTCATGAGTTTGGTAGAGAAAAACAACTAATAAATGTAATAAAAAAATTTATGTACGTTAATTCATGCTCAAGTGGTAACGATAATCCCATTGGCCACTAATTCAAGAATGAAATTTTTTTCCTTTTTCCATCTTCTTTTGTTATAAAGAAAGACTTTCCTCTATGCTCTCTTTATAATCTTTGCAATCTGATGTTTTCTATTTCTAGCATATATGTAGTAGGTAGATGACTATACACCATAGATGTACGACAGATGTCTAAGATGCATATTTTTGAGTGAAGATTCACGACAGGATTGAAACATTGCCATTGCATTTAAAAATTGAGGAACGGCTCAATGATGGATGTGTGTTGTCTAAAAATTGATGCATTCTTTTGCAAGCGAATTTTTGCCTGTCGCAATCGATCTTTGTCCACCTAACGAGTTGAAATTTGCCACTTTTCAAAAATATTTTTTTATTCTGAGTAGTGAAAATTTAACAACCGAATTTCTATTCAAATAAACAGTCTTATTGACTGGAAATGACGAAAGTCCAATCGATGAAGTTTTTTGCAAAGCTTGCAAGATCTCAACGATGGATTTTTGTCATATTTAAGTATAGGAATCTTTGTCCTGTTTAAACATAGGAAGACAGATTTTATTCTTGAAATGTGTATAGTCGATTAGAAGTGTAGTTAGGAGTCGGGATCAACCTATCGGTTGAGGCATTACCAACAATTTGATGCAAAAAATGAAGCTGAAAATATTATTTTACCTATATCTAAAGCTTTTATTAGCTGAACTGAAATGTTGCTGTGATGTTTAGATGTTTATGGTGACCTGTAGTAAAGCCAATGAGACGATAATTCGATTTAGCAAAAACTTTTCTGTATTATTTTTTGAAATATAGTTTCTGGAATAAATCCATTATTTTAATTCCCTGGAATATAGTTTTTAACATTCACCTCTCTAGTGAAATTATTTCTCCCAGGTCGATCCCTATTCCGATAATTTAGTGTAATATGCAAATATTGGATGAATACGTCTTAAAAGGGCCATCACGAACCGATGTTTTTCTCTAAATAATTGAGCATTGAATAGGAAAATTGAGGGGAAAGTGACGATCGCCTTCATTCAAATTCTAAAGAAAATGGGACACATGCGCGATTGATGCGAATGATAATTCATATTCGAACATATTTTTATGCGCAGAATTTCAATGCAAAAAATTCGCGGAAGTTTATATTTTGGTGAAGGGGAGGGGGGGAGGTTCATCATTGATTATGCCCAGCTCGAATTTTTATAATTGATGAAATAAAATTTGAAGAGATTCGTTTCATTCGTGTTTAAACCTGTGAAGCATCTGTCAATAAACTGTTCGACTATTTCATAGTAGAAAAATTTATTGACAGATGTTTCATTTTGTCATTACTTAGACGTCATTCGATTGGAATACTTTAAGAAAGAAATTCTAGATGCTTTCTGAGTTCACATTCATCACAACGATTTTTTTTTTTCGTTTATCCGAGTCTTTTTATTCTTTCAAAGCTGTCACTTTTTTCCTTTTTTTTTGCTTCTCATAAAACTTCAGCATACCTCTCAGCTGTTGGGCCTATCACTGCAACTTAACCGATAAGTCACTGAGTGGAAATCGTTACGCAAATGGAGGAAGGGGTTATAAATAGAAGTGAGGGGTGAGTGGCATTACATAGATTATTTGGAAAGCTCGAAAGGAAGTGGCTGAAATTTCTCGTCGACTGTAGTTCGTTCTTTCCTTCAACTCTAAAACTTACTGCAACTATTTTGATTCTTGGATTGATAAACTTTGTCATATTAGTTTAACAGTGATAACACGTCTTATGTTAGAAAATAGTACTATGCGAAAGTTTAACACGTTTTGTGTTAAAAAATAACTTTGTAGGAGCGTTGTATACACATAGATACATATATTGTTTTATATATGCCTCTTCATCGTTTCATTGCGTCACTATGAGAATAAAGCGAATGAAGGCGCATAAATTCAAAAATCAAAAGAAAATCGCATAGAATGACGCAATAAGTTAATTCGTCATGATGTATTGAACATATTTAAGTCGACAATATAATGTTTCTATTCCCAGTTGTAAGAATGGTTTTTTTTTTGCTTTTTTCATCCATCATCATAAAATGCATTTTTTCCGAAGCAGTTGAAGTAGTGTGGATTTTCTGAACGTAAAAAACTTTGTTGTTCTTGGACTCATTCGTTCATAAATAAAAGTTCCACTAAGTGCAACAATATTTCAGCGATATCAGACCTCTTTGAGAACCTAAAACCAAATTACCTGTTTAAGCGAACGGGGGAAGGGTGAGAGGGAGAAGTGTGGAGGGGTGTAAGGAAAGGGAAGAATGAGTAATAATTCATATGATTGAAGCAGTGAAGTTTTTTTTTTTTTTGCTAACAACTAAGCTATATCATAGATGCTCATTGTAATATCTTGCGTAGATATAGCTATAGGTCATGAAATTTTGTTATTTAATTCGACTCTTGCAGCCTTTCTTTGATTTATTTTCCTTCCCTTTTTTTTGATTTAATATTTCATACAATATTATATGTATATTCAAATTTTGAATGTCAAATTTCCCGTCTATCTTCTCGTCTCAATCCTTTTGTTGAGTCACATCTGAAGAAGATGCATTTTACCAGTTAGAAATAACTGCGCAATGTAATCAAACATTCTCTCATATTGACGTCACTAAACGAAGTGTAGCAATGACGATTCATTAAGCACAAAATTGATTCACTAACCTGTGAGCGTAGCATTCCACCGTGCTTAATGCCGAAATGCTCATGTTACCTTTTATTATCTGGACCATTAGCTTTTAGTGCTTATATCACCTTTTAATACCTGAATGGGCATATCACCATTTTTGTTCAGGTTCATTTTGAAAAACAGGTGATCAGTAGTTTTGTTGGCAATGTGGGCTGTAGAGTCATATGACTATACCCATTACTATATGCTTTTCGAATTGCACGAATATTTTTTAGCATTATTGTCGCAGGATCAAGAAGCAAATTTTGTCAGTTCATTTCAATATTTGAATGATATTTTAGTTGTTTTTTCAATGCTTTAATATTCTTGAAAGAAAATTGAACTTGATGAATTTCAAAACGAATTTGTTTTTAAGTGGCCATTATCGAAGTGAATTGCGAACTTGTGCTAATTAGGCATCCAGTTTTCTAAGGTTTATTTTTGATGGTTTATTTATTCCCATATTGATAGATGGCTGAAACGACTGAAAGTTATGCGTTATTATGAGCAAATCATTTGTCGATTATTTATGGAAAAAAATTCTTACGGTGGGTGATTTGTAGTTGTTCACATCTAACGCTCCTTCAGTAGTTTTTTGTTTTTTCGAGAGCGATCATTTCAGTCACTTAAATTCGCTGTGCTCTCTGTTTTTTTTTTATTTTGAATTTCAGAATTCACTTTCCCATTCAATGTCACAAATTTTCAAAGATATTTTATCAATCGTTTTGCTATTAAACAAATTCCTTTTGTTCCATTTTCCTTTTTTTCTCGTAAATTCATGTAATTGTCATCTTTCTGTTTTTATCTCTTACGAATTAGATTTGCAGGGATGTACTATAGCGGCATGCGTACTTGTATATATATATATATATATATATATATATAATGATGCACTGACCTGTATGTGTTCACACGCGTCTACAAGTATGTATAGCGACAGATATTTGGGTGTATTTGTCTCTCGGTCTGTCTGCCTGCTTGCCTGTTTCTTCGCTGTTTTCAAGTCAGAAACTGTTGAAGCTGGAGTTACAAGATTTAATGAGTATAGTTCATTGTATACAGTGGTCTACTGTACCATTATTCCCGTTATTCCATCGTAGTTGAGAGAAACCGTAAGTATTCAAAGTCGGGGAAATTTTTCACACATTTTCCACCAATCGTTTTCCAACTTAAGTTGCTCTATCTAGAAAAAAATTTTCCAAACTGATTGCATCAATGATCAAATTTGATATATAAAATATAGGGCACTCTCTCATATATTTATAATTTTTTTTATAATTGACTTGTCAGATGAGTGGAATGTAGAAATATTTGTTCCGGCGTGTTTTGCAGTTATTTTGGCTCATTTTGTAGCTATTATGTTCTTTGCCTTAGAATTGCTTTTGTGTTTTCGATCAGTTTATTGTTTTTCACCTTTATAAAATCTGGAAATGATTCAAAAATTACATATCTCAAATTATAAACGCATTCAATATTTTAATTTCTTTAAATCTGGTTTCCATCGATACTGTTTTATTTCTGTGCTTTGCAGTTTTTTTTCCTGAAGTTTCGAGATTACATAAATAACATTTAAATTACCCTTTATAGGCTAATTCTGGTGCATTGTTTCATAGTGTTTAAGTATCGAGACGAACACTCACGTTTCATTAGCGTGACCCCATTGCATTGCCGATGGCAAAGTGTCGTTTCATTGCTAGAAAGAACGCTTCGATTGCGACTGGCATCAATCGGTTGTCAACAATATAATTGCCTAATTACCGATATTGAAAGTCGCATACACCAGGTGACATTGACGAATGTCAATTTACTTTCCCCACATAATTGAGTGTTTTGTATATGGCAGATACGCTTCAATGATTTCTTCGTTACGTTCAGATTGCATGTGAACATTTATGTCCGGATCATAGTGTAGCATATTATATAGTGCGTTCAGATGGACTCATTTTGCAATTTTCAATCAACTGCAGTTTTATTGTTTCACGCTTAATGCTTAGTGCTGGAATCACACATCAATAATGCTAGAGGATCAGAACTACGAGGTAATCATGACTGTGCTTCTAGAATTGCGAAATCTCAACAAGAACTCTGGAAAAACACCGGAATTCCGATGTATCCTCTCCATGTTAAGTACACGCTTCACATTTTGGAAATACGTTTGATCGGCCTTCATAGTTCAAAATTCCTCAGCCGGAAACGAAACTTTTAAAAGTACTGAAAACGCCGGAAAAAAACTGGATGAGAGTAGTGAATTTTTTACTTCAAGCTTGTGATTTTGTCTCTTTTTGGGCACTTCTTACATTTAACGCAGTAGTTTTTTTGTTAACATCCGTACACTTTTTCTTTTCGTAGTTTTTTTTTCGCTACATTTGAACAAAAAAAGTTTTTTTTTTCATGACTCTCAAGCTTTAAATGAATTCTTATTGGATGGAACAATGACCGATCACAAGGAATTCAGCCATTGGTGAATATGTCACAAAAAAGAACTAAAATTGTCGATCGACACTAAGAGGATTTTCTTATTTTCTTCTTTGAGAGGAATAGAATTGGACAGCGCACTTTTTATGTTTATCCTAATCAATAGCGAAAGTACTTTTGATAATCGAGCTGAGCGAATGCATTTTAAATAAGATTCATTCGATTCGTTTAGTAAATTCATAGGTTTTTAAATTATAGTCGATTATTGACTTAGATATTTTTTCGAGAATATTCCGCTCGCCTATATTTTAAATTCATTTCGAATTTGTTGCCTTAGTATTGAAGTTTAATGCTCAATAATAGGCGTTAAATTTGATAGGCATATTCAATTTGCTATGATTTGATCATTCTTGCATAAGGGCAAGCTTGAATTTTTCTTCGTCTATATTACTGCCTTGCGCGCATTTTTTAGGCGATATTAGTTGTTGCGGAAACAAGCGAGTGGAAGTACAGCTGTGCGGCAATAATTTGAGCATATTTCAAGCGTTATAAACGATTGAAAATAAAAATTGAGAAAATTCATATTAAGCTGATTTCCATATTGAAACTTTTCTTTTAGTATGATTATTCATATCGAAAGTAATGCATATTTAGGAATAGATAGAATTTCTTGGAATGAAGTATATAAAACAAAATTATTTGTTGAAGATGCCTTTCAAGGTATCTCCTTGCCAATTGCCATCACTATTTTTTATTTGATTGCTTCTCTCTTGTTTTGATTTTTTTTTTATAGCCGAGATATCCTTCCTCTCCATCTTATTGGCGAAAATTTCTCTTTGAAATATCTTTTTTAATTTATTTTCTTGTCATATGTTTCGTCATTTAGCAATTGCAATCAATGATCAATACTGAGAAATTGAATTCCTATAGAAATTCAATTGCTGAAATATATCGTATTGAAAGGTTGGATCGTTTAGTGTTTGCAAATTTTGAAATATTTCTTAGGAAAGAAAAAAATTCGATTCACTAATGCGATTTTTTTTTTAAACTTATGAGTTTGACCTCAGAGACTTCCAGAGTGACTGTGGAGTAATTCCAGCGACTGTCTCTATTTGGACTTCATTATTTTTGTAATATAGAGACCACGTTTTGACTGAAAAAAATTAATGCAAAATTTTGAATATGATAGTTGGAGAGGTTATTAAGTTCTAGTTGAACTAAGTTAAAATATTATAAGCTGAACTTAGGTTCTAGCAATTTATTCAACGATTTTAAGATTGATAAGTTGAACCTAAGTTCTAGCAACTTATTAGTAACATTAAGCGGCTTCCCCCTCATTTATATTCCTAAGGTGGTCGAAAATTAACTGAAAACGGAGATTGATTTTCTTCGGTGATTAACACTATGAAAATAGAAGCTTGTTATAGTCTCATCAATGCTTATATAGCGAGCATATTTCTGCTGTTTAGATGTTATAGAATTTTGACGTCATAGCAATGTCTATACCATCGTTGTTCGAGTTAATTGACAAGATAATAGCCAGGCAATTTATGGCATATGATTTGTCGCATGTAAATTATTAAGCTGTCACCAATATAACAAAAAAAAGCATCTGTCACTAACCAGATATTGAACTTTTTCCAAGCAGACAACATTCTGCAATAAAGCAGTATCCCAAAATGCATATTTAGTAATGTTTTTCATATATGGTTCCGATGTTGCATACTTATGGCGCGGATTATGATTTTGAAGCGTAGCTGCAGCTTTATTGGTTTCCTCACCTTGAATTTTCTTGTGCACCTTATTGTCTAATATTTCTTTGAATGAGTTTAGCTTGCCTGTTTGATTGACGATTTAAAAGAAATATATAATGTATATGAGTGTTATTGAAGGTAAGTTATCTTATAATTTTTTAAATCGTAAATCAAACGTTTTTATTGATTTTATTGGTTTATTGATCAGGAAGGGGATCAGCAAAATGAACGATATCAGCAGCTGAATGCTGAAGAAAAAATACTTCGAAAAAATAGAGCAATATTTGCGGTGTTAAATTATGCAAATTTCAGAGGCTTCGAACAGAGAATCGTCTTTTACGGCAAAGGATAGACTATTTGGAGCAAGAGAGTTCGGCGCTCGCTGATCGCCTCATAAAAGGGCAAGTGAATTTGGCACAAGAGGCTGAAAATTGTATGAGTATCTCACACGAATTGCACAAACTTCGCGATATCAATTCGGATGCGCATCGACGTCTCGAAGAGGCTTACGATACGATCAGGGAACTTAGCTGCAAGGTTAATTTAAAAAAAACTTAATTAAAACTTCGCAACTTAATTAATTAAAGCTTGTCTTTATCAATTTTTTTTTTTACTTAAGTAATTAGCTAATAGTTTCATCTAAGCGTTTAATCGGTATTATCTAGTTTAGAAAGTAATCGATTATTTTTTAACTATAGCTTTTTTTATTTTCTCTAACAGCAGCATAAAAAATTATGGAATTATTGAATTTCGGAAATATGGAATCGATCATCGTGAGATTACCGTATTTCAATATTTCCAATGTGAGAAACTTGAGGCATTTTTTGAAATTCTTTTTAAATGTTTTTCCCACTCTATGAGAACACTTCTGTTTATTTTCCATTATTGAATAGAAAAAAGTCTCTCTAAGAAATTTTATGTCAAAATTTTTCTTCGATGGATTTTTTGGCTGACTGAAATTGTTTGAAAAATTCTTGCTTATCCATATTGAAATGATAAGTAGTAAAGGGATTCTATTCACCGATTAAAAAGATATATTCGAGATTTATGAAAAGCTCTTTTTTTCTCGTTTTTAGCTATTTGCTTTCCTTTCTTAGGGATTAGGGGCTGTTCAATTAGTTTTACATAGATCTATTTCTTGCAAATGCGAGATTTCTGAAGGGGGAAATTTGAACAAAGCGTTCGCAGTAATTTGCTTAACTATTTCTTTCATCATTTCTGCACTTATCACTGTCACTAATAACTAGTAGAGAAACGCGCCAGAGGAGATAGCATGATATGCGCTTTCACATTCCACTGGTTAATCTCGTCTGAATGAGTGCCACGAAAAGAATAAAATTTCTAGAATATGCCTTTGTATGACGATCAATGTGATCGCTCATACAAGTGTTCTACAAATTTTTTTCTCTCGAGATCCGATCGGTGTGAAACGTATGCGAATTCTTTTGTTACATTTAAATCCTTGTTCTTCGGGAATTGAACTTACCAGACAGATACTTCCTTGCACGCACGCATGTTTCCATGCTTATGTAAAGCTTTTGATTTTTGATATGCTTACTGGATCTACATATTTTTCTACATACATTCGCATACACGCTCCCATTCGCAGCCATACGCGCGCACACACATACAGATATGCGGATGGTTTTTAGGTTGAACTTATCTAGCAGTAATTTTTATGACATTCAATACAGCTAGAAACTTACAACTTGAGGACACTAGGTTTCGACAGGCTACGCGTATTTTAATGGTAATGCTCTTTCTCTATTGAGTTTTCGCTGTTAAATTGTGGGAAGTTAATTCAATTTCCTGGATTTATCTTGTTTTATCCACGAAAATGTGCGTTTGAAATTTTAGACTATCCTATATTGTCGTTCTTTAGGGTATAGAGTTAATTTTGATGACGTTACTTTACTCATTGTCAATGAGAGTATAGAGTTGTTCAATTTGAAGCCGGTTTTCTTGTCGATTATAAAAAGGATGATATATTCTAAAAAAGACGTCCTTAATATTTTTTGAGTGTAATAATTTACAGAAAAATGACGGTTGTATCGATACGGCGACACAAGTCGACGATACGTCGATGATTGAACACATCCATGCATTACAACAAGAATTGATTGAAACTCATGTGAGAGAAGCAGATAATGAAAATTCGATCAGGGATCTCAAACAACGTATACAGGTTTCGATTTATTGATTATCTCAATATTTCTCTTTTTTTTTCGTTTCTTTAGATCGGTACAATGAGTATTTGAAACGTCGCTTTTGGCTAGTCTAAGATGTTCAGATGGAACGGTGAAGGGTACCATTCTTTATGCGAATCCTCTTCGAGGAAAATTGTGAGGGGAGGGAAGAGAGCGGAGGAGGGGTTAAGGGGGAATAGAGAGATGACCGCAGGGTATTATGCTAATTTCCTGGAGCTGTCGACCTCAATATTGAATTTTTAATGGGTATACATTAGTGCTTCCCTGTTCTTCTTCTACCACCTCCCATCAACAGTGCCCTTACTTCCATTTTTTTATGACATTTTATGTCAGATATGAGCAGTGTCTGATATTTCAGTATGCATTCCATTTTTTTACCATACGACATTTGATGATTTTTGCAATTTCGATCCGTATAGATTTGGCCATCGAATTGTAAAATGGTCGTTTTGTTGTATTGGTGGCGATGAAACGCCACAATGGTGCATTCAGTTATGATTGATTGAGTTGGTTAGAATGTATGCTGCCTCTCTATGCTCGAAACGAGAAAATATTACCCCCACCACCCGTCTGTCATTAATCGATTCGCTCTCTTATACCCAACGAGAATAGATCCATTGAGTAAGGAGCGTTTATCGTTATAAAATCATTCATTGTATAATAGATGCCAAACCGGTGCCATATCTGAACTAAGAAAAAAAGGAAACTCCCATAAACCCCAATCGTTAGTTATATTTGACCGGGAAAAAATGTTTATTCAAGGAGTGGAAAGTTGATAGCAAATATCAAAGGGAATATTTCTATGGATAATTTTTATGATATTTACAAACGATGGCATACTTAGCAGACGAAATATTACCTCTTATTACATTGACGCCCTTCATGGGCATAAAAAGTTGCATCGCTATGAGTGGGGACTGTGCATTGTGAAATGTTTATTTTATATTTCCACATCTGGTGTGTCTGCTCTCTGTAGATGCGGCTTATAAAATATAAAAATTCATAAAAGTTCATTAAGGCGTAGTAAAAGTGTATATGCTTTTGAGATATTTTCATCGAACTAAATTAAGACTCATCGGGTTGATTAATTATGAAAAGGGTAACGAAATGAAAGATTCGTGGATAATAATTGTTGATGGACGATATGAAATTAAATGACATTAGAGAAATGACTGCTTTATTTTATTTTATTTTATTCTATTCTTTATTTTATTTTATTAATAAAGGCTAAAAACCTTGTCTAAACTTGGATTTTAGTCATGTTTTATTTCCGCTAAATAAAAGCGAATTTTTCGATGGCGTTAAATGTTGACTGATCGATATGCATGCCTGATAATTACATCGTCGTATTGTGATATAGTGAATGGGAGCATATATAGCAATTTGCGGCGTTTTAATTGCATATTTTGTTGCATTCAGCGATTATTTCGATCGCCTTATTTCAAACATTTTCAAATAACTATCGAATGGGGGATCGATTAATACGTCGGGGTTGTGGAAAATTTTGAAGGTATTGATCGAACATTTTTCATTTTCGATTTTTTCTTTTGGATTTTTGAGATTTAAAAATTTTTAAAAAAGTTTTCAATTCTTGATTTAAAGCAAAAAAATAAAAAAATAAATAATGAATTCTTAAATTGCAATGCAAGTTTTAACATAAGAAATGTTTTAGGATTTTTTTCGTTTCTTTTTTCTGTTACCCGCAATTTAATAAATAAAAAGGAAATTTCTTCCCATTATTTCAGAATTGAATGGGCTTTTGTGAATATTTATGAATATTTGGTAATGAGCGTATTTTATATTCGCTCCCCATTAGTTAGGTAATCTCGTCGCTTTGTTCCCAAAACGAAAGTACAACTAGATGAAATATGTGAATTCCATCGTTTCTGAGACTATTAGCCGCCTTTATGCAATAGATTGTTGCTTTTTATCCACTTCTATACTTTTATCTGTGGCTTCCTCCGTTATTATTTTGTAAAATTTCTTCGCAAAAATGCCTCATTTCAGCTCGGGAATCACTGATGTGCACCATAAGATGATCTTCCCTTATCGTTTTTCATATTCATTCATCAATGTCGGAAAAACTTTGCAAACATTTAAGGACGTTTAAAAAAGTTACATGCATCTGAGAGTGAATGCAATTTTCTTTCACGTTGGTTCAGTTAGAAATAACGAATCTTTTGTAAAGCATTTATAACGGGTAGTTGAATCAATGAGAATCCGAGTTGATTATTCTGCATGCTTTATTTTTTGTTGATAAGTTGAATGGAGTGCAAAAAAAACCTATCATGGCAGGTTATCTCGCTTCTTTCTCCACTGTTAGCAGTGACTAGATGAGAAGAGATAAAGGATTGTAGTTCATTCAATACAATAAGCAAGTTGAATGCCTGCTTCATTTATTTGTTTTGTTGTTTTTTAGGAATTGGAACTATCAAATAAAAGGCTAAAAGAACGGCCACCCGATGATGGTATTGCCGGATTACAAGAGGAATTAATTTCGGTGAAAATGCGTGAAGCAGAGGCATCACTATCGTTGAAGGAAATGCGACAAAGGCTAGCTGAACTTGAACAACAATGGACTGTAAGTGGCTTATCATTTCTTCTCCTCTCTTGTTTAATTTTAAAATATGGGCAACCAGTGTAATGTTTTCGTTGATGTGTATGGTTGAAAAGTCCATTCGATTTTGATATATTACAAGAGGGATTAATTTATGCAGCATTGGAGAATACTCTTATGGAAAAAATTTATATATATTTATATGTACTAATTTAAATGGATCCATATTGAGCATTGTATAATACTTTTATTTTTTTTTAAATTTTGCTCTTGTAGAATTTATAAATAATACACCCAAAAAATTGTTCCTATCAGCCTTGGTTTTTCGCTCTGCAATAATTGAAGCGATTCACAAGGGAAAAATATTGCATATGCGATCTTTTCACTCAGTAAGACAAAGAAAAGGAAATTAATTATGTCATTCGTTGACTTATAAATTTTTTATTTAGTGCTCGTCTGTTGGGAGAATACGAATAAATTCATCGTCAAAAAATGATATTCAATAAATCCTTGAAGGTGCACCAATAGCTTGAAAATTTATTTGCTTTCATAAATTTAAGTGGCCAAAGCATTTGGAGAGTTATGGTGGATCTGTTTCGCGAGCATACTTGCCGGGATATTTCTAGCACTAGAAAATTAATCGCCTTTTATTTAATTCTGGTAGAGTTTCATTCCCCCCCCCCCTCCATTCATCCCTCCAGCCTTTCTCTTCCAAAGAGCTTCAGAGGTGGAATTTCTTTAAGTAGCCTTTCAGATTCAGATGTAATTATACAAAATGAGCTCTCATTCCTTGTTGACTTCAGGTCTTCACAGTTATATCTCCTTATACACCACTAGCATTGTACACTTGATCTACTGAGGTTAATGCAGTTCAAAAAAATTTTTGTTGTGAGGGATGAACATGGAAGAGAAAACTATAGATGATTGTTATAAATAATTCATATGGAATGCAACTATCCTGATTGGTTTGTGAAGGGAGCAATGAGGGTTGAAAGGGGGAATGAGGGCTGGAGGGGAGAATGAGGGGTCGAGGGAATAGAGGCTTATTTAGTAAAAATACTTTTATGATGTTCTCTTCATGTCTAACCCCTACTTCATCTTTTGTATAACTCACGTGATTATGATAACAGCATCGTAAGTCTTCTTAGTTCGTAATACACAAATATTCCTATTTTTTTGAAGTTTTTCAGTACACTTTTTTTGAAAGTTTTTCTGTTCTTTCTTTTTTTTTCTATTATTTCTATGTAGCATATTTGCCTGTTTGTCTGTCTACCCCCACCATCTACCTATCTACCTGTCTGTTTACCTTTATCTATGCGTCTATTTGTTTTTTTTTTTTTTTTTTTTTTTTTTTTTGCTAGAACACGGGACCTAAATAATTTGTTCATTATTGTTGGGAATATTTGCTGAGACCGATAAGAAGGTACACACAACTCGACAAGATTCGTCGAATGTTTGCAAAAAGGGAAAAAGTCGTTTTTTTTTCTCTACGCACGGTTGTCATTTCTTCTCACGCTGCTGATGTTTGCACAAGTACGGAAACGAGGTCGTTGGAGTGCTGTTAGGGGGTTAAGAAGATCCATCTTGAAGAACACGTTTGCACATCACTTTAAATGCACTCAACTGAAACTAAATAATAGCGAATATTTGCTGAAGATGGTTATGAATAGATTTGTATGCCCGTACCCTTTGAATTTATCCCAGTTTAAGTTGATTCATAAAATCTATGGAAAAATGGGTAAGATATTTGTCATGGATGCGGATGCTGTTTGTCTTTAAAAGTTTCCTATGGAGCCATTACTTAAATATGGAGTGCTGATTGGCAAAGGACACTTTTCGTAGTGTTATATGAAGTTAACTTAGCGAATAGTTTGAGGAGACAGAAATTTTCCACTTGAAGGACTTGATAGAGAAATAACTTCTCAATTAAAAGTAAATTTTTTGTAATAAATTTTCATTTACAAAGATAAAAAGATACTTCAACGGATTACTTCGTAACAAAAGAGCGAAGAAATTTGACCGAAATGATTGATTTTAATTCAGATTTTTCTCTTTCTCGTATGAATTTTAAGGAAACGAATGATTTTTGCCTCATAAATCAGATTTCATCCATTTACTTAAATTATCGTCATATTTTCAGTAGGCAACGTTAGCAAAATGCGATGTTCAATATAGCAGTTTATTTGCAATGGACGGTCAGTTCAATAATGCTTCAAGTCTAGATTTTATGCAAATTTCTAGCCATTTATTTGGCTGCCATGGAGTAAAAATCAGTCAGTCAATAATCGATCTAAAATTGAGTAATTTGAAATTAAAATATCTGAATGATTTTAACGTTTTTGTTTATAGTAGTTGCAAAAATTTCTCGCTCATATTTCCTTAAATTGTGGACTCTTTGAAAGTTATAATTCGCTTGTAACTCATGGGCTTCATTTACCACTATACTGTAGCATATGGAGTTAGTCATGTTAACTGCTATGTTTTGCAGAAATATGTGCAAGTGCGGATGACAGAAGGGAGTGCAGCGGTGAGAGGTGCTTTCGAAAGGACCACCTCGACGTGTAACGAAAATCCAAGCGCAAGTTCAAATGCTGAAAATTCACCTTCACCAACTCCTTCACAAGGTAACGCTTTGATACCGTATGATTTGATTGATTGTTGAGTGGAGTGAGCCAGAAATTCTGCAGTACTTTCAGGGCGGACAAGTGAGTGGTCTTACCGCCTTTAGAAGCTCTATTTCCCTTCACAAGTCTTTTGTAGACGGAAATTATACAACTGGTTTACTGTTGGCAATAAGCTGATTAGATGATTCTTTCTTATCGAGAGGAACAAAAATCCTTTCTTGGGAAGTGTAGACAACATCTCGTTGGATGGAAAAGTTCCTTTCCTTACCTCCCACTCCTTTTGTTACATAATAAGAGGAATGGGAGTTTTATCAAGCTTCGGTGCTTTCAAATGGAACTCATAAAATTCGATGTCGAAATGTGAGCAGTTCAAAAAGTGGTGCATGAAAAGCGCAGCAACTTGTATCAACATTGTAACACCGTATTACAGTAAGAGATCCTAAAATCAATGGCGCACTACGTTTCTACATGTTTGACCCAAAGTTAGGACTACTGTCGGACGGCTTTGTTGAAACGCGGCATTAATGAGTAGATTCTGGAGGTGGGGGGGGGGGGGAGAGAGAGAAATTTGGAGAGCTTTTAGGTTAGCGAACGGGATCCTCGAAACGACGATGCACCAGCTAACGTACCTACACTAGGAGAAGATTGAAAGTGTAAAAAGGATGACGTATAAGGGAGGATCCCTGAATCCGAAGATGCCTGTTCTTTCTCAGCCATGACTGCTTCATGTTGTATGTATAAGCAATATAGTAAGTTCTCATAACCTCAAGTAATGAAGTGACTTCTGTGTGTCATTAACTTGACCTATATTCTACTTTAGGCTCAATGGGTGCACCTCAGACGCAACAACAACAATCTTCGCCACCACTATCGTCGAGTGCTCCACAGAGTGCACGGCAGCGCCTTGCGAAGTTGACCGCATCGTTAATCGGTGTCGCAAGCGCTGAATGTATTGATGGTGGATCGGAATCAGGTAAGTGCTATTTGTATATGGACGAAGCACTATGTAATCTTGCCATAATGGTCTGATATGTCAAGCAACATAATGTTTAGAATTTTTCAGAAGTGGGTTTCTTATTGGGCCGTCCACAGTGGATTCGTTGAATGGTAGCCTTTTATCGTTCTTTTTTTATAACGCGAGAAGGGATTCTATCTGTTTCTTATATTTTATGCTTCAAAGATTCAACGTAGTCGTTATTTTTTTAAATGAAATTTCGATTCGAATAGCGCAAAGACGTCGGATTCTTTCAAAGTAGTGGTAGGGCTATTTGATGACATCGTCTTTCGCTTCTTACACGTCAACATTTTCTTCTTTTTGAACAAATTTGCTTCTGATTAATCACAGATAGAGACATTTTTTACTTATGTGCTGCTAACGTTATTTCTAGGGTGATTTAATAGAGTTTCATTACTCTCCTTCATATAGGCACCATCTCGGGGGGGGGGGATCTGAAGTTCTCTAAGGATTCCTTTTTCATTCAACCTTTCCTATTCTTTAAATGTGCCCTGGTTTCCTGGTCTGCTAAAACTATAATCTCTGCAGCTTGAAGGTGGGGAAGATTTAATCTAGCCTCCAGTAACTACCGAACTATTAATATTAACGTAAGTTTTCAGTGAGGGAACTAGAGGATCAGCTGATGGGCGTGAGGATTCGTGAAGCCGATACGGTAGCTGAATTGAAGGAAATGCGACAAAAAGTTATGGAGCTTGAGACACAGGTCACTTCCTTTTATTTTTTGAAATCTTCTTATGCTACATAGCCTTTTAAATAAGTTTCTCCAGTTAAATGCCTTAAGTAATGATTGCAGATGATCACTTGCTGCCTTGAAGTTTTGATGCTATATAGCTGCTAAGGGAGGCATAAGGAAATTTATCTATAAAGGCGATTTTCTTTGTCTTTTTTTCTTCATCAGTATGTAATTGATGTTGTATTGATTTCCACATGTGGGACTAGTTGATTTGTGGAATATCGCTATCGGCAATGGCGATTCGATTTGGATAATAGAGAGAATTGAGCATCGGAAATGACAGCCAAGAGAATTCGCCGACTCAATATCTGCGTTCTTTTATTGCTAAAAGTGTATTCAAATGGGCCAAGACGATTGATGACCTTGTGTGTGTGTCTGTGTATGTGAGTTTATGTGAAGCATTTAGTTGAATGCGAATTGCATACAAGTGGCAAGTGGCCAGGCTTTAGAAATATTCCACCGTCATTTGCTAACATAATGTGTATTTTTTTCGAGTGTTCTTGGCTCTTTTTTGCATATATTTTCGAATTAATACAATCCGCTCAAGTTTTTTCTACGCTTTCAACCTCATTTGGCATTTTAATAGTAATTATGATAATTTGTGCTAATTTTATATGTAATAATGCAAAAATATTGAAGTTTTTTAGTAACTGGGCAGTCATTTTATGGCAGTACACTAGGTCCCTATCATTGCTAATAACAGGCGCTGATGTATCTTCAGTACAGTAAGCTCATGGCATTGTTAGTCATTTTTTAATACAGTACATTGAATGATATTTTTGGGATAATTTGAACCGATAAGCAAGCTTTCATTCCTCAAGTAGATGTGGAATTTAGCATTTGCGGGCAGGTGGTGAACTGTTTTTATTATTTTCTCACACCTCTTATCGCTGCAGATTCCCGACCGAAGAGTAACAAATTAAGGGGAGCCTAATCGAGAAGGTATATATAAGGGGAAATGTTTGTAACAGTTCCCAATTTTGGAGGGAGAGGGGAAAGGATAGGAGATGCAAAGTGTAATGATCGGCGTTCTAGGATATACTGGATGCTTAAAAGTTGATATATTACCATATGGTGGTAAGCATTATTTTACATTCAGTGGCGCTGTCACCATGGTTACATGACTATATCTTTAGCGGTATTGTTTCAGAATCACGTTTGCACAAATCAGTTGAAGAGGCAAGATGAGGAATTAAAACGCCTACGTGAAGAGAGGGACGCCAGTTTACAGGTTACTTTACTTACTCTATTGTCTAACTGAATTTTATTAGTAATTTAGCATCGAGACCGTTAAATTGCGATGTCGAAAAATTTTAATCGTTTATGTGTTATTTTTTATTTGTGACTTTGTTGATTCACTTGCTCAGCTCTTTTTTTGAATGAAGAATTGAAGCAAAAAAGATTTTAGCCATTTTTTTCCAGTTTTTTGGTCTTAATGTGTGGTAGCACATCTTTACAGCTCATAACTTTGTAACATTTATGCAAAACTTTGCTCTTTATGACGTCAGCGAAATGCAAATTAGTTTTCTTAGGCTATAAGGGAGTTGAAGGTAAATGAACAGTGTGGAACCTGCAACCTTATTGAAAAGAAGGGAATAGAGTTATCTTTTGGGAAGAGATTCTGAAAATCGTAGGGCAAATTTCCCATTGAAAATAGAAGTCAATTCATAGGAAAAATTTTCTGCTGAAAAAAATAGAAGTAAAATTTCTAAGGCGATTAAAAAAACTCATTTATAGAAAGAGAAAGAGATAACAGAGCAAATGCGAGATGAACGTCGGAAGGCAATCGAAGCAGAAAGTGAACTAAAGGAGCAATCGGTAATGCAAAGATTAAAGTATAGCGAAGCTATGCAACATATCGCCGACCTCAAGCAAGCGATTGCACATCTCGAACTTAAGGTACAATTTCAAGTTCAATTCGTTGTTTGTTTTTTTTTTTTTTTGTATTTCGTATAGGACGATATTACTGAGGCATTCAAACATTGTTCTTCGTTGTGCTAGTTGCTTTTAGGCATCAAAAAATATTAACTAGCTTTAGTTATTTGTATTTCAGTATTGTGTAGTATTATAGAGCAAGGTATAATTTGCTGGTGCATATTAACATTGATGCCTATATTTTTTGTTGATTTTTCTATTTTTCTACTGAGGGAAATGTGTGATAAGATTGTTCCTATGTAAATATTGTGCATCTCGATTATATGACTTTAGTATTCCATCGAAATTGATGTTATTTATATGGTACCATATTTTTAGAAATTGCAACATATTTCATGTATATTCACTCGAATAATCGACGTCAAATAACACTGGTGTTATTGAGTATCAAGTAGGTAATAATAGTGGGTGGGTAGATTTATCATCAATGCCGAGATGGATTTTTTTTTCATAAACTTTATAAACGATGAAATGTGTAATTTTTTTATTATTAAGATCAAATTTATAAATGATTTGAAAAATTTAAGTATAGTTATTTAGTGAAAATTTTTGTTACCATTAAAAATTTTTGTTTAGAAGGCAGAGAAATGGACACATTCTCAATTACGCGGCAGTTCAGTTTGCGATCTCGACGATGATTCGGTTTGTCATAAAAAATGTTTTTGATTAAGTTTACTCATATTTGTCATTAAAAAAATTTTTGCGAATTTATTCTAAGCGATCAAATTGAATGAAATAAAAATTTTGCAAAAAAAAGAGCAAACTGAGAAAAAATAAGGTTAAATGGCACAATTTTGCGCCCCAAAAATCTCTATCTTTTGCAATAATTTTCGCATCATTTCGTTTTAATTTTTTTGGTTATTTTATTCTCAAAATTTGTTCATCGCGCATGCAATACCATAAATTTTCGTAAATTCCTGATACAGAATGAACGCTTCTATTAATTTTCTGATTTAGAGCACACACATTTCAGGTGCATAGGAGTTAGAGTGATTTAGGGGAGGGGGAGGGAGCTGGGAGGGAAGGAGGGGGAGGAATGGAAGGCTTAAAGGACGAGCATTTATTTAGTGATACTTCAGAAATACCGTTCTTCAACGCTAAGATTTTCGTTGTCATCCTTGATATCAGTGAAACTGTTCGAAATGCATTTGTTATGGTTTGAGTTAATTTGTGCCGTTTCTCTCATTGAGTACCTCAATCACCGAATTATTTAACTTTCTTAAATCAAAACAGAAGATGTAGACGAATTAAGATAAAGTGTTTTGCAGATTGGTGCACTAGGGTCACGCCAATCGGTGACAAGTGGAGACGCCCTTTCGATTGGTAGTGAGGATCTGACGGCACTTATCGCCGATATGACGGTTCGAGTTCCGGATCTAGGTGATGACCTCCTATTGGCGGCAGTTGACGAAGATGGTTCGACTACAGAAACCGAGGACAGGCGCGCTGCTAACAAGCAAAAATTGATTGACGAAGATGGCAACGATACGACCGATAGTGGTCTACAAATGAGCGATGGTTTATAGTTGTGTTCGCTAAAATTATGGGCGCCTTATTGAATTGAAAGGAATAGTCGTTGAAACATTTCATATTCAGGTTTTGAGGAGAATTGGATAAGATTACTATGGGGTGGTCTGTAACCGGAACCGGTCTTTCTTATTTTAGAGTATGGCTTAGTTGGTTATTGATTAAAGGAAGCGAAAAAGCGATCGTATTTTGCTCTTTCTTCGTTTATGAAAATTGTTCGTATTTCGTCAGTAAATACGCAAGAAAGATTGCTTCCGAACACCTAATTTTAGCTAAATTCTCAAGTGAATGTTTCAGTTATGTCTATAAAAGCAAAAGGCATATGTGTTCGTCCGTATATTAGATAGCTTTAAGTATCTTTGCTACGAGATTGAAATCGCATCATTTCACTTGATTATTGAAACAATTCAAGTTCACCTTTCAGTTCATTTTTTTCTTTCGCATCCTATGGTTTAGAGTTTGCCCGGTATTCATTTCTTCATTGTTTTTTCTTTCATTCTTGTCGATTGTTTTGTTTCCATCTACAATATGAATGAAAGAAATAATTGAAAAGAAAATATATTTTATCGAAAAGAAAAGAGAATATTTGGATAGGATTGATGTTTAGGCACTACATGAAGGGTTCTGAATGCCGAGTTTCCCCGTTTATCCTCATTCATCGAATATTTAATGGATTTATTCGTTGATGCGGCTTATTATTTTCCCCCCGAAAATTGAGAGAGTTCGAAAAGGAGAACGGGGCTGAGTAGGGGATAAGGGGGAGGGTGATTAAACAAAAATTCCTTGATATTTCATTCATAATCTGTAGACAGAAACTGGCGCTATATTGAAAGTATTCTATCAGCTTATAAGTGATGCAGTGCATTTTATCAGGTGATTATATAGTCTTATGAGTTGTTTGATTTTCTTATATTAACGCATATCATTATGTAAATTTCGTGGAGAATTTTTTTAATGAAAAGTAGGAGCGATTTTATTGTTTTAATTCTCTTTTCAATATCGATTGTTATCATTTGAAAAACAATATAGAATTTATTGCTTTTCTGCATATGGAAAATATTTTATGAAATTTTCTCGTTGATTGTCAAAATTTTTTTCTTTTCTCTATATGAATTTTTCTCATCACTTCAAATGAATGTTCTTTCTATCTTTTTCGCTCGCTTTTTGCCTATGCATCTCTATGAATTGTTTCTTAATCGTTGTTTCATTTGTTGGCGCATACCTATCGATGCCCATTTCTCGCTTTGTTTCACTTCTTTTTATCTCTTTTTCTTTTTTTTTTAGTATTTTGAGTAATTTTTCAACTCAGTGAAATAGAAAGGCAAATGCCTTATTTCATTATTATTCGATGATCTTTTTTTCATAGGTTTTATTTCTTTTATTCCCATTCACAAATATATTTTAAAAGTAAGAAAGCAAATATCATCATCTCATAAGTTGCTCTGATTGAGATTGATAAAAATTGAATATTATAGCAAATGATGTATTGGAGAAGGGATGTTTCGGTTGTATGAGGTATATCAGTGAACGCGTTTCGACATTACATTTAAATAAAAATATCGGTGGTCGAATACTGGCAAATTTTTGAATCCTACAACCATTGTAACTGAGTTTATTTTATTGCTCTAATGTATTTTAAAAAGTGGGATATTTGTTATAGAATGTAGTAATGGGGTACTACTTAGGTAACTACTTTTTTATTGAATAAATAGCACATATTCGTTGCTTTTTGAAAATTTTTTGCTCTCATTTCTCTGTCTCTCATTGAAGTCATAATATTTTTTCAAATGTTAACTTCTCGTTTATTTCTTGTCTAACCGATGTTTTCTTTTCTATTATTATTTTTTGTTTTGTTTTTTTATTTTTCCGATGTTCGGTGTATCGTTTTTTATGGACGCAAAATCTGTTTATGTATTTCTCGAAAATTCGCCTTTTTTGTTGTTTGTTTAATACGAGTGTTTTGACAGTTTTTTTTTAGCACCTTTGTATGTAGTATGCAAGTTTTAATTGTTTTTTCGCTATTTTCTGCTCATTTTATGCCAATTTACCACGAAATTCTATTGTTCGCCGATATTTTTTCTTTCATGATTCGCTATTTCCCCTTAATCATGTGGTTATTTTGGTATATTACAGCGAAATGGCTAAGTAATTTATTCGATTGTTTCATTATTTCAATTGTATTTGCCAACAGCCTCTTATGCTGAACTTCCGGCGCTGTTTATCGATCGGACTTTCCGATCGGTTAGTAAAAAAAATTATGCAAGCTTAGCGAATTAGGAAATAATTTTTCCATGATAATTGTGTGAAAAAAATGAAGACGGCTAAGGATGTTTATCTAAGTGAATGCTGTTGTGCATTTATTTCTTCCACGAAATGTGATATATAACCACTATCACTAAAATCTGTTATAGTGGTTAAATTTCTCAAATTTTTTAATGCAATTTTATTGGCAAACTTTATTTTGTATTGTATTCATATTCGTCTACTATTTCTATAAATTCCTTCAGCAACGACAAATAAATGGGTTTCTGAGTGTAATTCGCCTTGAATATCTTTTATATAAGTCGTTGTTTCTTCTTCAAGTACATAGATAATTGAATATTTGTTGATTGCTTAGCATCGGAAATACTAATTGATTGATAAAATTCTATTTTTACATCTTTGCAATGCGAATATGTGATCCTATGATCGTTACAAAGTGGAACTGAGATTTTAAATCGGAGCAGTGATTTATATTTGGAATAGTTGACCGCAGTTAGTTTGTCAGAAGAAAGAGGAGGGTGTTGACGAAAATAAGTGATGTTGTTTTAAGCGAAGGCATATTACCGGGATCTGAAATCAGATAGCGTTTGGTAAGGGAAAATGCTGTTTGGGCCTTGTTGTGGACCGACTGTAGCAGATCTAGGTCGTCATCGAAACTATTGTTAGTGGGAGTGGAGGAGGGGGAGGGGTATGAGGGAGAGGGGTGAATGCTGCATCTCCGGCAATAGGCCAGTTATTTGAAGAGATCGGTATCTAACGTTTATATTCGCCGAAGAAATGCACATTTCGTGCAGAGGTAGTTTGTGAAGGTAGGGATAGCATTGAAGCAGACTAATAGATAGAGACCCCCAAAGCTGTTTTTTTGCTGGATGTATATTTGTGTGAGTTAACACTACAGAGGAAGCAGGGACATATTTAAGCCATTTGAACATCAAATCGTTATCGCTACGCAATTGCTGGTTTGAATTATACCGGGCGAATCGTGGTGGTGAAATTACTTTAGAGTGGAAGAACCATTGAAATTTTCAAACATCCAGCTTTTAACCACTCCACGTTTTAACCAGTGTGCTTTTGACCGCGGTACCTTTTACCCATTGCGTTTTCAACCGCTATACTGTTTTGCCAGAGTGCTTTTTTCTTTGTACTGTTGAACCACCGTATTTCGTCTTAATTAAATTTGAAGTCTCGAACAGTAGGGGGGGGGAGAGAGGGAGAAATACATGCAACCATTTCGGAGTTTTTTCATTATTTTGTATTTAAGAAAGCAACGTAGTGGGCATATTTGTTGCTGAAAGATGCCTATTTCTGATGGAGTCATGCCAGAATAGGTCCCCTTATTTCTGCACGGATTTGCAGATGAATGAGTTTGGGAGATCCATAGAGGAAAGCGATAATGCGGATGAAGGCAGATGCTTCGCAAACCCCATATAGCGAAGCGATTCTAATACATCTTGCCTGCGAGGACAATAGCCGAAATGGTCATTGAAAGAGGCTGGCGCGGTATGCGTTGCTTCGATTCGGTTCAAAAACCAACAATTTCGCCAATTCCAGCTTATTAATTAAATGTTTTTTTCGAATCTGCATTTTCGAGTTTTGGTATAGCAGTCACCATATCTTTATCCATTTGTGCTTATGTACTTTTGCTTTTTGACTTCAATTTTTGAGTTATTGAAATTGAAACTACGAAATTTTCTCTCTTTTCTTGGTGAAATTGAAATTAATCTATAAGAATTCGGAACGAATTCATAGATACACAGTTAAAATAATCAAGTATATCATAAAATTTAGATGAGTTTGAAGCCGGTTGAATTATTAGTGGTTGGGAGTCGGAGAAAGTGTTGAATGCATTAATGAACTTGTTTCGCATGCAGTCATTCTACAATTGCTCATCGACACTTTTTGAATGAGCATTTAGTCATTGGGAGGATCAGAAGCTTATTTTAATGAAATTTATACTCAAATAGATCAAATTGAACAGTTGAATATAGAAAATCTAGGTTCGTTGATAAGGAGCGCGATCATTCTACAATTACTCATCGGTACTTTTTAGATGAACAATTAGTGACTGGGAGATCAGAAGCTACTGTTTTATTTATATTGGGGTATATCAAAATGATAAATTTTTATATAGAAACGGTGCGATCATTCTGCAATTACTCATCGCTTTTAGATTAATTCAAACGTCGCGCGGATCGAAACGCGGGCTATTTTGGCGCGAACCGTTATCGATTACGCAGCAGCTTATCGGGATCTCGAGAAATGCAATCAGTTTCATTGTTGTACCGATGGTGGCCGCTTGCTTTGGAGATGCGAGCCACCATGCTTCGAGAGATGCGTGGCTGCTTACTTTCAAGATACGAGCCACTGTACTTCGTTTCTATCCTCTTCGAAGTTTACTATTTACGAATATCGTTCTATGGTGCTTTTTTTGAAATGTTTGTTGAAATTTTGAATATTCAATTTGTTCTTATTTGAATTGTTTGAATTGAATTAATTACCCGAATTTGGATTGATTGAATTAGGCAGAATTTAGAACTCAAAAATTTGAAATCGGTTTCAAATTGTACAATTTGAGAATTCATTGTTGAACAAGCACTAAATGAAATTGATTTTATTATGTTATTTTATTTTATTTGCATATTTGTAATATTAAAATATAAGATTGGTTTATGAAAACGTTTCGCAAATTATCAGGGTGCTCTCATGTTTTATGAACTTTTTTTTTTTAAATACCAACAGCGCATATAAGTATGATTATAGAACATATTTTATATGTGATCGCTTAGAATCTCTCTTATTAGTGAACGAATTTTCCTCGCAATTCGTTATGGTCGGAAGCCTACGTATGTTCGTATAGACCTTTTAAAGGTACCACGCATCTACCACTCTATTGGAATGCTGTGGTTCTTTAGATTCTTTTTAAAATTTTTGTCGTTTCTTTCTATATCAGTGAAAAGAGCATTTGAATTCACATGATACGGTGGTAATTTCTTTTTTTTTCGGGGGGGGGGGGGGAAGGGGGGTTTGAAGTATATCTGGTCAACAATGAAATAAATGAGAAATGTGCCTAGCTGTAGTTCTATCAAAATGTCTTTTTTAGATGATAGGTCATAAGAGGCTCACTGCATTTCAGCGAAAATGCTCAATAAAATTGCAAAAGAAATGCCCAAAAAGTGGAAAAAAGCATCAACAGTGTGGATTTCTCTTCTAGTTTCTGGTTATGTTTAGTATAGTTTAACAATAATGCAATGAAAACTTCTCGAGTTCTATAATGTTCGTTTTAGCGATTGAGTGGTAGCCCGGTTTCCCGTATAAGTTGACTGCCTTTCGCGCTTATCCTATTTCTGTTGTGTATGCATAATTTATCGTAATAAAATAATTTCTAAAGATGTGATTTACTCACTTCGGCTATGATTTGTTGAATGATAATTGCTTAGAAAAAACCTTTGAGTTTTCTATTTTTTAGTCAAGGATTTTCACGGATTTTCGTAATTGTCCACTACATTTCTCATGCAAGTAGATATTTGAAAACCGTTTGTATTCAGAGAGCGTATTCGCGTAGGTGATGCCATCTCTGTATGATATTATATCAGCCTTCATCGTATATTAAACAGATATTTGAAGGGATTTTTGATTATTATTGTTACTAATGTACTCATGTCTATAGAAAGTCTTAGGTTTAGGTTGTGGTTTTTTATTTTTGCATCCTCTCAATAGGTAGAATGTTTTTAAGCGATTGCGGTGCGTTCTTTGTGCAGGAGGAACGAGATTGGTGCATGATGACATCGATAAGAAAGGTATAATATGAAAGATAGCTCACCTCTCCCTCCCCCTTCCCCGTGGGAGAAATTGAAGGTTTTAATGTAAGTTCACTGCTTTAGGCATCTTCCAAGACACCATTACGTGACAATGTGATCGATGTTGTCATATATACTCACTTTTTCAACTCCACTACATTTATGCAGGTTTTGATATCGATTGCAGTGGATATCAATTGCTACAGTATGTTGGAGATAAGCAGCGCGTTTCGCGCGGTAACTTCCGATAAAACCACAGATTTGGAACGTGCTTTGATCTACTTCGAGATTTTGACCACCATGTTCGGGTTGTGCGAACACAATTTGATAGGTGAAGGGCATTGAAGATTTCTGTGTTGCTGTTAACTGCACGTCTATATAGTGAGTAATCTTTGCTATTTATTCCACTCTGTTTTGTTTTACAATTGCGGATAAGAAATTAACCTATATTAAATTGGGTGGAAATTGGACGTTGATTGCCCAAGAATGCGCATATTTCACTTCACTGTGTTAAAATCAAAATTGATTATCTTAGGTGCTTTTCATTCATTTTCAATATTCTTTTAGACCTCCACTGCTTCAAATCCCTAAGATTTGCTCCCTCTTACTTGATGCCCTCATCTTAATGGAGTAGTGCTAACCAATTGTCAAGTGATCGAAAGGGGGTTTGGGTGGGAGTAGTGGACTTCTCTCTCCCCTACTCTTCTGGATCAAAAAGAAGGCTAGTGCTTGGTCTCGTTTTTGCCCTCTCCTATCGAAGGAGAAGCGTCGATTTCTATGTTCGAGTTTACTTAGGGCTGAAAAAAATGATTTTTAATGGAAAATGGTCTACTATAAATCGTTTATTCTCATATTTCGTTCACTGTTTCTTGAATTATCGTTTTTTTCTCATAATATTGAAACGGTAATTGCGGCATATTCATGCGTGCATAGGCTTACGTTTGATCATTTGCGTAATAATTTGAATATGAAGCAAGCTATGATGTTTCCTGTTCTTCGTAAGTTGTGGAAAATTAAATGTGCTATGTAATTTCCATCCACCAATCTATTCTGTAAGCGCGATTTACTTCGCCATATATATATATATATATATATATATATATATATATATATATATATATATATATATATATATATATATATATATATATATATATATATATATATATATATATATATATATATATATATATATATATATATATATATATATATATATATATAAAGCGCTGAAATGCAAAAGCAAGAGTGACATCTAATCGAAATGTACACAACGAAGGACGCGTTAGCTTTGTGAGAAATTCTCGCGATAGTGCTTAGAGATAGATGTTTGTAGGGTGAAAGTCGCGGCTAATGTCGATGGGCATAGCGGTGAGGGTGGACGTCCGGTTCAAGCAAACAAACGTCCCGGCTGCCCATTTCGACGCGAGCTTCCCGTCCTTTGGTCGTTGGACGGTAATCAGGTATGATTTCTGTGCGGACTTTCGAAATTCAAGAGCTTAGATTTCATAAAGTTGAAATAGGGGCATTTATAAGTATAGCGCTCTCTTTGTAGTTCGCTCACGCCTAGCAAGTACTGTTCACACTGTTCGTCCTCGAAAAAAAAAATTTCGTTAGGCGCTTCGAAATCGTTCGAGCGCTCTCGAATCTCGTTAGGGATTTCTAAATTCTGACGTCCCAGATTTTGGAGAGCGACGAATTCCCTTGTAGTGGAAGCGCCGTAGATCTGGGATTATGTGGACTTCAAATGTCAGCGCTTTCGAGTATCAAGCCGGACATTTGCTTAGGATCTTTGGACTTTTTGAAGGATACTGAATGCGAAATTTGTTCAGTTCCTTAGTCGAAGAGGAAATCCCACTTGTTCCTCAAAATCGGCGGGCATAGAAAAAAACAGGGAAAATGTTAGGCTATTTGTTGTGATGGAAGAGTCGGCACGACAGTTCTGTATTGTGGTATACTCGATGAAGTAGCAATGAGATGTTTTTGGAGTGATTTTGAAATCAGCGGCTCTAAAGCCAAACGTGACTGCCGATCAAAACCTATGGCTTCTTAAGGGCATAAAAAATCTATGGACTATGGCTTCTTTGATGGTACCTTTCTGCTAGATGTGTGAACTCTCCCTCATGGAGAACGTTGCTGGTCTGGGTGTTTCCATTGTGTCATTCGCTTTGACTTGCGAGTGATCACCATAGTACCGTAGTGGTTGACCACGGTACCACACTGTGCCGAATGACCACCACAGTACCGTGGTACTGTGGTGGTCGCTTATAGCCTCTAGCTCGAGATCGAGCATCGTAACAAAGCCCCAGTATTTGATGACCATTTCCTGACTTCTTTGCTGTGCAGGTATTGATCATAACAAAACTTCTGGAAATCGTGAAAGTCGTTAGAATTTTGAATCGTTCGAATCTCTTTCGGAGACACCGAGAATAGCTCGATAGTCCCTGGAGGGACTTGAGCGCTCTCAATCTTCACCACTCGCCACTTGGCGGCCTCAAATATCAGCACTGTATTAGTAAATTATGTTTAGACTTTCGTATTTTTCAAGATAGACTGTTGCGATATGACCATGGTCATATTAGGTATTAGTTCACACTCACCAGGACTTGTATGTGCGTAACCATGAGATAGGACCGTATTTCTGATTTGGCATCTGAATACCCTAGCATTCGAGAGTCCCTGATGACTTTCTGTCTTTTGGAGCTGCTGGTGTTAGAGAGCTTTTTAGGTGCTTTGGTTCACTCCGCATCAAAATAAATGAATAAATAAATAAATAGGAGGAGCACTCTCTATTTGTCAAGGATATTATTATATATCCTTTGCGTGCATCGCTTGTTAAACTTAATGATCTCGTTATGTGTCTCTCATAGTGCATCACACCTTTCTAACTCATTAGTCAACTAACCTTTTTTTCCATACTTAAGGCGAAGTAGACAACCTTGGTCGATAGCAGCCATTTCAATATCATGAAGGTTGGACGTCAGGTGCATAGCTTCATTTGAGCATTCAGGAGGACATTTTGTCCGTAATGATGGATGGCCGCACAACCTTGGTCGATAGCAGCCATTTCAATATCATGAAGGTTGGACGTCAGGTGCATAGCTTCATTTGAGAATTCAGGAGGACGTTTTGTCCGTAATGATGGATGGCCGCATTTTTCATTTGGAATGGTTATATGATAACAGCAAAACCATGATTTCGTTCCTCAGAAGACCAGATTTCGAGAAGAGACTTTTATACTGGGTTCTTTAAGGTGTGAAATTAGGAGCATGCATCCCTCGCTTCTCCAACTTCCTACCCGTATTCGTCGTACGCCACCTGTCTGCTGTCGACCTGGGGAACCAATATTTTTATATTTTTATTTAAGTATTTCTGCACAAATACAGAGCTACTTAGCACCATTTGGACATCAAACTCTTTCTGAGTAAAGCGGAGTTTTTTTTTTTTTTTTTTTTGTTAGAAGTGGAGACCAATCATCTAAAGGATTCTGCAAAGAAATCAAAATTCCTCCTCTTAAATAAGAAATCGAAGTATTTGTCGAACGTTGAGTTGATGAAATGCTCTCGCAGCGCGCATTCATAAACGATTAGTTCTACGACGCTAAAGTCTATATTACTATTGATCAGTGAGTAGAATATCTCTTCAGTATTTCCTCAGTATCGAAATACTTTATCGGATCTAAGAGTTTTTTAAATCGCATTCGTTTCATTCTTTACTTTAAAAAACATTATTTCTCTCATGCTTGCGTTACCCGAACGTTGTGTCATATTGATCAATGAAGAGATTAGAATGCATCCTTGTTGCCCATAACAAGAAGTAAATCTAATTTTTTTGACTAGAATTAGAAATAAACGATGTGGTTGGGTCACACGCTTTTAAACCTTCCCATCAACCTCATGTTGTTCGATGGCGTCCGAGCATTTACAGCAGCCTCTTTTCAGTTCCCTCACCCCTCTCTCCATGCCCTTCTTGTCCACTCAGGGCTCCCAAATCATATCCCAAAGTTGACCTTAGGGTAGTTTTATGGAGCTTGCCCGAAAATTTTCACCACACCCCTTTTCATCTTCCAAATTTTCTTGCTGCTTTCGTAGAGGTGTGAGCATTGTTGACTTACTTTAGCACTGTCTCTCCTCGTTCTTGAAAGGGTAACGAAAAAGTAAAGCAAATGTAATTCTCCAGATGACTCCAATTCCGCTTTTAACTTCGATAAACACTAAAATTACGGTGTTTTCAGCGCCCATTCTTAATTAAACTCGTGATCGTTCAAAGTTTCCAATTCCTCTCGAAATTGCACTTTCTACGCATTTTCCGAAATTCGCCTTGCAAAAGCCTGCTATTGCAAGATTATGTCTGCGTGTATGTCTGTGTCTGTGTGTATGTGTTTATGTGTGTATGTGCACGTATGTTTATGTGTTCCCGTGTCTAAATTTGTCCAGTAGTTTCAGCTTGGAAAACAATGAAGCGGAATCGGAGTCACTGAACCCGAAGTTAGGAAACTTTATGGAGACAGCTAGTTCCATATCAAACGTTGAGCACATCGTTTCATCAGGAATGGAAAATCAGCATGCAGTCTATATTTGGCAGACCTTAATTTTGCGCCTATCTGAGCGCAGAACAAGTGAAGAAGTTGAAGCGATTCCAATTTTTTTTGTGTCGAGTTTCAACAAGTTGAAAGTTTTTGTATTTCTTCCATCTTACTAATGTCTATCATAATTCTATAATGATTAAGTTCTCATCTATCAGATTGGTCACACATTTCTATGAAACAGTTGCTTTCTTACGATTCTACAGATATAAAATTTAAAAAAAACGGACCGGTTTTTTTGTACCTGTAGGTAATCGGTTTCAACATCAAAAATGCTGAACAGAAAGGCGTTTTTCACAGCTTTGAGCATAAAAAAGACATCTGATATAGCACTCTTTTTCTTACACTACACTTGCTTCGTTCTGTTGAATATATAGCATGTTTCAATTAGTAAGGTTTTCCTTCTTTGTTAAGATTTGTATCGTTCTCCATTTGTATTGCTATCTACTTTTCATTCATCATTATTTCTTATCAAACATGAAGCGAATTTTTATAAATCATTTGTATCATTGTGATGATGTGTTTATGTAATTAAGGGGCGAAATGTGAATATGTCTAACATTTTCATTTATTTACTTACCACCTCATTGATCCTTATTTATTGTATCTTCTCTAAACCTAGATAGATCTTTACAACAATCCTTCGCTTATGCTAACTCTTCTAGAATTTTCATTTCAAAATAAAGGGATTTTTATAGTTTTTTGTAATATGAAAAGAAAATTCTGCTTATCAGGTAATATAAAAGGAACTTCTGGGGTTTACGGGTTGAAATTACTGGAAGAGCAACCAGATAGGCTCACATACAGATAGACATATGCAACATACGCATAGGCATAACAATGTGCTAATACGCCTTAGCAAAGCAAATTTGCAAAGGCGATAAATCCACTTTTCCTATAAGATTGTATGAGTGGTTAGCTGAGTTAAAATTTGTTTTCACATATTTTTTTGCTTGTGAAATTCTTTTTCTGATTTTGTATATTCGATATTCTAATGTATTTCGCATGTTCTATTTTTTCGCAAATATTTCGCAAATAATCTATTATTTCGCATATTCTAATATTTGGCAGTAGACTGTGAAACTTGTAGGTCTTACTTGATTGTACCGAAAACACATATCATGCCAACTGTCTCTTTTGACGGGCTTTTCGATTTATTCGTTTGTAGTCTCGAGTTTCGTAAATTTTCTTGATAAAGTATTATTTCAAATAAAACGCTTTTTTTCTTTTTTTATTCTTCATGAATCGTCTTTCCTTTTGAATAATCGATGATCTCTTTTAATAGGAGGCGTGAAACAATTACCTACTTCTACATTTTCGAAATATTGAATATAATTGAGAAACGCCAAAATATTATAGAAAAAATGCCTTATGATTTAGAAAATGTTTTTTGAAACTTGTATGTAATTAAAAAACACTAGATTTATTGTTTCTTTAATTTAAGGTGTATGAGATTTAAACATTAACTTTGCTGCCGAGAAAAATGCCTGTCTAGTTTTTTAGAAACGAATTCTTTGACCGAATGTTTCTAAGTTCGTAAGCACCTAATTAATAAAAGCAAACGTGGGGAATAGAGGGAAATGATGAAAAAAGATGAATTCGCTTTCGCTTAAAACATTAGTTGTATAATATTTAGTTGTATTAGTTGTATAATAGTCTTTGCTTTCTATCTGAGTAATTACGAATTGACTGTTGTCGAGGGGGTCATGAATGCTGCAAAATGTATGGAATTAAAATCAGAATTTGAGGGATTTATGCGTGCATTCGTCCCGACATGCCAAATGGCAAAGCATTACAAAGGACTGCTTTCAAGCACATTGATGAGAACAGACCACCAATTAAGCATAGAGGATTATTTTAACCGAGTGTGGTTGTCTTCCTTGTTTCACCCTCGCACCTTTATTCTTAGAACGGGAAATTCTACCGTGGTTGCCAAGGCAAACTCTCGATGCTTAGGATGCAAGTTTTTTTTTTTTTTGTATTTGTGACGATATCGTCTCATATTCCTTACAAACTAGCTTTAGTTAATGGCGATTAGATCAGGAGTCACGTCACATCAGTGACGTACGGCCCATGAGCCTAATTCATTCAATCGGCGGCTCATTGAGGGGTCACCAAAGAATCCGGTCCATGAGTTTCCGCCAGCCCCACAATCCATTTCGTCTGGTGTCATTTGGGGGAAAACGCTCGTGATAGTGCATTATCGTCGGCTAGACCTGTGTATCTTTTTCACCTGAGAATTGATAAGACAGCCTTCTTGTTGGTATTTGCACGTGCTAAGGCTTTCCAATGTATTTGACTACCTTGAAACGCGATTATTAATTTTTGTTTCCTTTTACATAGGACATCACCTCAACTTACATTGTGCAATTGTAAACGGATGTAGGTTTAATTTTATCGGACATAAGCTTAATTATATAATTATTTCAACATAATCGCTTTTCGCGTAGCTGTTTTCTTCCTCTCTTATTCTCTTGTTTTAAGTAACAAGATCGAATAGGAAACGTTAATAGTTCGCTAAGCATTCATCGGTCTATTTTATTTCTTATGCCGGGATAATGACTAAAAGATAACACCGCTAAATAAGGAGCGCTCAGATGATAAGAAACTTTAAGGTTCTCGAGTGAGATGTTTCGCAATTAGGCCACAAATATTAACGTCTTAGAGTATAACGCCTCATTGCTTGTACTTTTTTTGCCGTTCGCGAAAATTTCACTCATGTTGGATCGGCGAGATTTATTATAACCGTTTCGATATGAGAACGTTTGGAAAATTTCTGTAAATTTCGGTGTGATTTATAGATGGGTGTCATCTTTAAGCGATATGAAGAATCTCAAAATTTATTTGAATGGATAAACTTTTATTGGTAGTTGCCTAATTTTGCTTTCATAAAGATATTTATTGTAATTTATGGGATTCTTGAGCATCTTGTAATGGATTTCCTCGTGTTACGGTATGAAAACGAGTATATTCGAATTCAAATTTCATGCAGAAAATGTATTGTTATAAAAATTTTGTATGAAATCCCTATTCAAAAGAAATAATTTTTTATTTTTTATTTTTTTCATTATTAGGAACCATTGAGAAATGAAGAACTCAAAAAGCACACTGAGATACTTCTCATCGATAAACGAATAAGTGACATTTTAAGTTTGGCTTCTTTTAATCAATCATGCAAATGCAGACGGCATACTAAATTAAATCGTTTCGTTTCTTCTTTCTTTTTTTTTTAAAGAATTTCAATCTTCACTGAAGACAATGATTTGAATTTTCATCCGCTGGAAAATTAATGCGAAATAAGAAGACGCGAATCATCGAAATTACTTACCGACAAAATAAAAAGGATCTCGAAAAAAAGTAGAAGAGCGTAAAAGCTGTGAGTATTTGTATAGTTTATTTCTGTAGTTTTTATATTTTCCAGTCAGTCCAACGTTTTTCGTTACAACATTTTTTCATGGTTCAAAAAGTTAAACGAGATTTTTTTTTCAAAATGTTTCAGCGTATTCCGCTTATATTTACGTTCACCGCTATTGATAGTTGTCTTACGTGAGCGAAACATATTAGATCTGCAGAGTAACTTTAAGCTTGGTCTCCAAGATGTATAGATGCGTAGAGGTATAGATCTGCTTCTTTTTTCTCATTTTTCATGTTGCTTTTTTCAAATTTTCTGCTGTCTTTTTCACCTTTGAAGCTGGTTGCCTTTTGAGTTTAAATTAGGCTGTATCCAGTCATCTTCTCATTCAGATAAGGACGCCTAGAGATGATTGGCTCATCTATGCTCATTGTTTATTCCATTGAGCATTTTTTTTGTTTTCTTTTCAATTCGAAGAAATTGGAGATCGTATGTATTCCGCTGTTCTGCATTTGAAAATCTGTATGTGTCAAATGTGTTGGTGAATTTCTACTTCATTTGGCTAGACGAATTATGATAATTAACTGCTATCATGATATTATCATGCTATCAGGCATTTTTTATTCGTTGAAATTGCCAGAAATATATGTTAATGCATAGGTTCTAGTGACACTAACCTTGAGATAATCGGACTGCTGAGGGAATAATGATGAAACTTGATAGAAAGTTGCAATAAAAGAACAATAAAAAAACTGTATAAAAATTACATGAAAATTTTATAGCAGTGATAAGATGAGGTATCAAAAATATAGAAAGTTTTGTGGCAATATACGGTGGAATGGCATCCATCCTATAGTCTCATCATATATGTAGTATCCAGCTGGCAGGAAAAAAAAGGTTGCCACCTGTATGTTTAGATCATCTGCAGAAAAATGCAACTTGCAGATTGCCTTGCAGCATACTTAGTAGTTTTACAACTTATAAGAAATTAGCTCCATATTTTTCAGTAAAAAGAAAAAGAATAGAAAGAAAAAAGAAGGCGGAGAAAACGCGCAGTAGTTGTTATAAATCATTGGGGAATCTTTTGCAGAATAATATACCATGATAAAAATATAGAGGAATGAGGAAAAGATGGATAGCCATAACTTTCATAATGATAATCGATATTTGCATAAATCGTGAGGATAAGGGGAAGCCTTTGCGGTGGATAAGGGGAAACCTGTAAGTGAGAATGGCAAACAAGACATCTGGGGGGGGGGGGGGGACAAGCATTTGTGCTAAAATCTAGAAGAGATTCATAAGTAGGTAAAACTTATTAATTGAAACCTTGAAAGGGTAACGGAGAAACTTCTAATCGTAGCAGTGGCACATTTTGCTCTCATTGATCACCTCGAACTCCTTAATAGTATTGCAGAAAAATGTCGTAACTGCTTTTCAGGCGTAACGTTTGCTTTGCTATGAGGGATATATTTTCAAATGATATCGTCATAGGAAGTGTTAAAATTTTTATTGTAACACTATCTGGCATATAACACATTGTAGATAACAAAGAAATGCTTTTTTCTATCGTATTCTATGCTAGCAATTTCTACTGGTCACGATTTTGAAAGCGAATTTGCATATATAGGCTTTCTCTATAGAAGGCATGACGACATTTGATGGGTGAAACGGAAATTATAGTCGCTTTGCAAAAACTTAATCAAGAAACACAACGATCGCAACTTATCCAAGTGAAATAGCACATTTCGTTATGGCAGCTGTAATGAGTTCAGAGTTTAATGAATAACTGACTATTTTCTTACGAATATTATGAAGTGCGCAAAGTTTTTCGCTTTTTTTTAGATATAATTAATTCCCATTTTAGAATTAATCTTCTCGTATTTGGTTAAATTTTACCTTATATATGCTTGAAAATTTACCTCAGAATTGATGCATTTTGCCTAAGTGCACCTGTCTTCGTACGGCAGATGTACTTACTTAAAATGCGGGAAGAGCAAGTAAGCAGCAGCTATAATAAGCAAAAGGTTTGAGCTGATTTTTCTTTTTTGTCATCTGTGGTAATCACGAATTTTTGTGCTCCATTTTCCAGCATTTTCGTAGGTTTATTTTTCAAAAACGATTCATAGTCGTGTTTATGCGTAATTATCTACCTGTTTTTATGGGCGTGCATGTAGCCGTTGGCTTAAATATTTCAACTCACAAATAGCTAAAATCATCGTTGCGAAATTTGCTGGATGTAATGCATATTTAAAGATGAGTTATATTGTGCTTCATGATCATCGATCATATTCCAGAGTAAATATAGACATTTTTATGCGTCAGAAAATTTGACTGCATTTCAGACCAATTCGGTTCTCATTTTACAATGGGCGGACAACGGAGGAATGAATCTTTTGCAAAAGTTTTATGTGGTCCGTTGGATGTGCTGAAATATGATGGCGTTATTTTGCGTATTTTACTTTTCATCAGTAGTGAAATTGATCGATCAGATGGAGGGAGGAGAAATGAGGTGGGGGAAGGAAGAGGGGAGGAGGGTAGGGACTTGCACATCGTGCGCGTGAAAGCCTATCTAGTAGATTCACTTTTCCCAGTGTCATTGTAGCAACAATAGTCAAAAAAGATAAAACGAAATTCCAGCGAAACGAATAGAAAGATTTCGGTGGAGATTGTGTGAAAAGACACATAGAATCCTCACATTGTTGTGAGAGAATTTTGTATCTCCTTCCGTTATTGTCATTCCTTAAAAATGTAATTAAACTCTGTAATTAAACTCTATATGCCATGTCTTAGGAGCTTGCGTACTGTTAGCAATGCTCGCAACCCCGCTCAATGGCCACACTACAGTTTTGTCGCACTTCAACAATTTGGTCGCAACTAATTTTGTCGGATAAACAACTTTTGAGGTGCACGAATGGACCTGACAAGAAAGGCTTTTGTGTCTTGCTTACCTTTCAATGTAGTTTCATATTTTTAAGAATATAGTTTAATGCAGAATAAGCGTACTAGATAGTGCAAAATAGCGTTGTCATATTTCATTTTATGCAGGTGCCTCCGTAAATCTTCTATGAAAAGTTTATTGTTTGCAAGGTGATTCATTGCTAGATGCATAGGAATTTCTTTGCACTTTATAAGGCACTTAGCATTTGGCATTTGTTTTTTTGGCAATTTCATTCAGTACTCATAGATCAACTTTTTTGTGCTATAAATATTCCTAAAGCGATCATTAACTTTGCTGAAATTCACCGAAAATTCATCGAGCAAAAAATATAAAACTTTATCAAACATCAAACAACGGTTTCTGTTCTACTTGATTTGAAACTGTCGAACGGACGGATATATACGTAAAGATCCGTGTAGCCTTTTGTGAATGTGAATGTGCAAATACGCATAAAAAGATATTCATTTGGAGTTTCCTAGGCATTATATCGATTATGAGGGAATGCGTTCCAGTGTATGTTAGTATGGATTTTTAGCTTCATCGCTTCTATAGGTTTCGCTTTATTTATTTAACTCTCTTTTTTTTTCAGCCTGCTTTTTGTTAGGTTTCTTCTCGTTATGTCGTTCAAATATTCAAAAATAGCTCTTGTCTGGATTCACTTTGATGCATTTCGGCAATTTAACACAAAGCGGTTGACGGTGATAAGTGATTTGTGCGTAGGTATATATTTATCATTGTGCGTTATAAACTATTTTCTATTTTTATACTTACGCCAAGGACTTTTCCTATGACGTCAGTTCTTAGCGTATTTTAGGTATGACATGGGGACATGTTTATCTCAACTGCTGAAGTGTCTTGTACGTCTGGAACTCTCTCGCTTTCTGGATCTTTAGGTTGTAGTGTTACTGATAGAATAAGTCAATGACGTCGAACCTGTCAACTTTCCCGCCTATAGATTTATCAACCTACGACGTTGGTACCTGTTCTTACCATAACAAATGGTGTAGAAAGAGGTAAAATTACTGATAAATAGGCATTTCTAACCATTATAGCTGTGTGGTGTAAGTCAGTGGCAATGCCTATAAGCTAATTTGCATGTTGATGCATCAATGTTGTGCGCATCAATGCTTAATGCAAATCGAGCAGTCTCAACGCTAGCAAAAGCACAATTAGCCAATCAGTGTGTACATTAGCGACCGATGGCGAACTAAGTGAATTTTGATGGAAATTTGAGTCATTTTAAACAACGATGCTTTTATCCATTACGATTGCACCCTAATAGTGTATGCAGTACGCTTGACGAGATTTGCAAAATTGCATTTGCTTAGATTTGCAAAATTCAAAAGCTTTGCAATTATCTAAAAAAAAAGACAAATCTCTTTTAATGCAAGAAAGACGTGCAACAAGAAGGAATAATGCAAAGTTTCACCGTTGTGCGATATCGACGGGTATAAGAATTATGGAAAAGGATATTAGATGGGAAGGCGGAGAGGGAGGAAATGGAAGAACATAGGAGAAATGATGTAATTATATTTAAAGGGAAGAAAATGAAGTTAAATTTGGGAATTCATTCGTTGGTAAATTACGAAAATTCCACTAATGAACAAACAAATGTAGCAATAAGATTGTGACATAGCCGACGCAATGAGATGAGGATGTGTCACATGCATTACTATTGTCTCTTGCAAACAAATGAGTTCATCCTCTTTTATTAGTTGTTTATTAAAATAAGCAATATGTGTGCTGCATCGCATCATCTATGTGATTGTAATAAAGTCGGACTTCCAGAGTATTGGGAAACTAACCAAAGATTGTGCCTAGAAGTTTATTCGTAATTAAAAAAGCATTTTTTGAAATTCCACCAATGAGGTTCTTTTAAAGAATTTCTGGCTGAGAGAGTCAATTTTATTGCTGTGGCGTAGAATTCTCCGTGTCTTTATTTCTCTATTCGGGCTGCGTAAGTGATTCTGCCTAATCGTGAGGCGCACTTTCTACAGGACAGCTTATCCCTCTCACTATGGCCAAAAAGTCTGAATAGTCGAATTTTAGTACCGCCGAAAATGTCAACCTTAGATTTTGCAGGAATACCTAATTTTTTAAATTACTATCTTCGAAAGTATATTACTGATTCTAGTGGCAGCTGCGATATGCTTTTAAAATAGGCGTTATTTCACTTCCATTATTAAAGTTTAGTAGTATGATCAATTTTGTTTAGCTTATATTGTCGTATCAGTGAAAGCTTCACTCAAGAAACGTTTATTGCTGCAATAGGAGTAAAGAGAACGCAATTCTTCATTGTATATAATTGATATAGAAATACATTCATTTTCTTCTCTTGATTTATTCTTATAGTCAATATAAAGAACAGGAAGACAACTATTTAGTAGTGAATTGCTCGGAAGCGATTTTCCTGCAGCTAATTATGAAGTAAGGAAAGGATATGAAATGGTGTATGTTCGTCGACGAGATTGCTGCCGTTAAATTTATGAGACGTTTATTGAGCAGTTTGAAAAGCGAGAAGAAATCAAATTCTATGAGAGAGATCCCTTAAACTTGAATGGTCATCTTCTTTAATTTCAAAAATATTTTCTTAATTTTGAATATTTTTTAATTATTAGCAAAGGGATTTTTGTTCTACTGCGTTGTGAGAATCTTATAATACACAATCTCTCGTCTACCCTCTTGCAAATGCTGTCTACGTCCCGCAACACATTTGGCAGTGAGAACGCACGCCTATTCCATCATAAAACCGCAAAAAGTGTAATTCTTGTTTATCTTCCATTATTGTATATGCGCTGCTTTTGTATAATAAACATAACTTTTCCACCTATATAACAATGTATGCATACATTTTAAAATCTAGTAAAACTTGAATTCACTTTCGACATTTCGAGCTCTCGGATGCCGCGTAATCTTTGAAATTTCCTTAAATGAACAGATAATTTGTTTTATGAATGAAAGTCATGAAGAAAGCGAGAGAAAATGTGGCGTTTTTTTCAGTCAACTTCGATGATAATTTTGCATTCAGGAATTGCGTAGGGAATTCAGAATGGGAAGTAACCGGAAAGTAACTTTTTTTTGGAGAAGGGGGGGGGGAATGAATTTTCAATCTCAGAACGGCTTGAAATTCCGATAGTATATTTTTGCTGTTCACAATGCTTGATGATTTTGAGTACTAGTAATTGAGTTATGGGGCAGTAAGAGTAACATTTTAGTGACAACTTTGTAATGTTGAAGATTATCGGCGCCATAATAGCTCATAAGATCATTGCGTGCCGTATAGATTTTAGGATTCAGAGGTTTCTTGCTCACGCTCTTTTATCGTCTGAGATTCGAAGTAGATATATCGAACATTTTCATTCATTTCTTTCTTTCGGTTTCCCACTTATTGATATAAATTTGTTGCCTCCCTCTATACCAAGGAAGTCTTCGCCATAACTCTTTAGTTGCAGCTTTTTTTTCTCCTTAGTAACTCGAATTTTGTATTTTAATTTTGGATATAAAATACTATATTGAAACCTTTTGGTTTCTGTGCTCGCCCCTGAAAATTTTCATTGAAAATCTTCGCAAAATCTTTTTACTTGATCGTGTTGTTTGATGACTCGAATTTTTATGCTGTATAATACACAAATGTGCGCTTCGTTTCGTTTTGCCTCATCAGTTTTTTAGTTGCTACGACATTCTCCCCCACTCCAACTAGGTGGCTGTTCTCCTTCCCTGATTTAATTGGTCTGCGGCATCCATCAATGCAGAAAACTATATCCAGGCTTTTATTCGAAGGTGTCACCTTCACCTGCCTACTCTCGTTTGTAATTCATCATGGTGACCGGCATCCCATTGGCCTCGGTAATATACGTGGTCATTGTGTCCATATGACCTGAGTATGCTTTAGTGTGATCAGTGTCCAGTGTGTGAAATGGAAAGTATAGCGGATGGGAGAGACATGTTGCATGTGTGCGGTGTGTAAATTCTATTATTCCCTAATCACGACCCTCGCACTGCCTCTAGAGGCCATAGCAACGGAACCTCTCTTTATGAACACATATTCCATTGATTGTATGCTTTGCCATTGTCCACTTCCTGTTTTGTTTCACTCCATCTTTGCCATACTATATCTTTCAAGCAATGCGTACTGAGCGAGATTTTGATAGTTTTTAGGGGGAAACGAGTGCGCCTATATAAATATAAGATCCTCTGTGATTAGCTAGTCTCGATAAGGTCCGATACTATTATCAAATATCACAAAAGTTGGCAACCATTTCTTTGAAAAGATTCGTCGTCATTCTATTTTGCAGTCCACTTGTGCAAATATTTTAAATGATATTTGTAGTAAATATGGCTGTTGTAAACGATGTCCTTATACTAGATGAGATGACATTTTTGATGCAATGATTCATATTCCTCTTGCTAAATAACGATATTTCCAGTTATTATTAATTTCTGGATGTTAAAGATCAGTAGTTATAAGAATGGTTTTGTTGAGACATTTTAACACCGCACCATGACTTTTAGGAATTTATTGTAACCTTTGCCTCTATGAGCTTTCTGCTTTTGAAGAATTTCAATATGTGCAAATAGTCAAGCTATAAAATTCTTTCCGAGCAGCACGGTTGAAGTATAGAATATCGCCGAAGTTTTGAAAGTATAAGATAGTTGAATGAAATGTTATTTGCTAGTTGGAATATATCGTTGATGGTTGAGGGCTTCAACTAAAAAATTGCATCCGTTGAAAAGTCAGGCGACGCATATTAGGGCGGTGTTTGAAGGGAATCTTAGAAAAAACCGAAACCGGAATTTGGGGCAAAACACCGAAATTTCGGGATTCTCTACAGGAAGTGGAATTATGGTATAGCCTTGACATGAAAATCTAAATTGCGAAATCAGGATATATGCAAAAACCACCATAGTTCCGGATGGCATGGGCGTAGAGGTCAGATCTCGCCCGAATGAATGCCCATTTTTGAGATTTTCTGCGCAGACCATGCATTCAGTGATCTTTGGATAAGCTCGACGCAACAGCCAACTTGAAATGCATAATAGGCATGTTGCATTAAAATGACTAGTTGAATGTTCATAACAAGCGCGTTGTATATATTGGGGGCGTGACTAACTAACTCTACAAAGCTAGCGCTCTTCTTGTGGATCAATAGCAACCACGCAGCCAACTGAATCGTCGTCGTCCATGCAAGCTTCACTATCGACTCGCGTGTTTCAAAGAAATGCCCAACTTGCGGTCAACGCACTCATTGACAATCGTCCATACTAAACTTGTCTTTGGTTGAATTCTGCATCTTGAATAATTCCTCATATCACTCATCCTGATGCACCTTTTGGTTTATCTGCACCTGACGTCTATTTAATTCATGCTCCTCCGTGTCTTCTTCATTACCGAATGGCTAGCAAAGGTGTTGTGTGTGAAGATTATTGAGTGCAATTGCTAAGGTAACAACTATATTGATGCTTCGAGAATGGATGATTATATCGAGATGAATAGCAACTTTTCACAGACTTAGACATAAATCATTTTATGATATATTACATATTTCAAAAGCATATTTGCATATTGCATTAAATATGACGATCGTTTTATTCTTATAGTTAATTCATTACGTTCGTTGGAAATGTTATCGCATCTAGCGGTTATTGGGAATATGTTGGTGAAATTTGCATATGAAGGCTTCCTTGAAACTATTTCATATCCATCTCTATTGATAATCAGTAAAATCTCTCGGCTAACACCTTCATATCAAGTGTCCATGTTGCATTAATAAGCAGAGAGAAAATTATCACATAGAGAAAAGAAGCAGTATCCTTTGGAATCTGCATGTTACCTCTGTTCACTTATTATTTTGTAATTTCATTTCATGGCGATAGTCTTGATCTGATTTATTATTTAATGCTTGATGTTATTAAATGATGTAATATGTCTCGATCGTTGGGATGTCTGGATATTTCAAGCTTGGCATGTGCCCTAGTGTGCCATTTAAAAGAGGATGCCACTTGGCCGCTTCCATTAACGCTGCTAGATATATTTTTTGTTGCTTAAAATGCTTCTTAGAACTTCTATGAAGATATTAGGATATAAAAAATTGGCGAGTTTGACTAGTATTTTTGAGTTGCTATTATGGCAAACATTGCTAAAAGGTGGATGTCAGATTATTGCATAGGAGCCTCATTTTCTTAGAATTTTTTCATTTAAGAAACCTATATCGTGAGAATATATTTGGCAAGAAAAGTTTTTTTAAGTTGCCCTAGTCAAGATTTGAGATTTTTTTTTATTTATTGAAAATTTGCACTTTCAGTGATAAATAATCTATAAAAATGCAGTCGTTATTAATGCAATTTTAATTTGTTTATTCTAGTCTCATAGAAGGGAACATATATATGATGGCACAAAAGAGGGCAGCATTTAAAAATATTCTTGAGTTGTGCATTCTATGCTTCAATGGATAGTTTTCTTATGCAAAACTTTTCACTCTTTCATTTTTTTAAGTAAGAAGAAAGCTTGTTTTATAGAATTCATCTTATGAGATTATTTTCGCGTTACAAGGATATCTACCTACATCCTCTTTCTAGGATTTAGATTCCTTCATCTCTATCATTCAAATAGCATACATCCATATACGAACTAATACTCTTTGGGAGAGTTTTGCATAGTACACGAGAAAAAAGAAAATATTCAAATTTTCGAGTGTGCACTTTTGATATGTTTCAAAGAAAACAGCATCATTTATTGGAGTTCATTTCATTCGAGTTTTTGGTGATATCGTCAATTCTCATAACATAGAAATTGCTAAAATTAGGAACAGGTAACTAATTTCTACAACAGGTGGTTTACTTCCGCTTCTATCGCAGCGAATATCTTCATTGACCAGCATGCTGTTTGGGTAGCGATAAAGAAAACGTAGTAGATGCTGCAACGAAAAGAAAATATTTCAGGGTTAATTGTATTGCACTATTGTTTCACAAATATTTTTTGGGGCGCTAAAATTTTCATTATTATCACGCTCAAGTTGGAAACACTTGTGGACGTTTGAAATCAGATGGTCATTTTTCTACGTTAGTCCACCGACACTTATGGGCTTTCAAAATCAGATGGTCACTTTCCCACGTTAGTCCACCACAAATTTTGTGTGAAATGTCGCTCACACTTATCGCTTCCGTAAATGAAACGAATCATAGTCGCATGTTTAATTATCAACCAGTTGACGGAAATTCGATTTGAATTCAACCTTATTCTCTCGTTTTTGTTAATAAGATTTCTTCCTTTCGTTTTTCTTCAATCATAACATTTTATCCTTTTCGCTGGTTCTTTACTGCTATCTTGTGACTTTGAGGAAGTATTTTCAAAAATTAAACTAATATACTTACCTTATTTTTTTCAAACTTATTTCTTTATCTATACATTTACATCTTTGCGCCTCTTATTTCCCTGGACTCGATTGTTTCATCAGCTTTGCTAGTAAACGGTGCTTTACTAGTAGATCATAAGGCCAGCGATTAGGGGAAGGGGAGGGGTAGCACATCGCAGTCCGATCTTTCGTATAAGAGTCCTTATGTTATAAGGACACAGGATTTTTCGAAGTGGGGCTCGTCCAGGTTGATGCAAATTGCTTGATGAATATAATGTTGCATTTGTTTGAGTAGAATTTCTTTCGTATAGATTTCGCCAAATTACTGAGGGTTTATCGAATTGATTTTATGTTTGAATTCCGATACGTCTGTTTCTTCTATAGAAATGAAGCTGAGCTAGAAGGAAACCTTACTAAATTGTTCTATAAAAACACAGTTCATTGCGTAAACGGCATCGAACAAAGTCATGAAAAGGTTTTCACCAAAAATCTCTGAACTCCTTTCTCCGTCCTTAATTATTATATCAAAATTGTATTCGAGCATACCCTTATGTTTTTTTTCGATACTTTTATTCAGTCCTCACTCATTAAGATTCGATTCCAGTAACCTTTGAAAATCTCAAACCTCGTCTTTTAAAAAGAATTCCTTAGTTCAAATTGTATTACTTTGGTGGGTGCAATTTAAATTTTTTCTTCGGTCATATAAATAGGTGTTGCTTTTGTGAACTATGCTTGTCTGTCGATGCGTATATATGTACGTATGTGTGTGTGTGTTCGTATGTTTATGTTTATACATGTGTGCGCATGTGTATGTATGCGTTTGTCTGTATGCGTATATGTATGTGTGTAGTATGTAGTATGTGATATTTGTATGTGTAACGGTTGTTGCGGCTTCATTTCAGCGCCATTCACCCAATTAAAGTGAGTGAAAACTGCGTTTAATTCGCTTTAGGTCAGAAAATATGTTCTTTACAATAAATAATGACAATTTTTGTGTGATAAACTTTGAATCTTTAAATGGATTTGCAACTTTCCTAATCATGAAGAAATTAATGAGTCTCGATACTTTGCATTATTTTATAGGTGGAACTTAGATTTCTTAGAATGTTATGCTACTGTCATATTGCTCACATTTGGAGATCGCCTTTTATATTGGAAGTGAATAGCAGATTCATGAAAATCATCTCACCTAGCATGCATGAGTCATTTTGTTTTCATATTCCACGTCATAGATTTATTGCCTCAATATAAAAGCCACATTAATATCCCGCAAGTTGTTGTAGGTAAAGAGCTAAGTTATTCAGTGCGCTTTTCTTCGAAGTTTCAGTTATCGTTGGCACAAAGAAATTTGGCAATATACTCGATTTTCTTAACTTACTAAAAAACCTAAAAAATCTGCCGTTACATCCTGTTTTTTATCGTCAACAAAGAATAGTTTCATAAAACGTTCCCTGAAATAAGAAGAATATCATGCGTCTTGACATTCCCTAGGGTTATATTTTCAGCCTTATAAAGTGCTCTTCGAGAGGGACAAATGGCGTGCAACTAAAGAACATTGGAATTGCAATTGAAATGAGTATGTTGATGAAATTGAATGAATTCTTGAATGAATCTATTTCGGGTCTTTTATCAAAAAACATCGACATCGATGAATTTTCTGAGGCAGAATTTGACTTGATGCAATATTTGACTTTTTTTTGATTTTTTGCAATACTTTTGCAATATTTGCAAAATTGCGATATTCACCTCATAGGAAATATGATTTTGTGCAATGTTTATTCAATATTGCATCCATTTTTGCATAGAGATTGAGTTTATTAACAATCTTCAATCCTATTATTTGTGCATCATTTAAATTTTATGTTGAAATTTTGCAATAGCTTTTTCCTGTTGGGAAAATTTCATTCATAAATTTTTCTTCTTAAAGTATGGATTATCCCTTCTTCAAAGCCTGCGAACTAGGGAATTCTTTTCGTTCACATTCTGGATAGTAGCCAAGGGAAAACGGAAAAATTTTCGAACATGCTTTTTATGTTATAGATTTCTTTCCTCACTAGTGAACAGCTGTTTTCTTTTGCCACCATTAAAGTCGAAAATCTTTCATTACCAGTTTGGTAATCCTATATTCCACCTATGCATATCGTTAATTTTTATGTGAATATTTTGCAAAATTTGCAATTAAAGTTTTAGTTGCTCAGAAGGTTAACTCCAAATGAATAAATTTATTCATTCCGAAATAAAATAGTTAAAAATAAAAAATTATTGAATCATGGATTGATGAAATTCTATAATTTTATGTTTATTTCAAACATAGGATGTGGTTAAGATAGGAAATGCATCTGCAAGATGCATTTCCTATCTTTTGCATTTGCATTTGCAGTTCTTATATTGCCGTAATTTTTGCATAGATTGGGCTCTTAGCAGCGAGAATGAGGTTGGATATCTAAAAATCTCATACTAAAGCTTCGATCCACTTCGTGGTGTTCACGTAAAAGGCAGCATAGAATGGAAATGATAATATAAATGATTGACATCCCTCGAAATCTGCGGTTTTTTCTTTATTTTCCATTTTCGTCTCACTTCCTCCTTCTTTCCCTCCACTTCCGTAGTCCCCTTTCCTTCCCTCCTTAGCCATATGCTTTTTCTTGATATCTATGTGGGAGAAACTGTGATCAAATTTTGCGAAATTCTTTTATGGGTAGACTTGTCCTTGACACGCACATTCGTCGTTGATTGTTCCTTCATCGAATCCATTTTCGATTAGGCCATTCAAACGAATCAGCTTCATATGTGATCGGAGATCCATAGGGGTTCTAAAAATAAGTTCTCGAGGAGAAAAGTAGGACTATTTTTTAGTGGCAGGAAATGTGTTATTGTTGGATACTTGGATACTTAGATTATACGGTAAGACTAAGTTAGTTGTACGGTATTTTCTAATAGAGAGTATGTTTATTTCGTATCCTCTCACGGGAAGCATTTAGATCGCTCATCGTTGCGTATCTCATTTAGTGTGCACTTCATTCACTACATAGCAAGGCATAGTGCTCGATTAGAATGAACAACTCCGCTTTTTTTAATATAGTGGAATGTATTGCTTTCTAGTGTGCTCATCACTCTTCTGATGTCTATATCTAAATTAGTATTTCTAGCTGAAAGAACACTGTTTGATTAGGCCTAGCAACTAATATTAGCTACGATTCAAATGTACAGTATTAGCAGTGATGAGGGAATCTTTCTTTTGCAATTTTTCCCCTTGCCTCAATCTATTTTATCAGATGCGCAATCTAATCATATCAATTTTTATCAGAGGGAAAAATTAGCATAACAGTGCCAAAAAATGCAATTATTTAATACATCGTAATTAATTTCTAGGAAAGTTATTCATGCAATACGATAGCGTAAAATAATTTTCCATTTATGTGAGCAAATTTGTGAAGGCGTAAAAAATGTTGTGCGCATCAGTGTAATACCACTGCTAATGCTTTACATTCATTTTTTGCCCACAAAAGTCCGATGAGCATATTCTGCATCGCAAAGCCGTTGTTTCAGCATCATGTCTAGGCAATCTTCGACGACTTTTCATATTACCAGAAGAGCAGGGAGGGGGGAGAGAGTGATGGGGAGAGGTGAAGCTATTGGCAAAACTTATGATTTTATGCTTTATGATCGACTGCCAAGTACCAGGTCATGTTTACCTCACTATGCCTCACCTTTCTCGCCCACTGCTTAGCTACCTTTGCAATTTGGCTACCTTTTGCCTAAGTTGTGTCTTATGCGTTGAACGCAAGTACGCGCAGTGGGACCCCTATTTAGTTTTTCTTTTGCTTCGGCTTGACATTATATTATCGTTCTCTTGTTTTACTAACATCCAACACGTTTGTTTTAATACTGCTTAAAGTATGGTGAGCAATTTTTGAATTTTTTTTTTCAGAGTAGAGAAAAAATTTCTTCCAAAATATATTCCCAAGAATTTGAATCACTAATACAGAATCTCAGCAACTGTAGGTTTTCTGAGTGTAAGCCATACAGGCGTTCTGCAGTGTCGCTATTGAAACTCGATGGGTGGCTCTTCTGTGTTGCCCACGGTGAAGGGTAAAATGTGTCATATGCGGAAAGTTGGGAATTCAGGGGAAATTAAGAGAAAGAATGATTACCGAATGGGAGAAATGGGAGATGCTATCGTAAACATCTACATCCACAACGAGTTTCTAGTATTGGGACTATATGAAAGGCTATGATGAATGGCAAATCACTTATAGAGGAATAAAAGTGAAAATTGAGTGATTTTCTTTATCGCAGTCTTCAGTAGTTATTTGTCCTAACATTTTTTGAAAAAAACTTCTATATTATGAAGGAGGATTATTCTCTCAACTTCTGATTTTCTTTAGAATTTGCTTTTTTTTTATTTTCTTTATTTCCTAAGTAAAGTGAAATAAAGTAAACCATTAAGGAAAGGAAAGACTGAGCGAAGTTCTCATATAAGCTCTTCGACTATATTTTACTCCACTATAATTGTGCAGTTCTCGAAACATATTTGAACAGTAATTTGAAGCCTTTATCACTAATGGCTGCACTAAATTTCCATTTCTTTGTCCCTGAGATGCAAAAAGTTTTATGCCGATAAATCCTTGTAATGCTTTTTTCCTAAAGTTTGTTCTCCTTAATGATATGAATTGCTTTTGTAATTCGTACTTTAGCATTCTAAAGGTGATGGAATATTTCGGCAGGAACGGAGAGGGGGGAAATGTTATAAATACGAACTTACTATCCTTGAACTTGTTGAGTGCGGCATTAAAAAATGCCAACCATTGAATATTCAGGCTAGTCGCGTACATAAATACTCGAATGTTCAAATGGTACGGGGAAGCAATTGCCCGAAAAGCAAGAAAACAAAACAGTTTAATCAAAATTTATGAAGTCGTTTCTCGAATATATTAAAATTAACCTTTAAAATGAAGATAGATTCCATAAATGCATTATGTGATATATTTTGAGTTTTTTAAGCATTTAGTATGGCAGGAATTGGAAAAAAATTGTTAGAAATTTTTTCTTTCAAGTTGCGCTTCCTTTCAGTGAACAATGTTGGTGCTTCTAAGCTCATTACAACGCCTTTGTGACTGTGACGAATGACGTTGTATTGGTTGACATTCATTCACCAATGCTCAAATCTACTCTTTAAAGTCTAAATGCGCTAATTGTGTTGATGCTTTCAACGCTTATGCATTCAGCTTTACTGGCACAATATGCACTTTCGAGACCGTATCTAGCTAAAATACTACCGTACATAAATTACGGTTTATGTAGGTTTCAATTTGGAAAGCACATTATCGCGAGATTATGCTTTTATATTTGTGTTGGTATTTCTTAGTATTTGCGACATTGTCAACTCAGAAACCGCTCAAGCTGAGGTTGCGGCAAAAGCATATAATGTTTGCCACAGGATGAGCACTTTCCTGGATTTTCGGGTTGATTTATCAAAATCTAAAAGGTAACATAAGAAGTTTAAAGGTGATATACGAACGTTGCATGCATTTTGCAATCGTTCGAATCGTCTTTTACGGGCACTTATAATATATGAGGGAATTTTTATAGAAGATTCATATGGGTGACCGGTTCCCTTAAAATATAAATCACTACTGCGCATGTTTTATTATTTTTCGGCTATCTGAAATGTTGGTTTGGTTGATTTGATGGGCATCTTGCAAAGGCATTTATTGTGTATACTTGCTTCTCTTGCACTCCTATCTTCTTTTTTTAACATTTTCTAAACTAAGCATTCTTTGAATTAATTTCATTACGCCTAAGTTCTTTCACCATTAATTTCGCGTAAATCGAATATATCTTTAACTCGATATTAATAAATCGTTTGTGTTTTAGGGGATTTTTTTTGGGGGAGGGGGGGGGGAGAGAGGAGAGGAGGGATTGATGGAGTGAATTCTGAGAATTTACGATGAATTCTGAGAAGTTTTGTGAAATTCCTATATTTTTGATACATTTTCGAGGTTATAGTGAATATTCTAAAATAGCTTATTTATTTGATTTTATACTATAGTACATCTCAACAAGTCTAACTATTTCTGATTCAAAATACTTGATTTCTTTCATACATTATATTTGCTAAAAAATTCAAATCTATTTCGGCTAATTGTTCATTTTAAGTGTTTGAATATAGGTTATTGCCACTTCTTGTTGCTATCATTGATATTTGTATCGTTTACAAACTTCGTCAGTGTGTGCGTTTATATGATACTAGTGAGATTAAACAATATCGGTAAAGGGGAAATGAGCATTTTTCTAACATTTTCAAGTTTGTAGAAAGTTTCATCTTTATTCGCACATCTTTCTACATGCTTCTTTTCATTAACGCTGTTTTTCGCTATTTCTCATATCGCTCATAAATGTCTCATTAAAATCTTTGGAAAGAGCCATATGAAGTCGTGAAGTGATAGAGATTTACTATAAAGTCATTTTTATTGTTGTCTTTCTTGAAGTCTTAATGTTGTCTATTATCAAATTTTGCGCACATTCACCTCCACTTCTTTTCGTATAAATTATTGAGCATCATCAAATGTTGACAATACTTCGAGGTCATTCAAAAGTATTCACACTTTACGAGTGAATAATTACGGGATTGGAACGATGCAATATAATCGCATTTTTGCAGCGCTATCTTCTTTCCTCTCTACGATGTCTTTTTTTTCGATAAAATTTTGTAGTCAAAAGCATCTAGATGAAGAGGAAATTTTTCTAGCTGAGAATTTCTCACAAATGGAAGAATAGTGTGGATTTGAGGAATTATTTGCATTCATAAAGGTCATCGTATCATATCGTGGTTAACAACCCTTGCTTTTTTGAGATATTTTTTTAAAGTTTTTTTTCGCCATTTGTTACTAGAAAAGTTATCTGAAGAGAATATTTTAACTGTTGTCGTAAGGTGGTTGAAGTTTTTTCACATTCATAAGCAAACTTATTTTCGCATAATTGTATTTTTCTTATATTCGAATTATGGCTACCAAGTTGCACACCGAAACGTCCAACAAGTGCTGCCACATCATAACCGTAATTCATTTAATTAAAGACTCAGTTGATTAGCTTAAATTCGCTCTTAGCAAATTAACCTGTGCATCCCCGGTAACTTTCAAATTCCTTCATATTTTTGACGGCAAAAATGAATTTCAAACGAATAGCGAGGAAAAAAGCTCCTATAATGACCTTCAGAGCTCGATTGGAATTGAATGTAGTGTTTTAATGGCCTTGGGCATCGTCAGATATTCTTTCTGTACCCTTACGACTCGATTTAGCCTTTCGCAAATGACATCAACATTTACATGTATTATTTGCATAAGCTTATTGCCTCATATGCGAACTCGTTGAATTCTGCTGTGGACGTTCGCCGTCTTGCTATTCGCTCTTATTGCTGCTTGCTGCTTTCTTTTAGCTTTTATCGATGTGAGCATATTCGGTCGGGAAGAGGAAGATTAATGCGTTCATTGCTTGAGGGCTTATAAATTCAGTGCTTTCTTAAATTAAAGTGCTAATGCAGTATACATGAAAATTCAGAGGAGGAAATAATAATATGATATATGGAGCAATACTGACAATACTGAGTGTATAACGGCATTTTCGTTGATCAGTTTTTTTTTTTATCTGCACCATAGGCGTTTAGAAACGTGGAGTTGGATAAATTTCACAAAGTCACTTTCTCCAGATGCATAACATTGCGCAGTCTCCAACATAATCCCTGTAATCGATACTTTTACCTTCAACTTGTACAGTTATTATGAGTCTGCAGCCTCTTAACTGGGTCATTGATTTTAAATTATTCAAGTGAATAAATTATGAGCATGCTAATTTCGCTCGTATTGGAAGGTTTTCGTTATTGAATGGGTGTTTTTGGGGGGCCTATAATTTCGTTCTACGAAGAGTCTCTGTGGCAAATTGCTGTTTAAACTGTAATTTGTTTCGAGGGTATTAGCTTATGTCGCCAATTACCGGCTGCCCTATGTACCTGAATCTCTGCTAGTATGAATCCCCAACCTGAAAAAAAGTTGCTACTGAAGTATGCTCAAAAATTCATTTGTTCATCGCCATCTCATAACGCGTAGATGCAATTTTTTTTTTCATCTTCTTTGTAGATATATAAGAGTATATTGTATTTAATAATTGCTTGCACAATGAAACGGGAGTCGTTCAGAGGGGTGGAATTTACTCATTGTAAATGGAACGAAAATTTTAATTGTTTCAAAAGATTTTAGGAAATTTTTTCCAATGTATATGAATAAAGGGTATTGATTTCGATTCAACTTTATAGTATAGATTGTGCTTATTTATTCGCCTTTGCATAGATGCTTACAATTATTGTTTTGTCGTAATTCTTAAAACGTTTCAATAGCAGACTTTTTAAGAATTAGATGACATCGGAAATCACAACGAAACGGAAAATTTTCTGTTTCTTTGTGACATCAATTCTTTGTGATAACAATTAGGTGACATCAAAAATTTATATGCAAATTACTTCTTTTAAATGAATTAGCATATTGACATCCTTTAATATGGAGGTTGTCAATATTTTCTTTTCTTTATTCTTGTTCTTTATTCTTATTTCTTTATTCTTATTCAATAATGCTTTCCAATTATTGGTTAATTATTTCAGTTGTATTAGATTGTTGAATCATTTAAGTTTCATAAGCCACTTTGAAAAAAATTTGATTCGATATATTCATAAGCCAAAGTTGTGCTGATGAGTACGTCCGCGAGAGAAGTTTTCTTACAACGATTTTGTTTCGGATGACATGGCATCAGCTTTGCGGATGACTTCTCGCTATTAATTAACAGTTGTCACTTAAGAAGTTAGATAACTTTATTAAGTTGTGCCACAGACTAGTATTACTTCACGCACCAACGATGTGGCACCGAAATTCACTCGAAAGTGAGTATCACGAGAGCGCTATGGAATTTTAGTCACTTTTCCGTCTACTTTTATCGAAAATTTTGTTCTTCTGTTTTCATATTGGTTTTTGTTATGTAAAATTTAATATTGGGTGATCAGATCTCTTAAAAATTGATATCGTTTCGTTTTGAGAATAAATTTAACTTCTAATCATATCTACTTGATTAGCCGTAGTAATGTTTGATCATTGATTTTCTTATTTTGCCTATTGGGGCGGTAAACTTGTGAGGCTTTCGTTTAAGCCATTTGGAGTGCGGGATGGATCACGGAAGCTTTGAGGAGAGGGCCGATTGTCAGCTTTTAATCCCATCTTTCCTAACGTATTGATTATTTACAGCTTATCAAGCTCCTTTTATAAAGCTGGCAAATAAATTTGCGGTTGAAATAACTCTTAGCTGTTCACTATTAATTTTCTCGCAGTATCGGTCGTATAGTATATGTTTATATCAATGCTGCAAAGTTTTTCGACTTTGAAACATTGGTGTTATCGGGTATCTTTCCTGACGTTGTTATCGTTAGCGATGTTTGTTTCCGACATTTGCAGCAAAATTTATGTTATTCTCATCGATATCTCAAGCTTAGATCTCTCTCGGCTTCTTTTTTTCCACTTCTCTCCCTCTTCTGTCTCGTTTGCAAGTCTTCGCAACTCACTACAGAATTTTTTAATTTCTCGATCATTTTAGTCTGTAGCATTCTACAACGTTTGGTTTGTTTCTTAATCAACAGATTGCTTTTCTCACCTGTTTGAAGTTAATTATTTGAAATTTAGAACGGCATTCGAAAATTACTGGATTAATGCTTGCTTCAATTTCAGTCCCCTATTGAGCTACTAGTTGTTACATTTCATTGAAAGGATTCGACTAGATGAACTACCCAACCTCTGTATCATCTCTCATTCCTCTTCGATCAGCAAGAAATACGTCCTAAAATTGCTTCCACTGTTATTATTTTCAATTTGAACGCCTTCATTTAGTTTATTTACTACGAATTTATTGTTATTAAAAATGCATAGGCATTTTAATATTACAAACCAATTAATCGGTTATAATGCTGGATTTATGAATTGTAGAAAGGTGGCAAAAGGAAATAGAACGATGAATTTACCCTTACGAAATTGTTGCGTTATGGAAGCTATTTTTGAGAGAATCGTTTTATGCTCATTACCAGTCTCATCGACTCAGGCTAGCTAGCTTCATATTGGCGTCGTTTTAATTAGAGTGCACGCATACATACAACAAAATGAGCCTTCTCACATACACACAACGCTCGCTTAATTTTCCTATAGAACGCAACTAGCCACTTTTTTTTTTCTGCAATTCGGACATTGGAAAGAAAAGTGCTTAAATGACTACGGCTATCGAAATAAGGTGATAGAGTGGGTTATGCATCGTTTTTTAAAGTTTATATTTAGAGAAATCTTTGTTCATCTATTTTGACTGCCTTTTCACCTTTCTTCCTAATTTCTTCGTGGAATTCTTTAACGCAGATTTTTTTATTTGCAAAAAATTTCATAAGACTATAAGGTAGAAAAGTTATTTTTCCAGTAAAATATTCGCAACAATTTTTCAGCAATATTTTTGAAATTATTTTCCGGCTCTCGATTAAGCATCTGGAATTGTGCTGCGGTCGTCTCCTTATAGTATTACGAGTCTCGATTTCATTCATTCAGTTCTGGCAGTCTTCTAGCAGAATTTAAGCATGGACTGTTATGGGGAGCGAGGATGGAGAGAAGAAGAGGAGGAAATGGGGAAAAAAGGCCACCAAGGTGATGGGAGTTGCACTCCATCGCCTGTAGAACTTCCACATATTTCATTTCGATTGTTCATGTTCGATTTTAATGACCATATTCGGTAATTTGACTTCATATATACCTAATCAGATGGGGTCCATGTCGACGCATGCCTCAACCATTATTTTGTTGCGTTGCCAGTAGGTTTCTTTCTCAGCGTGTTTGGCCATGAATGCTTATAGCCTATGATCTTCCGAATTCCGTTGTAATTCTCAACAATTTGAAACACTTTCAAAGGATTCCATTACGAAACAATTTGATCGCCCTCATTGCGGTGTAATTGTCTGATGAGGGTCGACAATGCGGTCAAACGTTCCTCATTGAACCCTTCGCAGTGGTTGTTGGTCGCGTTGTGCTTGTGTTTACTTATTTACGTAACATTTAATGAACGTTCACATGGACGATCCTCATTCAGATCTCGATTTATTGCGCTTAAACTGTTTTTCTTGGTTACGAGAGCTTACCCGATGAAATCTGTAAATGTACGGAAGTTCTTTTTTGTATCTGGACTCTTTGAAGCGTACTTGTTTTACACTATTTACTTTATCTTAATTGTTTTGTAATAACTTCAAGTACTGTTTTATATTTTAAAATACCTCGAACTCAGAGCACTTTAATCGTTTTTTTTTTGCTGCATATTTTTCGTAACTTATTGAGTATCCTTAGCCGATTTTATTCAATGAGGAAGCAGTAAGCATTGAATATGCTATTCTGTTTCATACTTTTATGATTGATTTATGGTATTCTTAATTAATGCGCTCATTGAGTTGAAGTTTTCCTCCCCAATCGACGTTTCTTGCGTTGGACACAATCATATATATTCAAAAATAAGCGCAAATGTGAATGCTTCAGAGGATTCGCTAGAAAAATGACGAACATATGAAAAATTATAGTTGAATCCTTGTTACGTATCCGTGCTTGAAGCGGCAATGAGGGGTGAGCATCATATGAAGATTAGTAGCACAAAAACTCGATTTTCAGCACAAATTACGAAGCGCTTTCTTTGCAATTTGAAACCAGCTTAGGAGCAAAAAAAAAGAAACCAGCAGAAATATGCATCTGCCGAATTCTCAATTTTACAAGACTAATGTGTACATGAAGCATTTGGCAGCTAACAAATTGCATGAAAAAAAGAGTAGAATGAGGCTGGAAGTAAATTCGTTGGCTAAAAGCACGCTATATGCGGTATATTGGCGGCATAAATATCGACTCCTCAATTTTGATTCAAACTTACCCCAGTTCTTTCTTAAGTGTAAGCTTTGGGTGAAATTGGTTAATGTTTGAATGCTTACAATGAGTTGGGTAATTTTTTGGGCAAATTTTTATGTTATCAAAACTAACCGAACTAAAACCTTGTGGAATCTTTACTTCTCTGTAGGAAGTGCTGACCATTCTCATGCGCTAATGATGCCATTTTTTGTCGTTTATTTGAACGGCAGCTTAGTAAGACCTTAGCGTAATACAACACTTGAAAAGAACTAATTTGCATATAAATTTCCGGTTTTGTAGATCGAATCCATATATTTTGCTCGTTTGGCTAATACTTGTTTGGCGATGTGAATTTATACGTTCACAAGAGAACAATATAAGCTGATGTTGTCTAGTGAAGAATTCATTATGATCCATTGCGCTATACTCGACTTATTCGCGTCGGTAAATTCAATATGTCACTTCATGCATATTACTTCCCTCACAGAGCACATATCCGCCACTATATGTGCTTAATTTTATTAATATTCATCAATCGATTCGCCTTATTTTTCATATTATCCAACTAGCTTTTGCGGTAAATTTTAGTTGTGCAAATTACTGAGATTTTACAGAAATATGGCGGTCAAATATAAAAGTGCATTGGTCAGCAACGATTAAAGGCGTCTTTAGGTTGTTGCTAGTAGGTGAATGCTGTATGTGCTCATTAACTATACTATTCAAGTGAGTCGTTCAAGTAATTTCTAATTATAAGGCTGCGATGGGATACGTTAAGATTTGCAAACGTATGTTGACAGTTGATGAAATTCGGAAGTGAAATCGTTTTGCAAATTTCATATCGTTCAATCAAAAATCACACAATACTCGCATAAAAATTTACTAATTTTCCATATATCAGAATTACTAAAAAACAACCTTAGAAAAATATCTTTAGAGTTTTGTTTTTCTAAATTTTATTTTCCACTGATTTATTGTAAATATAAAAAAGTATAGTGGGACCGATGCTGTGGAAAATAACCGAAAATGATAGATGCTGTGATAAAAGCGTCCCTAAGATTCATTATTGTGTCCTTAAGTAACACTTTTGTGTGATTATTTAATCGATAGGCTTGAGTTCGTCGGTCGTTTCAATTTTACATTCCATATAGCTTGTGTGCCAATAAGCGTCTATTAAGTATATTACTATTCTAAATTCCATATTTTCACTCCATTAGTTTTATCATCTGTTTACTGAGACGACTTTTTTGATTTGACTATGGAAATAACTGAAGAATCTCATCGTCTACGAGCTTCTTGCTCCTTTCTTAGGTCATAAAATAACGTCACTTCTACTTCGAAAGAACCTCGCAATCTTGAACTTCTCAAATTCTCTGAGGGAGGTTGATGGGGGTGGGGGGGGGGGAGGGAGGTCGATGAACTCCTGAAGATTTCAAAAGGGATTCATCCATAAAAACTGAAATGGTTATGCATCGTGTGTATCAACACAGTGTTGAACGTAGGGATGAGTAGTGATGTACCATAATCTCGAGGAGTGCGCAGTGAAAATTTTTACTTACAATTTGTTGAAATTTCCAATCCATAAAAACTTGGCATCATTTTCAATTGAAAATAAGTCCATTACGTAGACTACATTTTCCTTTAGACTTGCATTTTTCGTCCAACACTGATGCAGGGCAGTAGTGCTTTCTTTTCCAAAACGAATTCTACTGTGATCCGCACACCGTTGAACACGTAACGTGCAGCGAGTGCCACTTTTGACTGTTTTTTATGTCAAATGTCAAAAGATGAGCTTTAAATTCTGATATTTTTGGTACATCCATTTACACAACAACGGGATCAACATTTAAATGCATTTTTAGGCCGAAGTAGATTCGAAACAGCGAGCTTTGACTCACTTCGAGGATCTCTTGTTCGCTTTGCTTTCATTTATGGGCGTTTAGCTCGCGTTTTCATTTCAATTTACAAACTGATCTTTACTGGCTTTTTGCACTTGTACAAATAAATTTAGGCTACATCAAAGTTTGAAAGCGAACTCTTTCTTTTGTATGTGATTATATTATGAACAAGACATCACAGGTCTAGTTAATATCCCTTCCATGCCCACCGCTCAAATGTCATTCCTTAGAGTATATGGAGCGTACTCGTCTTCCCTCGTAGAAGAGGACCTGCATGAATGCATCAAGGGAGCGCCAGAAATTGAGATATTTGAGGTTATTTTCATGAATGATTGAGAAGCTTAGTGTAGGCCATAGCGTGGAATACGTGTGACCAATATTGCCTGTTGCAAATCGCTCACCGCCGATGCAAATCCTCGAGGGATTAGAAAGATCGTCGAAGAACTTCCAGAGTGATATGTGGCGTATTTTATTGCGTCTGCTCATATTTTGCATCGATTTGCCACATTCACGTTGTCAGTCGATGGTGTTTTAGCATCATACTGTTCTTCAATTCTATTACCCATTCATCGTTGCTTAAGGTAGTATTGCATGCCTGCATGCCATTGTATTATTTGATTATCAATTCATAGGTTACTTGTGTCAACTTTGTCATTTCCTTTGCTTTACCTCAAGTTATGAGCTATTTTCTTGCTCGTTTTATTTATGAGCGATGTTTATTTTTTGGTTTTGAGCATCACGTTATTCGCTAATTTCATACATTTGGGCAGATGTGTTAACTGCAAAAGGGTCGACGGGTTTCAATCACAAAATTTTTTTTGTTGCATTTATAAGACACTTAATATGTTCGTAGGTGTGTGTAATATTAGGTCTTAATTATCAGTGAATATAAAACAAAAACGTTTGTTTGGCTGATATCCTTCCTTATCATAGGAACAAAAAATTCCGATAGAAAAAAGTTATATGCCCTCTAAATGACAAATGCAAATTCGTTGGATTGCAAATGCCTCATTTTATGGCTTTATGGATATGTTTGTTGCGATCAGCTGACTAACCCTAGGGATGCACGCTATGATATAGGATCGTTGACGCATTGTTCCGATTCGGCAACATCAATTCTTTGCTTGCAATACTTTAGCATCCCCTTTTTGATGTTCTCTTTTAGAACTTATGTTTCAATCCTGCACTCTTATTCATATGGGGTTATTTCATATTTGAGGTTATCAAGCATCATTTCTTTATTGCTATTCCAACGTCAATACCGGCCTAGCAATATTTTAGCGTTCGATGGACAACGTACCTTCTTTGTTACGGAAGCATATTAGCTAGTAATAGGTTCAAGTATTCCTAGCAGTTATTTTAACTGAGTAGATATATATATATATATATATATATATATATATATATATATATATATAATATTTATATTTATATTTGTATTTATATTTATATTTATATATTGCTTTTACGAATGTATGGGAGAGCTAGTTTAAACGACAGTGCACTTGCCTTTGACTATGAAAGTGAATATAATGAATAGTGATGCAATATTCAAAGAAGTCATTAAGAATAACTCGGTTTATTATAAACAATGTTGCGTGCCGCAGCGAGATGGAAATAGAAGCGACGCAGTTCTGATGTTTCTAATGAGGGGATTTGCATTGCTTGCAAATATTTGTTAGCATTAGACGATGTGTTTCTGTAAATAATGCATAGGAATTGCCTTTAAACGTTCTCAACAAGTCTTATCAGTGTATGTCCTCATTTGGCCACATAACTTCGAGATTTATAACGTATAAGAGAATAGAAGCATAATGCAAATCATGAATGGTATTGTATGCAAGGATAAGTTTCTTCAGGAAAATACTCCGTGGAAGCTTTTGGACTCGATTTTTTTTTTGCATAGTACCGATGATGTGCTAGTGAAAACCAAGAATATTACTTATCGTCGAAAACAATTGATTAAAAGAGGACGAAAATATAAGTGGTATACCGTTGAAAAATGCGGTTTGGGTGTGGTTACTATGGCTAAAATTAAAAGGGCTTGTTTTATTAAATGTTGTAGACACTTGTTAACTTAAGCGTGCTGGTGAAACTGAGGGTTCTGATATTATTCGCAAAAAAGCAACCTTAAGATTTGGGAGTATTGTCTCTATGCAGGTCATTGATGGCTACCAAATCAGAAGCAAACCTGTATCGTAGCCTGGAAGAATTCCTATGTGCACCCGCTTCAAGTTGCATGTAGAGCTTTTCGATCAAAGTCAGGCAAAGAGACCGAATCAGATGCATGTCTGCAACTAAACTAAACAGAATCAGCATTGTCAGTCTTATCGGCAGGAGACAGTACGCTTAGCGTGATCGGAGAAAGCACATTTGAGATATTCATCAAGCTAAAGAATCTGCCTTGATGAGATAAAAAGAGATAAGAGAGTTGTCGATAATTTTTTCACTTGTATTTCAGTGTTTTGTTAGTATCTTATGTGTAGTATAAGTGGATGATATATTCTATATTCTTGAATATTCTGTTTCAATATCATTTTTTAATGGGTCGGGGGATAGATGTTGGGTTTTTTCCTAAACGAAGAGTACACTTCTAATGGCAAGCGATCAAAAAAATAAGTGGGTAGAACTGTTGATAAGTGTTAATGACAGAAATGCAATTTAAGACCAAAATGTCAGGTCAAATCTAGTGAAAAGTGACGTACTATCTCATCTTTTTCTTTTCACCATTGTCAACAGTTTGGAAGTGTTCTATCGTAATTTCGATAAGATTTTCTCTCTCTATTTCCTCATATGTTTTCCCTTTTTTGTGCACAGACTTTTGATCATTTTCTCCGGTCATTGGCTTCATTATTTTTGCCATATTCTATTTTAATATTTCTAATTTCTTTTAATTATTGGATATATTAAGGCTTCTGTGGAGAGATAGCAGAGAGTTGGAAAAGGTTATTTGGTTTCCAACCTAACATTTCTTCTGAGCTTATATTATAAATCCTTTTATTTCTCTTTCAAGTAGTTCCAACTAAATGACTTTTGGAGTTAGGCTGTCAAAATTTGGTAGGTAAAAAATCCATCACACCTTTACCTCTTCTCCCATATTTCACTTTGTTCCACCAAATTCGAAAGCATTTATAGGTATTTAATCGTACTAAAAGTCTGCACAGTTTTGCGATGATTGAACGTCAATTATATACCGGCTGGCTGATGGAAAAACGAAACCTCTATAGTGGCTATATAAAGGCGATCGGATCGTTTGAAATATGAGAGTGTTATTTTGCATATTTCATTTTTCTTTTATCAAATAGGTGGAATCTAAAAGGAAATGTTGTGCAAGTTTCTCCAGCATTCTTCCTTATTAAACTTTTCTACGCAACATCTCGGCCAGGATTTATTTACCTATTGGTCAATATGTCTTTTCGTTTATTCATCTTTTTTAGGATTTTTCAGCTTGCGATTTAATGGCCAATGTCCTTATCTGTGAAGGGATAATTTTTTTTCTTATCATTTTTCCTTATCATAGATTTCCTTATCATTTCCTTATCATATATTTTCATTATTGTCGAATTTTTATCGTCTCGTTGAGAAAATGAAAATGATGCGGCGAATTAATTCGTTCGTTATAGTTAGCGTCATTTTAAAATTACTGGTGAAATTTGAAATGTAGGACGATATCCGTTTTTCTCAACTTTCAAAGAATTGTTTCAATATTGAAGTGTTTTTTTGGAAGGCATCTAGGAAATTCAAAATATTGTTTCCAAAATGATTTATTATTGAGATATCATGATTTAAGATAGCCTAATTATCAGTTGTTTTTTTTTTTTTTTTTGAATAGGATATTGAACATCGCCCTACTTCTTCAATCTTATCTACTTTCTTAAATGAGATTTTGGGATAGGTATTTTTTAATCAAGAAAGGTTTTATATTCTCTGAAATCATGAGCAAAGGAGAAAATCACTTTTTTACACTTTCAAATGAGGCCTTCTATTCAACTTAAGCAGTATGTACGAAGGATCACCATAGCATAAAGCCTAATTGATTAATTATGATCTTTGTTAATGCTCTATCTAATCGTATGGAATTTTTTCGATTTCGTGAATGGTGTCTTCTTTGTTTATTAGGATTTGAATGTAAGGAATGAAATTTTTTTCCTCCATAGCATGTTAAAATCTTGACAGTAGTGATTTGACTTGTGCGTTTATATCGCTAAATAGTTTGGAATTGTTTCATCGTTTCTGTTTCACGTTTTTAATCATGAATTATCGCAGTTAAAGTTTATTTTCTTAAGAATTTTTCTGAATATTTATGCGAAATATTCATTCCATTGTGGTAACTGTTATGATGAATATATTTCTTATTGCTTATATTGTGAAATTAGCCCTATTATACTTTATTATTACTCCTATTACAATAAAAATCCATTGAAATTAATTGGCAAGTACTGTTTTCATTGAAGTGAACGTATTTATTTACATAGTGTTGACATGTTATTTGCCTCAATAAAGCAAACTAAATTAAAGCTTTTTTAGGGTGTTCACGAAAATTGAATAAGTTGGAGGACGAGCGAGTGAATTCGAGTGGCGGACAAAATCGGTTTCCAGAATCGATCCATTCCGGAAGCATTGGCATAGTGGCGTCGAGTTTGCATGATTCGAAAATTGCGCCGAGTAAAGCGCTTGTTGAACTGCCAAAATTTCGCGTTCGAAGCAACCGTATCGTTTCAATTGCTATTCGAATCCATTCTTTGAGGAGTCTCTTATGGAAAATGTCGTTGGAGCAGATCCAGGTCAGTTGTTTGCATAACATTGTGAAATCATCGCTGTAAAAAAGCGCCGGATAAGAAGGAGAAGAGAGTTTTGGAGTTAGAAACTCTATTATCTCCCTCTTATCTGTCCCAGAAGTGTTGAAGAAATAATTTTAAATTGCGACAATTTTAGAAGGAAACTTTTTCGTCGAAAAATAAAAATAAGCGGAAATTTGGGATATCTTATCAAAAATTTGGAAAATTATTTTAAACATGCTCCTACTGCTGCTGGAAGACTAGTCTTCTTTTATAAACCTGGCTGTGTATTTCGTAGTTTGAGTCGCATAAGATATAATAGTAGTGTTTCTAAACATTTTCTAAAATTAGTCAAACATTTGAGAGTTAACGGTGGCAAATGGATGTTTTGGTTTTTTTCTGCATAATTTTGTTTTGCAAAGAAAAAATTTTTTCACTTATTCTATTTGTAATTTCTTTTCTCGGTTTTTCCATAGAAAATCGATTCGACAAAATAACCAAATTGTATTGGTCATTTTGCTCTTATTAAGCTTATAATCTTTGAAATGAAATATTTTAACAGGATTGAGTTAATTTTTATGATTGGAAATTGAACGGCAACAATGAGGCGCACTGAAAGTTTTTTTTTAAATTATTTTTTCATTGATAGTGCTCATTTGCATATTGCATTTGTTCTGCTATGTAAAGATATCCGTTCGTATGCAATGTGCTCCCCAAAGTTTTGGTACTTTGGCAGTATAGGGGCTGGAAGACGATCGTAATATATATCTTTGTCGAGCAGCACTCTTCAGACGGAGGAGGGAGAAGTGGGGGGAGGAGAGGGAAGGGAAGGGAGAGGTCCATAAGAAGAGTTCCACCAGATAGGGAGTTCCGGTTATCACATGCGATCGAGGGAGCTGTAGTTGCATCATTGATGCAGTTTTACTTCAACTACTGCTGGTCATTAGTCGAAGAAAATCGTTGTTTAATTCATGAAACCTTCGAGAACATATGGAAGTCATACAATCTAGTTTATCGTTATTATGTTAGGGTGCAATTAGGCAAATGAAAATTATCGGTTGAGAAAATTCCGTCGAACATTATGTGATTGCATTTTTATATTATGTAGGAAAGCATTTGTGATGTAAATGAGCAAAGAATAACTAAAATGCAACAAAACCGCAAAAAGCATTTCAATGCAATGAATAGATGCATTTTGCATTTTGCAGTTAGCTTTTGTTGAAATTTTTTTGTTTTGAATGGGAAGTACGCATAGAGAAATGATTTGTTTTTAATGAATGCGAGATAAGTAGTTTTTGGGCGTTTCAAGGATAATGCGGCTGGTCTGGAATATGTAGTATTTTAGGCTATTGCTGAGGTCTACCTCATTCCTACTATTTCGCCCATCTCTTTTCCAAGACGTGGTGATCACTCACTTCCTGCTTCAAATTGATCTTCCTGTCTGTCACTAGGTGATCCCTCTCCACCCCCTACTCCTTCCCTCCGACGTCCCTCAGTCGCCCACTCTTCCGCTTTCACTACGGTGCGCGAATAGAGATACGGCGGGAAATGGCAAAACCCTGTCACTGCAAGCACTCAGGAATTGGTTGATTGATAGCATAAGCGAAAATTTTATGCACAATTCCGTGGGGAGAAAAGTGTGGGTAAAATTGCGGGTCCAATGTTGTCTTTAAAGGATCGTAATGAAATGAGGTGTTTCACACGCCTCTTGTCCACTTCCCGCATTGCTTCCCTCCGTTGTTGTTATGTCCTTCTCTGCTTAGATTATTAAAACTTGAACTCTAATAGTCCGGCAGATCGTTTACATATTTTAACGGTTTGCGCAACTTTCAATTTTACTCGAAGAAAAAAGGTAACGCTCGTAATTGCTACTAAATCCCATGCATTTAGATTCACTCAACAAAGAAATCATTTACTAATTCAACGAATTTGTTTTTACTTTTCTGACGATGTTGAAAATGGCGAAGAGTGCATCCTCCTCATTCATATTGCAAGATGTATCACATTTTTCTATCAAAAATTTTTAATTCATTGCATTTTCCAACTATAGCTTCTAATTATTGGACCATCGATGTCTGCAGCCATAGATTTTCATCAGTTGGACTAACTGCGATGTCGACAAATGGCACTGTCGAGTCAAACTTAGTGTTCACATGGATTGTCATTTATTAGTCAAAATATTCCACTAGAAGTATTGTTGAGCGATTTCATCAGTGAATTTTAACTCAAAAATTTGCAGCACGTGCTATCGCAGTGCCGAAATCGCTATGGGAGTCGTCGAGATCTTCCGCTCCATCGTGCTATGGCAGTCTGAATGCATCAACATCGTCCGCATGTGTATCTGGCATCGCTCCGTCCACTAGTGTCTCTTCTAACACACCGGCCTATGAGTAAGTTTACTGTTATTGGTTGCATGTTATCTAAGCGTTGTACCGATGTCGGTATTCGAACCGCTCGTTCCTTAGATTCCAAAGATTGCTTAGAGAGGGCATCTAGAATGCTTAGCCGAGGAGCTTGTATTCGTCGATCAACATAGCTATAACCAATAGTTATCTGGTGCTGCAACATCCTGGACACGAAGTGACTTCGTGCATAGAACTCCGTTGTGCAGTATAGATTAGTTACTTACTCTTTTTGCTTTTCAAGTGCTAGAAGACGTTTGCCAGTGTTGAAAGCGTTTCGTACTACAGTTGTACAAGTCGTATTGAGTCAGTTTCTTCCGTTGGTGACAACTGCGGTGCAGAGCATTTGCATGAGAGAGAGCGTTGAGGAGCAGTAATCGTCCTCAGTACTAGATAGCAGTAGGCTTGGACTTCTTGGCCTAGAAGCGCTTCTGCAGGAGTGAATCGATCGTTGCGTTGGCTGAGGCGCTAAGTGAGCAAGATGCATTACAGAGTGCATCTGTAGTGTTATGGATGCATCGCTTCAACAAGCAAGTGCATTCGAACGCAACTTTTATGAATACTTGCGTAACGCAAGTGGCGCTTGCATAAAACCCAAATTTTGAAATGCAGCTTCTCATTAGTAATTGTAGTATTCTTAGAAGGGAAGGTGACGATCGTTTTGTTGAGGTTCTAGTAGTCGAGCTTCAATGCATAGAGGAATATAAGCATCGTTCTGAGACTTTTTAGACGGATCAGTGAGTTGATTGGTCCTTGTAGAAGCTTACTCGAAGATACGATAATTCTAGGCAACAAAAACCGGTAGCATCAGAAGCAACTCATTGACATAGCAATGCGAAAGAGTGAGAAACACGTTGATCTGTGCTAACTTATGTAAAAAATAGCTGCTTGAGGAAGTGAGTTCATGGTTGAAAACGCGTGTAGCTAAAAACTTGTCCACTCGCGCCTCTAGTTAAGTGCAAATTCCTTTGCTTGAAAGGAACAACCAACATAAGCAGCTCTTCGTTTTGATGCACACCCGAGGAGGGAAGCCTTCCTTCGAACTAAGGGGAAGTAATCGTCATGCAGATAGGGGGAGGGGTGCTGAGGGAGAAGGTCATAACCAAAAATGCACCGAGTAGGAATTTTTATCAGGCTAGTTGCGTTTGCGAGTATATACTTCAAAAGAGTGCCTGTGAAGCTGAATGACTTCATGCAAAAAAACTGTTATAGATGATAAGGTGGAGCACTATGTAAAGATTGATACGAGGCATTTAACCTTCTATTTCTTTGTTTTTTTTAATTCAAAACAGCAAAAATTTTCTTTTTTTTTAAGCGAAAGTATGTTTAAGAACGTTTTTTTCTTTGCAAGGGAATATTCCATTGCAAATTAATAATTGCGTTTTATTCCTAGTCTTACATTTATCTTTGCAACTTTTGCGTTTATCGTTCGTCTGCCACATACGTTTTATTGAAAAAAAATTCCATGAAGCTTTCTTTTGAGTATATGAGACCACCACTATGTATATGCCAATTCTGCTAGCCTAGCAATCTTTGCTATTACAATCGTTTTGCTTTCTGCAATTGCAACGACAACTTCATTTTATTGATTGAAATGTCATTTCAAGTGATGCACTAGATTCAACACATTTAAGACCGAGCTTAACAAAATGCCCAAATAAATTTACTAAGACTTCAATTGAGACATCCGCATGCGTTTGTTGAGTTTCAAACTCACTTCAGTAGATTGCTTTCTTCATTTTAATCCATCTGCTGCATCCAGTAATTTCATATTCTGTCATAAGATTATTTCGTTGAGATTTCACCAATATGCAACAGCATCTTATGCTTTGTCTAGCGAATATTTTGAATGTCATTGCCCGGAAATGTTTTGGCTTAATGATTTCCGGTAGTTGCGTTTTCTGAGTTGCACAATGACGTCATCAAATTTTTTGCTTTCTTCTCTACATATCAATACAGATTCTTGCAAAATAGGTAGTTGTTTAGTATTAACCCATAAGATGAAAGCATCTTTCAACGCATTCTTTTCGAATAGTAGTGAATTCGGTATAAGGACGAAACCGAAAACTATTGTTCGTTGATTATGAAGAATCATCCCATTGATTTCGAAACGAATTATGAAGCTTACCATTCTTTTACTCAACCTTTAATTCAGGTTATTGGGTGGTGGGGAAAAGGAGGGGGGGGGGGTGAGGGAGTGGGCAACAGTTACTTATCATATACTTCGCCGATGTCTTTCTACTAGAGTGATTGGTGCAAATGATGAATTGCTTAGATTTTACTTCTTTGTGGATTTACATAGTAGTTTCACTTTGAATGTTTAACGAAACTTCTTCCACATTCGACAATAAAGTTCTTCTCTGCCGCACCTTTTCTACTGAAAACAATCGTTTTAATTTTTTCAATTTCTTCCTCTCTTCTATTTCTAAGCGATTTTGATTTCGGCGTTATCTCGTTTCATAAAGAGATGCCATATTTTTATGCCATATCGTTTTTTCTTTTTGATTTTAGTGCGATATTTTAAAATATTCTGCTGTCAGCGAGTTCGATTATATTCATTTAAGCATGTAGAAATTGAAAAGACAAGTTTAAAGGTGGAAAGGGAGAGGGAGGGAAGGAGGGCTGTGTTGTTTTAGTCCATTTCACGATTGAGTGATGTGTTATTGCCATTTGCTGACGTGATGATAGTGATATGAAGATTATCCCATATTGGATCAATTCATTCATATTTTTGCCGCATCTCTAGAATGGCAATTTCCATTGCTTTGCTGAAACATTAATTCGGCGATATAACGTTTCCTAACGAGCTAATATATACAACTTTATTCGACTCAATACGCCTTATAGATAATCTTGAGACGTTGCATGAAAGGGAGCTTAACGTATGAATTTTATGATTCTTGTAGAAATAATTTCTTAAGTTCCCTTTCAATGATCACCTAAATGGAATTGAGATCCATAGAGCGTAGGTTAGGGGTGAAACATGAAGCCAACATGATGCGCTTTACATATGCAAATTTTACACAAATGCAAAATGCAAATAGCTTTTGAAAATGACTTAGAATGATTGCTTTTGCCAATCGTTTTCAGAAATATTGAAATGTAACTATTATTAGGTTTTTATTTGTTGGCCTAATGCAACTTTTATGCAAATCTCTAGTAAACGATTTTGCTTGTTTCTCTGTCTGTCTGCCTCTCTGTCTCTCTCGCTCCCTCTCTGTCTATATATCTGCCTGTCTGACCGTCTGCTTGCTTATTTGCTTGTTTCACAATTGGATTGCTTGCAGAATGCCTTTCCGTAAATCAATTCTAGGTGAGTTTTAAGTTTTTATGGATTTTTTCCGAACTTAATGGATCACTTCAAAAGTTTATGCACGTGACACATAATATTGTTACCAATTTGCGACTATGACGTCAATAGTACCACGCGTGAAATTGAGGACCAAAGTGCTCTTTATGAGCATCTAGTAAAGTTTTTAAACACTAATCAATAATTTCATGCATGACGCTTCCTATAATTTGCCGAATGAGTTGCATAAACATCGTTTACGGTATGCTGAAGACATTCATTGATTGTCGGAAACACTAGTAAAGCTTCAAGTTCGAGTATCTGCAACTTTAAGTGGAGCTCGAGCTAAGGTATGATGCCTATTTACCATTTTTGCATTTCGTATGGTTGGCAATTGAGACGTGCAGCAAAGAAATTGCATCGCTTGTTCTTTTGCGCTTAGAAAAATTGCTCTTGCATGGCTTAGTATGGTGAGGGGATCGATCGTCGCAATGCCACATAATGAGGCATTGGTGCAAGCGCCAGAGGGCTGTCCCCATCGGATTGAGGACAGACCTTCACATAGTCGTTGGCCATGTTCGATGCTCGTTTCATTTGAGAGAATGCATCACCACTTCAAATATATCTATTTTCACTTTAGAAACTATATAATTTGTTGGAGTTCTTTCTTTTTTGCATATGGTATGATATGAAGCGATTTGTTTATCAGTTCCTTTGTGTGCTTCCACCTTTGTGTTGCATGAATACACTTTCATAGGTATGCAGCAATTTGCGTGTTATACGTTAAACATAAGCTGATTAAAACTCAAATTTTGATACAAATATAGGGTCAATGATTTCAGTTATTATTGCCTAATTTAAGTTATACTTGTAATTCTTATGACACCTAAATCGACAAATTTCTTCTATTGCTCCATTAATTGCATCTTTTTACTCTGCGTTCATATTGCTCATGCACGAAGGTGGCGACTCTTAAATCTTTAGTTTAAATGCCTTTAATTTTTTAAGATTTGACTTAAATTTGTGTTCATTGTAGTCTTCAGAAATTGCTTAATAACATCTTTAATTGCCTCGCTTGGTAGTTTTTATACTTATAGTCATTATAAGAAACCAATGCATGCAAATCAAAAACTTCAAAATACCACTTTTTCAAATATTTTCTCCCTAGTTTTTATTGATGTTCGGATTTATCCGGTATCTTTGAATCCAATCATGTACTTCAAAGGGACATTTAAAAGTTTTTCTTCGCATTTGTTTAGATACGAATCGCATGCAAAAAATAAAGAAAAATTGCGTGATGTTTCAAACAAACGGAAGTAGTTATCAAGAGCGCATTGATGTGATCTGCTTGTTCGTTTTCCGGAGAAATCTAACTTTATGATCGCATAGTTCGTGCAAAGATGAGGACTAACCAATGTGCTTTCTTCTTTGCGCTCCTTCGACGTTTGAGCAGAAGTTTTCTTTATTTCTATATTTGTATGGACGAAAAAAAAATTTTTTTTTAATTTTTCCATTATGTGCTGTTAATATTTCTTGTTAGAGCATATAAAGATATCTCAAAGAATGGGCTATCTTCGTCTTTTCTTTTTCCCACTTCTTCCATACCTTCATCCTTCTCTTTCCTCCCTTCCCTTTCGTCTTTTTTCTTTTTTCCCTCGTTTACCGTCCACTCCTTCTTCTTGCCTCTGTTGCATTCCTCGTATCTCACCTTGTCGTTTCTTCTGAATAAAATACTTCGTCAATTTAAGTTTCAACGTTAATTGCAGTAGGAAACCTTCTCTTCAATGAAGATATTGAATGCATATTGAGAAATTAATAAATTTTCCACGTTTCATTGAGTTTCAACGTTAAAAATAAACTTAGATATAGCCTTCTAATATGCTCATATATGTAAGGATCCCTTTATTAAGAAAGCCTCCATATATCCATTGATTAGCTGAATAGCAAACGACTTCCTTGTCTCTTATGAGCGCATTCATGCCTAAAGGTTTCTGTAGCGTCACTAATAGAATATTTATCGAGAAAGCAGTAGGAATAAGGATATTTTTTTGAGATAAATCAGTTTCAAAAAATTTCGAGAGTGGATTTAAAAATAAGGAAAAATCTTTAACTGTCGTATCATGTTGGCTTTTGTTGAGGTCGATTTTTATAGAGGTTTAAGTATTAGCGAACCGCATTGTCACATTCGTTGCTCAATCGATAAAGAAATCTTCCTTATTTTTTATAGAATTTTTTTAGCTTTTCTTCTCGAAATTTCATCCATTTGAAATGTATAGAACAAAATGGGAGTATTTGGTTTTTTGATACGTTTTGGAGAATAATTGAAAAAAAAATTTTCGGTTTTTTTCACTTAGTGCTGATTTTGTTGTTTGAGGTTTATGAGAATATGGCGAATAGCATTATCTACGTTCATATTAATATTCAAATCCAATGTTGAACTATTTTTATCGTGTGACGAAATCGGCCCACTAACTTTGCTTAGCGCACATTTCCACCTCTTTCGCTCTCCAACAATGCGTCTGAATAAAATTTCCCGAAAGAAGGTTACTCAATTACGAAGGAAATCATCGTAAGTTATTGTTAATATTTAGAAATATTAGCAAAGGTGAGTGCTGCGAAGATTTACTTTTAAGATGGGTTTACTTTTAGTGCGATTTGCATTAAGCTGTAGGTGAAGTTTTTATAACAGTTTTCATTTTTGATAATTTATAGCAATATTTTATTAACACTTTTTCAAAGAAAGTTTTGCTATTTGTCTAGCAATTCCGATATAGGCTATACATATCTTCTCATCTGTTCAGCTTAATTCGGAATGCTGAATAAAGTTGATTTCTAGGCTGTAAGAAATGTTTTCTTTTGACTTTTGAGTACAAAATAAAACCATTGAACATTACAGGAAGCTTCCGAAATCGGACAGTGCAGATTTCGTCGATGCGCCGAAATTTCACTACGATATGGATTTTGATTTGCGTGCACTAAAAGCCGCACTAAAATCAGCCGAATTTCTGGAAGAATCAGGATATCAATCGGTACTCGAACGTTCACAAAACAATCAATACGGCACTGGGTGGATTATCAACGAAAGCATGAGTGAAGACGGTAGTGATGACGTCGACGATAATTGGGGTAAGTTGATTCTTTTTAAACTTTGAAAACTTTTCTCATGTTTCATTTTATTTTTTTCTCATCTATTTGCATCTATCTGAAGAGGTTCTTGCTTTTGGTTACTGCATTTAACCCAAATTTGAATCTTTTCTCTGAAACTCTGATATGTACTGGAAATGTTTTTTCCTCATATAAAGGCAGTGAACAAATCGAATATAGATTGTATCGCTGTTTAGTTCACTTCAAATGAACAATCTTGGTGTTGAAATGTGTCCACTGGTACACCCGCAAGTAAAGTAATGCTACTGAAGGTTGCAAAACCTTTATAGCTCTGTAGAATATCGAAAGTCTTTGAGATGTTGCATTCATATATCTTTTTTATGCTCCTCAAAACTCATCGTTCTGCTAAATGTTTCATTCATAGCGTACTAGGTGGACTTGAATTAGAAATTTTGATGTTTCATTGCATTCGAAGTAATTGCGACAATTTTTTTGTAGGGATTGTTCGTTTTCATCTAATTTGCATTATATTCATTTAAATCATTAGATTTATCATTTCCATTTTGAGTAATTTGCAAATATTTATTGCTTATGCAATGACGATTTAATTTCGGCGCAAAGACTATCTTTTTCTTAGTGTTTTCACCGCTATTTTTGAATGTTTCTTCCCGTAAAATGCAATAAAACATTCGCAAAGTCTAATAAATTTACTAACGTTTCTTTATCACCTTTTTTTCCAGTGCTTTAAAAAATGTAACAAATCCTGAAATGCGTCTCGAGCAGTTTTTTTTTTCTTTCTTTTGCTGGATGAATCGTTCAAATGGTTTAACTTTTCTGTGAATATTGCTTTTTGAAAATTAGAAAAAAAAAAAACAACGTTATATGCGTTTTTTTCATTAGGTTTGCCACTTTATCTGTTCATACAATGCCTTTGTAAAAAAAAAATTAGCTGTCTATCTTTTCTACTCATATCCTAAACGTCACAAATTCCATGCTTTTTTCTGGCAACAGCACCAGTCATGAGAGTTTTTTTCAGACATTTTGAAAATTTTTTGCAAGTGCTCATTTTTTTCCGTAAAGGAATATATTAGTAGTCGTTGGTACCGTATTTATTTTTGTGCCTATCATTTCAGACTCTTTGACTTCATTCTTCTCATTGTTTCGAATATGATATGTTTATTTATCATAGTTGTGATGTATGTGAGTGTGTGCACTTATTTTTGAATCTTTAATAGGGATTCATGCATCTATGATTGGCACAACATCCCATTCACCGATTAGGAACCTAAAATCGACTTCCTTAAGTCGGGTCGATCGAAAATTGTTTGTCCTATCGTGTTTTTGGAAAGTGCAAATTTAGATCCGATGGTTTTTTCGTTAATATGCAAATGAAGAATTTGATTCTAGTTATTGCCCTTCACTCTTTGGAAATTCCGTTTATCTAAGCGATATGCATACCTTGCATGCGTAAAAGAATCTAGATGCCATTTAAAGAGGGATATTGTGCTCATAGAAAAATCAAGATTACATTCGTCATCCATAAATGAGCATAGGTATTTATGGATTTTAAAGATAAATATCTAAGCACTTTCTAGGAGATTATACTGCGCAATGAATCATTTGTTGTTATAGAAAGTCATTATCATTTGTCATACTTGAAAATGGCCGATAGAAGTTGATGTGGTTCGCGCGACCTGTAATCTAGACTGCGCTGATGAAAGATTGTGAGAATGAGGGATATCCCTTCATACAGGGGGAGGAGAGGGGAAGAGGGAATATAGCATAATTGATCTTATTATCCTTTTATGTAGTAGCCATCAAATAAAACCTATTTACTAAATAGGTTCAGCCGGGTTTTTGATCACTTTGCACGGTTTTTTTTTTTGCTGACAGGGTATGGCTTACAAAAAAATTGTTCTATCCTAGAGTGGTGTAACGCATTTGAAATCAAATGGCCCTTTTTTTACGAAAAGAAGATCATCAGCATTTCCAAATAACGTAAAGAGGTGCATCTTCCCCATTATTTTTTAACAAGTTCTACGGTCCTTTTATCACTCCTCCCCCCCCTCCTCCTCCTTCACATATTGAAATATCTTTCGTAGCATTTCAGTTCATTTGTTTCAACTTTGCGTTGCAATGTCTTAGATTGTAATTATTTTTTGTTATGGACTTAGATTGCCTTACAAATCTTAAAATTGCCCAATAATGGAATGAATAGGATGATGCTACTAGCTGATGCACATTTTTGGAATGATTCTCATCAATCTATCGTGGAAAAATCGCATTCGTTTTATCGGAAATAAGATACGTGACATGAATGGGAAAGACGCATTTCCTCATCGAAAAAATTGTTGAAAGGACGCTTCAAATTGCAAATCGAAATGCGCTCTCCTAAACAAAAAAGACCCACTTTTGATATGCGTTTTGCATTTAGCACCAAAATGCGCATTAAATCATTTTATTTTGCATTTCTCAACGATTTTGCAACTGGGCATAAGCACAACGTCCGCGCATTACGCTTCACGAATACATTTTTGCAAGGCATATTTGCATACATCTGTCTGTGTGATATACGCATGCGTGTGAGTGTGCATGCACCCGTACGTATGTCTGTGTGTCTAATACTATGTGTTAATCTTAGCTCTGCAATCAGTGAGAAGTGTTATAAAGCTCGATAATACGGTCTGTTCAGCGTGCTGATCATGCCAACTTTTACTTCAACGATTCAACTTCGAAAAAAGTGCTGCGCATTCAAAGGTGCTTATGTGAAGCTTTGCATAAAGGTGAACGCTCTGACTTGTTGATTTACTAACATGTGGTAATTCAAACTTTTTCATATTGTGGACAGTGCACAAGTAATCGATTTAATTAAGATACGAGCAGATTTCTCGCATATCTTTTATTATTTGTTGGTAATTTGTAAAAACGATTGTTCTCTATTAAGTTAAATCACCCGTCGTGTCACCCCTTTAGCACCACCCATTTCTATTTTTATTAGCCCATCGTTGAAAATAATCATTGAAAACTCATATGCATCTATCTTTCAAAAAGTCGATGAATTTATTCTTTGATCGATTTACGCATGAATACAATTCTATCTTATTAACTTCACTTTGAGAGACTACTATATACCACTTAAATCATAATATACGGTCCGATTTTAATCCCGAAGTAGTTTTTGGTTTATAGTTTAGTATAAGAATCCGGGGATTTAAGAAGTATTTCTACCTATATTCCTCTCTGATTTTCTGTAGAAAATTTCTCGCTTATAAATAGAGCATTGCAGAGATTCTTTGCAGCGCCTTCTTGTTTGTCTCCCCTCTCTCATATCAGCTGCTGTATAGTTAATGCGAACGAAATAAACGATCACCTCTTTACATATTCATGTTTTTATTTGTAATTCGGTGAATCGTTTTGTGCAATTTCCAATGAGAGAGAAACAAATATAAAACGTTAGCAATAACACTACTTTTCTGTTCGATTAGAGAACTAATTGATCATATTGTTTGTTTTTATGATTTGAAATTCCATTTTTCCGATAGTTTTTAGGTTTTTTTTCTGTTGAAAAATCTTTTTTTTTTAATTTTCATGGAGAAATTTATTGAAAAAGTTTCGCAGAAATTCTCTGTTTAATTGCACTTTTCCTTTATTTTACTCGATATTACAATATTCATTATCACTTTATTATTCTCGAAGCAATCAATGTATTTGCTACCTGGCAGATGGGTACATAATTGGCGCAGTGTTATTTGTTCTTCTTTTTTTTTTTTCAATAATTGATTATTTGCACATTCTCGATGAATGTTCACAGTACTCATTTGCCTTTAATATGAAGTGGTCGTTTCTTTGAACCATTTGAAGCGATATGTCGAGAACTTTAAATCCAAATCTAACTCGGGGGGACATTTATGTTGCCTGGCCGCTATTATTGAAATCTCCCATCCCCCACCCCTTCTTCCTCCTTCTCTCCCCTTCTAGTTTTAGCAGGAGGTCCTTAGGTGATACTTGATGTGCTCGCATATCCGATGTTTGGATATCACTACAGGTGATTCTCCTACGATAATGGCTTATTTAATGCTTAGGTAGTAGTTGCGTTCTCTATGTTGAATTTCGTATCCTTTTTCCTACTGTCTCTATCTTTTTTTTGAGAGTATTGAGTGGAGATCTTTCGAAAAAATTGTGTAGTTTTTTTGTTTCTAACGTTTTGCAAAAATATTGTAGCTTTGTTTTATTTTTTTCGGGATTTTCTTTCACTGTGTATTGTTTTAGAGGCAACACTTCGCAGCATTGATAGAGATTTTTATAATTGATTTTCTGATTTTTGCAATATTCTTTACTTCGTATAATATAGCACAGCATTGGCTAATGATCCTTGCTATAGTGGGGGTTGAAAGAGTGAATTGAGTCAACCTAAATTTAGAGGGATAAAAGCATAAAGCTCCTTTTCATTTATTTTTTCGTAGAAAAAAACTCGTCATTAAAGCATGGTCATTCCAAGAAATTATCAGTAAATAGTTCGTCATGCGCGACGGTCTCAAACGATGGTTTTGGATGATCGTTCCTGGGTTAGGCAGAAACTATCTCCTCTTCCCTCTCCAGCGATTTCCTATATCAGATATACTGCACCGGGTGGAAATTCCTGAAAAATTCTGTTGTGACTCACTAAGTAACTGCCATAAAGTTCATTGGGGAATGTTTTGAAAACGAATTTCCCGGAAAACATATGAAAATAGAAGAGGGTATTAGCCTTTTGCGAGGAAAGTAAGCGATTTTACGCGCCTTGCCTCTCAATCATTGGAAGGCTATTCCCATTCTTCTCCCCCCTCTCCTATTAGTTCGATGTTTTTAAACTCGTTGTTCTCCTCTTCTGAATTTGGCGCACAAAGCAAGATGACCGACAAATTAAACTGAAGATATTTCAAGCGGCAAATTGCCGATGTGACTACCGAGTTTCATCGGTTGAGATGGAAAAAGGCCATTTTGCTCGGTGCACCAAATTCGAGTGTTTTTTCTATTGAAATATAAGGCTTGATTGTGAAGGTTTACCCGAACTGATGTAATGTAATTAATTCAAATTCACAATTAATTTCTCAGTATGTCAAATCGAATCCGAATATTTTATTTATGCAAATTTCATCGAGTAATGCGAAAAAAAATTTTACGTTGATGGCATTAATATTTGTTATTGTTTGTTGAGTGAGCAATCCGTATACCCGCTAATAACGGCTGAATAATAACCGCAATAATATTAGCAATAAAGCGAATGAAAATACAGCATATGGCGCACCTGTACAAATTTCCAATGGGAGCAAAGCCATGACTCAATGGGTTACGAGTGTCTATCATCATAATAGCACGAATAGTGCACAATTGAGCTCAATTGACCACCTCGCCAAAAAATCCCCATTCCACCGGATTTGGCGATGAAGTTTTGTAAGTAATTATAGTTTATTTTCCTTTTTTTTTCTCCTCGAAAACATCCTTCGAGGATCGTTTTTCCTCCTCGAAAACGTCCTTTGAGGAGTGGATCCTGAAAGATGTTTTCGAGAACTTTATCAAATAACGGAGAAAAACTCAAATTTTAAACGAAAACTTCATTTATACGCTTGAATTGTTCCGTTGTTTTGAAATGTGTTCGTTCTGGTGGTTTTTTTATTCTTCACTAGAAGAACGATTATGATTTGAGTCTGGTATGATGTGATACGATGATATGAAGAACGATCATATGTACCTGTGCATAAATATGTGATTAATGCCTAGATTTATATGAGTTTATTTTGACTGTAGTAGTAGAATAGGCTCATAATAGATTTTTACAGTTCTAAAATTCTTAGGGAGGACGTTATATTCTTTCTATTTATTTCCTAGGAGGATTATGAAATATACAAAGAAAGCGATCATTTTTAGATTGTTTTCATAAATGTCTTTTATTGCCATTTTATGCAAATTGAAAAAAAAATCAGAGAATCTTTTAAGCATTGATTTCTTTTGTTGAAATTTAGTTCGATGAAAGTTATCTTGTTCAGTACGTCGTTCCTATTCACTCGCCTTATAATCAATTGATCTACTATCTCCCCCTCCTGCCTCTCCCTCCGCTCCCATAACTCATAATATAATACTCCACTCTTTAATTACTTTTGTTGAGCAAATGTCAATTAACTTTTTTTTTCTCTGCGTTATTCCTCGTTGAAACTTTTTTGCTACGTATTTTTCGATACATTCGCGGTGCTGACTAATTAAAACAGTAATAACGGGGTTTTAAAATCGTTGTAGTCTAAAATCGATGAATTAGGATATAATCTGATCAAGTTCTTTGCTGATCCTGTCAGAAGTGATAAGTTATATAAAAGAGCGGATTCAATATTCATCCTTGGAATAAATCCATTTGAATGTAATTCCTCATTTTTGCATAATTTAAGAAATGCTCACTAGCTGTAGATATATAAACCTTTCGTGTTTGAAATTGGGTGTGTTCAAACAGCGAATTGTATGGACCATGAAAAAAGGCAGGTGTCTGGTTGCCATGCAATTAGGCATTCAATGGTAAGCCGAGAAATTGTTTGCTGTTTTTGCGTTGATTAGGCAATGAAAAACGATCGTTCGGTCTCATCTTTTTTTTCTCCTTCGAAACCGGCACAAATTTATGGATGACTTTAATATAGTCAAAGTCTTGATTTCTTCTCATAGTGGTAAAAGATGTGAAATCATTTAAAAAGAAAGTTACCTGAACGGTTAGCTCGTAGGGAACGACGCAGACAGTTTGGGACTTAAAATTGAGTCTCGCCTCATAAAGGTGAAATTCATGTGTAACTGACGATCTTTGAGCAAATAGGATGCGCTATGCACTTTTGAAATCTGCGCTGACTTTTATTCAAGTGTAAAATTCATAAGTAATCTATGCAGTTGTAGAGCTTCCTCAGCTCGATTCAAAAGTGCTGTTGTCAAATGTGCTGCAGTGGTGGATTAATTTACCATTTGTTACTTATTGATGCCCAAATGTCCCACCAGAAGAGTATTTTTGTTGTAGCTCTGCATTTTTTCTTTTTGTTGAGAAAGTGTTTCTAGAAAATACACTAATCAAATATTGCTTTCAGACGGCTTTATGGACGTTGGCGATCAACGTGTCAAAATCAAGGAGATGTCCGATATTCTCGCCTCTCGATTCGCCTTCATATCCGGTAACATTTCATTTATTGGTTATTGTCTAATCTTGTATTAATGTGATGTTGCGAAATTCTATTTATAAGTGAACGTAACGAATAGCCGAATATCTAACATTAATAGTTGCAAGGATACGTCGAAAATAGCGACCGCTAACGGGGATATTAAATTGAGCGCATAAATTCCAATTTTTAATTTTTTATGGATTTGTTGTGCAATGAAATAAGCTACCGATGAGATGAACTTCACTTAAGTATGTGAACAAATAAATTTGTGGAGAAGATAGTCATCGGCAGTTGACATGAACGGATTCGTACCCTCAGCGCATTCATTATGCTCGGTTGATTAGACAGTAAGGCACGCGACCTTTCTTATTTAATTTGCAAGTTATTTAGCATAGCACTTAAGTATTGATGGAGTCAGTTTATTGCCAATTGCATATAAGTGACATCTCTGGGGGGGGGAGGGGGAGGGGAAGGACTGGTACGGATAGTCGTTCGGCATCTAGCAGTTCCCAAGGTATCCCCAGGACTTTTCCTTACCCGTGCTGTGCCGAAACCATGGCCTTCGAAGCCACCGAAGCTAGACGATATTATCTTTCATCTTTGTGGGCTAAGGATATCCATCCGTCGAAGGCCTTGAAAGTGCCTCTCGAGTCCTTCGTCATCTGAAGCTGTTGCTGAACGGCTAATGAGGAGAAGGCTTACATTCAAAAGGGAGCTGTTGTCGATTAGAATTGAAGGCCTCCCGTTCTCGGAGAATGGCTAGCATCGATAGCAGCTCACTATTCACAGAAGGTGCTCGATTATCAAGAGTTGCGATGCCTTTCTTGTTTTTGGTTCCCAATGACAAAACACTGAAGTCCTGGGGATGCCAAAGAATGCTCTTAAGGGGTCGCCGAGCCCATCTTTGCTTTGGTTTACAATCGTGAAATAGGAACGCATTTGAGTATTTAACGTCTCTCATCTTTCCTAATTAACATTATTCACTAAGCGCAATGTTGAATTGTCTGCTGCCATTGTATTGCATTGCATAATTAATGCGACTATTGCAAGAAATTATTCAAATATGACTTATGCAGGTATTTGGAATATTCATAAGCCGGAACTCTTCTTTGTCATCAATAAATCTGCAATGGATTGCATTTCTATGTCTCTAATTTTTGGTTTTCTTTAATCAAATTTGACTGCTTTATCACAGCAACAATTTTCTTGCTCTATACTTTTTTTTGTTAACTTTTGTTCTCATCGTAGTTGCGTTTGTTAGTGGAATTTCTTCACTCTTCGACATATCACATTTAGTAACTTCGATAAAACTCTTTGAGGTCACTTCATTTACAATTTTTTTTATCAATTTTTTATCAATTTAAATCCTTTATTTTTATCACTAAGTGGGGGGGGGGGGTGGGAGGAGGAGGAGGCAGAGGAAGGAGACGAGGAGTGTGTATCCTGCTATGATATTTGATAATAGCTGAGACGATTCTTATTGTATTCGGGCAGAAATTTTTGGGATGTTTCATTGATTTATTTGTTTTATGCATCCATTCTTTTATCGTATTCTTTTACTTTTTTAAGACGATATTATTTAGTGCTATCAAAATCTCATTTATTGGTGCAGTTATTTTACTCTTCTCCTGTAGTGATGAGAAGGTATGTATTGTGACTGGAGCATACTCCATCTGAAGAAATAAAAATTGATTGTTTAGGTCTAGGTAGAAAATTAGGTCTACGGAGTGCTGCCACATTGTTGCAGCTCTATGTCAGGGATATTTGAGGAACAAAGTGGAGTGTTTTAAGAAACGTTTTCAACTTCTGGTGGATCACCATGAAAAGACGTTTATATTGCAAATTTAAGTAGTAAATAGGGATTATCGAGTATTTTTATAAAGATAGTTGTTGAACAACTATATAGTCTTGACTATAGCGTCCTAAAATTTTGCTGTATTCCCTTTAGCGCTTTGTGAGATTTCGAAATTTTCTTTTCCTACCTCACGAACGAAGGGAGGGAAGAGGGGGGGAGGGCTTGAAACTCGATGACAGGTTTCGGACTGATTCTACTGGAGGAATATATGAGAAAGATTACTTCTTTGAGCATATCCTAATTTGCCTTTTTTGGGGGAGAATTGAAGTCGAGTAGATGTGATACATAAACACGGACTTACTAGCCGAAAGATCGATGCCTAGAATAGAAGGTTAGCGTGGTAGGTCGATGAAGAGTTTATACAACATTTATATTACCTTTAGTTATAGTGAACTTCCAGAAAGGATAGTATAACTCATAACTTTATTGTTATGGTATTGTACTGGATTTAAAGTAATCTAAATTGTCGAGTAGGATTGATAGTAATGTATAGCCATTTTCATCCTTCTAAGAGGACGTTTAACGATATGGCAATTAAATTTGAGAGAATTGAGCATCACGCTAAGCTGCTAACGATGAGAATGCCGATGCGTTTCTTCACTATCTCCCATTTTATGTTCGTTTTCGTATTCATAGTTAGGCTTACGTCGAGGTTACCTCTAGCCATATTTAATAACAACATTATTCTTTTTTTCTTTTTTTCACTGTGGTACTAAATTATTTCACAAGAATACCTTCTCATAAATGTAAGTAATTATTGCCTTCGATTCCCACAGGATAGATACGTTTTTAGAGAGTATTACATATGTGAATAGCATATCGCATTATTTCTAGTGAAGGTTTTTTGCAAACAACCAAATTGGATAGTGGGGTTACCTTCAATGGCTAATGAGGTAAATGTCGACCGGTAGGGAGATATTCGATTTCTTGAATAGGTATTTCACAATATCTGCTCAAGGGACGGAATCTTTCCCGCGTATAGACCTTATTTTTCTATAAAACGTGATGATGAAATATTTGCATAAATTTCAGCTGTAATTTTAACCCTTTAGTGAAGAATTTTGATGGAGAGAGAAAATATTTGAGGCGAAATAAGGGAATTATATGGATAAAGATGAAAAGAATACTTCTTGCACTATCTCAGTGAATAAAAAAAAGCAAAGAAAATTCACTAAAAGTGAAGAGGGCTCTTTTTCACAGTTCGATGTTGATGCCATTTTACAAGATTTCGAGAAATGTTGCATTCTCGATTATAGGATTATGTTGAACCAACGTGAATGAAATTGTTGGTCTATTCCCAAATGTTTTAAACTATATGTTAATTTGGTCCCAAAGAGCTTATCTAAGTACTAAGCGCTACAACTGATTTGGAGAATTATTTTCGCAGTGTCCTAATTTGACGAGGTCTATGGAGGGAGAGGAGGGGATTGGGTGGAACGAAAGGGACAATTGGGAGGTGGGACGTCGAAACGAGTTTGAAGTGACTTCGGAAATGGTGCCTCCATAAAAACTTATAAGTTATTAGCGTCTAAGGCTGCATGAGCATAAAGCGACGCAGATAGCAACATAAAAGCGCTATTTATTCAAATTTTTGTTCTCCTCACACCTATAGCTGTAGTATGATATGATACGCCTCTGATCCTCGATAGTTGGACTTCTCTAGCCTTCCTGTGAGTGCGAAGTCCTAGCTATTATATTGCTCGTGAATGCCATTCGGAATCATGGCGATGATTGCCAAGAGAGAGGGAGGGGTATGAGAATGGTGTTTATTTGGCGAAAAGCACATCGTGAATATGTATGATCGGGTGGGAACACTGATTTCGCAAAGAAAAAAGACCTTATTATGCAATGCTTTCTTGCAATATGCGTATATTAAGAGAATCGTGCATTTGCTAGCTGATTTAGCACTTACGAGTTCCATCGGGCTAGTGGATATGTCTAACATTGAATAACTTGTTGCTGTTCAAAGATGGTCCCATTTTAAAGGCTTTCCAAATTGTAATGATTGTTATGGGTGATAAAAAGATTGATATATTTTTTAGAGGAGCACTCCTTTCTCTTTTATTCACCATTCCCGAAGATATGCAACTCGTTTCCTATAAGAAGCATCCTAAGCATATTCATTTTTCTTATGTGTTGTCGAATTAGCCACCCAGCTGGCAAAATGACGTCATTTATATTCCATACAATTGCTTTCTTATACTTTTTCTTCATCTTACAACATTATGTCTTTGCATATGTATTTGTATGTCTGTTCGTTTGTTTATGTGCCATTGAACCATCAGTCAAGAAGCGGATTATCCGTCGTAAGGCAACCTTTTATACTATTTTTCATGTTGATCCTCACCTTTAGGAAGTGTCATAGACGCTTCAACGTCGCTAAATTTTCCTCCTGCAGCAACCCCATTGACATTTTACACTGATTGAATTATGTCAAAACAAATCTTCTGTGGAAGATTCGTGAGAGCGATCCTTAGCTAGACATGATTTCGCGTATTATTTGATGGTAACCTATAGAATTGGCAATTGGATTGAGCAGAAAAACGAAATCTCAACTCATACTAACCATTTTTGGGTCTTTAAAAGCGGTTGAAAAATATTTAGATGCGGAAATCATATACAATTTTATCATAAAGAAGGGTATTATATATGAATCGCTATACTGAGTATACGACCATCTTTATGATTATTTAGTTCTCATCCAAATAGTTTTATAATGCATCGATAGTTGTTTACTTTCTCGCCTTTAAGATCTCATTTTATTTGTCATCGCCGTTAATGTGGCACCATGAATGCAGTTATATACCTCATACTCCCATATAGTTTATTTGATGATTTCTATACGGATAGATTAAAATTTCTTTATAGAGGTATTATTCAGTATCTGTTAAGTTGATTCTCTTTGTAAGCATAAATGGAATTCACTAAGACTATTTTGGTAATTTTTGTTGTTCAACGATAAGATTCGTGAACGATACGATAGTATCAATGATTCGGTATTCGTGAGCACCGGGGATTGAAACCTCAGAATTGTTTTTTCCTTCGAAGAACCTTTGAGATTACTGCGTTGGTCAAAAATATCCCGAGTCTGCGGAGGAGCCAACTTGATCTCTAACTCTATGGAATCACTATCTTCTGCATGTGTCCACTTTGTTCGACTTATTCAGGCTCATTTTCACAATTATAGCTTCAACGGTTTTGGAATATAACACCTTAGTAAGGCGGTAGAGATAATGCGTTGATTAGAATTAAGTGCTGAGAAAGCTTGAATAAAGTTTGAGGCACATTCATATGGGTGCATTTGGCGAAACAAACAGCTCTCATTTTAACCATAATCGATAATAAAATAGCGCGCTTTCATATCTTTTCTTGCAAAGATGCAATCGTATTATTAATAGCTTCTCGTCTACTCGTCCATAGAGGATATTCCGCTGCAACAAGCATATTTTGCGTCTTAGCAAGAATATAAATAGAGAACCAATGTGTGCTGAGCAGTTTTATCATAGATGTGTTAATTTTTCGGTATAAAATATTTTATAACTTTTTATTTATAATTATTTTATAATTCATTACTTCTTCACTAAAGAAAGTTAGAGTTTCTGTGTAGCAATTGGCAGGAATGCATTATAGTAGCGCTAAATTTTATGAGTAATTTTTGTTCGTAGTTTATTTAGTTCCATATTTTAAATTTTGCAAGTAATGTTTTTTTGTTATGAAAATGTTGCATTTTTAAATAGATATAGTAGCAGAATGCAGCATATTTATCGCATTGGGTCCGTACGATGCAATTGTGTTGATTGATTTTACCGTTATACCCTGTGAATTTCTATGTGCCATTAATCAAATCTTTGCTATTTGAGGAATGGGATCATTGGAAGCACGGTGGAAATATTTAAATTTATTTCTTTCGTTTTGCATTTGCTAATGGATTTTATTATATTTACTCAGATATTATCCTCAAATCGTTAACTCTCAGATATTATTCATATTTGGTGATAGTACAATTTCTATTCTTGAACCATTCAGAAAATAGCAATAAATTGAAGGCAGCTAACCGTTATGGTTATTCTATCAGCTAAATTTTTCTCCAAACATTTTCGGAATTACTCGTCATTATCTCGCAGCTAGTTGCTCCTTATTTTTCTCTTTTTTTTTTCCAACTCACGATAAGTTAAAATTGTTCAGCAACTTTCTGTCATATTGTTTGAAATTCTCTCTGTCTTCATCATCAATGAAAAGTCTCAATCGGCTTCAGCCATTATCGATTGTTATGCTGTAAGTATTCTTTAGTTGAACACCGCTCATCACTGTTTCTCTGGGCACATGAATACCGCCTAAACTATCTCCCTCATCCCCTCTTTTTCCTTGTGAAATAATATCAGTGGGAAACGTTCGCTAGGGAATGAATTATTGTTTGCACTACTTGCATTTCCACTATATATTTGATTTCGATTTTTAAATGTCACAATTTTTGATGAATTTTGAATTTCTCTAAATCCCCGATTTGAAGCCACCTCTGGTACTTGATGTTTTAGATTTCTTTTTTTTTCCGTCGCTTGCTGCTATATTTTATGGTACTTATTTATTTAGGAAATAATATTTTTGCAACTACTATTGCTGTCACTGATACTACTTTCGTTTTACAAAGAATTTTTTCTTTGACAAGTTTCTCATATTTTTTGCAATGCAATGATCAAAAGTAGGTATTTTTTCCCGCATAGGTACCAGTTCGTTTAGGATAGTTTTCTCTATTATTCAGCATAATTTTTAACGATTTCCTTATGTCGCCATGGTAGCATGTTTAGTGAATAAGCGGTACAGATAGGCATCTTGAATTGAACCTAAGAATCGAGGACTAACAAATGGCGATTATCGAATTATTCTAGCATTTTTGCCGATGATTTGAGATCTTCAATCGACTAATCGCCTTAACGCTTTGTTTGAGAAAAAAAGGAGGATTTTATATATTCCCAATGATAAACGTTGGGTGAATTATTTCTTAGGTGGATGCTTATAACACACTTTGCTTGAATTTCCATATATGTTTTCTAATTATTCACGCACTCATCTCACATAAATCCCTTTCTTTTATGTGTCTTTATTCCACGATGACCATATGTTCCCAAAAGCATCCATTTCCGCTTCCATTTATCGCTCCTTTCAGATTATGGGAAAAAAAGAAATATATAAGAAATTTTACTGCGAATATTTTTTTCATCAGTTATCTTTTATCCTTTATATAGCCAAATAGTGTTGCTCGTATTTCTGGAATTGATAAATTTAAGTAAAGAGAAAGCGAGAAACAACAGTTTACCTGACTGTTATTTACGTTATCCTGACACCACTCTTCTGTCTTTAGACATCATCTTTCTATCTTTAAACACCACCTTTCTGTCTTTCTGTCTCCTAAGATACCACCTCTGTGTCTTTCATAAACGAGATGGGTACCTTTTCGTATTGCGTTTTTTGACTGAGGAAATCATTTCTCAATCGTTATTTAATTTATTTGAATGTTTATTTGAGCTTTGGATTGCGCTAATAAGTCTTGTCAGGATTTATTGAAAAGATTGTATAAAGAGGCGGAGCTTCTTTGTAGTTACGAGGAAATTTCAATTTTCTCTTCATTGCATTGAATTTCCACTCACACACCAACGGTTATTTGTATAGTTTTCGAAACGACAACCGATCGCGGTGCAATATTAAAGCAAGCTAATCACTCTTCCCTTTTTTGTCTTTTTTCGGCCTCTTTTGTTCGTCCTGAAAGATAGATTGCCTTAAAATTTCTTTTTTTTTTTCTTTATTCGAAGCCCTCAATTCTGTTAATTCGGCCGATTGATGTCTATTTCTATGTGTTGTTCGCCGATACGATAGCATTTAATTATATAAAAGCACAACACATCATAATAGGATCTAATTTAGCGTTTTTTTCGAATGGATGAATTGGTCAACAAGTTAATTTCTTTCTTATTTCCGGTGATGGGAAGGAAATTTAATGTTGGTGGTAGAATCGATTCCGATTAGGTGAGCAATTCTTTTTGAATGATTTACTAAAATTTGACTAATAATCGAACCTATAAAGAATCCTAAAGAAATGCTGGAAAATTTTCTCTGCTTCAAATTGATATTCATTCGTTTATTTTCTTCATTCCAGCTGGAACACTTGCAGTGATTGGTGTCTTTTATATGAATTTAGTGAAAATCTATGAAGGCAGTTCCTTGCTTATCTCTTCTCATGCATTCATTTTTGTTCTTTCTACCTAATTCACCCGCCCACTATCCCTCCCCCTCCCCGTCTCCTATCCCTGTTCTCTTTCTACACATGTCACACCTGTTCTTTCTTCCCAGCCTGGTCATATCCATATAAGGTTAAAAGGTCCTTACTTATACGGAAACTTATCGATAGCACTGTTCTCTCCGTACATATAAAATAATCAGCAAGTTCTTGTAATGAATTTATCGAATTTTTTTCTGCACTGATTTTATGAATATAGTTTTGAGCCTTGCATTGCTCTTTTTTTCTCGAAATTTTTGCCGCAATCTTAGTAACACTGATGGGAGGTATATTGTTCAGTGATAACTCTTGTAATGTTTGTGAAGATCGGCGACGTTGTTTGCATTTATCATGTGCTATCTTTTTTTCGTATTTATTGAAAACTAAGAAGTGGAGAATGTCGATTAGCTCATTGCAGTATGTTTTTGTCTTTGATAATATTGATAACGCTGATAATATTGGGAACATTGATAGCGATATTGATAATTAAAGGTAATATTAGCTGTGTTATTATGTAAAACGATTGTGCAGTATAAGAATTTTTTGGCATGATCGATCGACGCTAAACAACGTAGCAATTTCCGATTGAAGCTGTCAAAAGCAATCGAATCTTTTTATGCATTTTACACTAATTTCTCTTTTATATTCTGCAAAATTTACACTATGAAAAGATTTTATTTCTTGCAAAATATATATCTTGCAATGAGATGCAATGCAAAGGCAACGTTAAATTACAAACATATAGATTACATTTCTTCATTGTTAATATCGTTGTCGCATTTGTGTGGTCTGTAAATCATTGAAAAGTAATTGAATGAAATTTGTTTAGTGTGATGTACATCACATGGATATTTTTGCAATTTGAACGTTGCAACTGCATTGCATCTCGTTGTAAGATAAATATTTTGCAATAGACAAGATCATTTTCCTCTATTTTATCCTTATTTAATTCATGAAAAAGAAGTAAATGATGGAGCATTCAAAGATGAGCAACATAACTCGCTGCTGTTTGATCGCATATATATATACATATATATACATATATATATATATATATATATATATATATATATATATATATATATATATATATATATATATATATATATATATATATATATATATATATATATATATATATATATATATATATATATATATATATCAACTGTGTAGATGCTTATTCCCTTTATATTACCTATGTGCAGCTAAATGAGTTATATTCCGGTATTTTATCTTCTAGAAAGCAGCGATCTGCTTTCCAAATTTGTATGCCTTTTTTCAAATTTTTGCTATTTTATTCCTCTTTGCTGCTTTTTGAAATATATGTTTTTGTGTTCGTAGAATTTATGTTTTATGCATTTCTACCTTTCAACAATCTCCATAGTATTTACAAGAAAATTTGTTTTCTTTTTCACTTCCTGTTTTGAATCGTGTCGCTTTTTTCCCGTTGAATTTATATGCATCACGATCGGCGTTCTTATAAGTTAATGAATTTTTCGCGTTTTTTACTCTTTTTTTCCGCTCACCTATAAAATTTTCGATGTAAAGGTGAACGATAATATGTGTAATGTGTGGATTGATTTACTATTCATTATATTTCAAAAATTTCTATCTTCAATTCTACACGTTTTCACTCTTCTACTATTTGCTGCATTCGATCATCTTCGTCCCAGTAAGAATGGTGATTTTATCACAATCGTTATTGTGCTCTATTCTTTTTACAGAGAATAATACTTACATAGATTAGTATAATTATTTTTGGAAAATATTTGAATTAAATTTGCATTTGACTAAATTTATTCAAATCATCGAAAATGTTTTTTGTCAACTATATTTGGTTGTTTTATTATTAATTGCCTTAGAGATGGTTTTCACTTGAAGTATTGTCCTCATAAAACATGAATCAACTCTAATGAAGTACAGAGATATAATACTCTAGCAAAAATAAATGAAAAAATTATTCATATGTATGGTTTTATTTCAGTTCAAATTTATGATTTTTTTCAATAGAAGATTTTCTTTATATGAATGGTCTATAGTAAAAGTAAAAGAGAGCCTTTTATACCTCTTTTTTGTTTCCTTATTATTTATAAAAAAATGATTCTTTTGGTTTTTCTATTATTTCCTTTTTTTGAAGTTTATCAGTTTCATTTCATCAGAAGAGTTTTATATCAATATTTCAGCGATAAAAGGAAATCTTTAACGATATAAGATATATGAAAGTAATCTAAATATTTAATGGTATTTTCAGCACTATAATTGAATTGAAGGGATGAGCATTTAGCAAGTACAGTAAATTTGCTATTCGTTGATGGTTATGGCGGATTCTAAAGGATCTTTACAAATTTAATCGATTTTTGAGGATGAAATAACTTGCATTCGAGTTGAATGCACACCTCCACCTCCGAAATAAAACACCAATTAGACAAAAGGTGTGAGTTGTGCACTCATCTTTTTCTCACTTAAAATGAGTCAATTTAAGGCGCTCGAACAAAGGATGGCTATCCGGTTCTCACCTTTCCGGACAGTCGATCTCAGCTCACTTTCGAAGAATTTCACCTCCTCGTCTCGTACCTTCTTCAGGTTCCTCCGTAAGTTGTACTTTCGTCTATGAAACTTTCTATCTTTTTCAGGTTATCTTCTTATTGAACATTGTGAATATTTTTTTTGTATATTTACTGTATATACCGTAGTAAGATCATACTCGCAGGTTCACATATGTGTATGTGTTGTGCGTCAGCGTGTATGCGTGTCTTCCATACCCGCGGGTATACGTGCATATACATGTGTGCGTTCGTTGATATGTAAGCGATCTTTCATACTCGCAAGTATGTATGGATATACATGCGTGCGCCCGTTAGTGTGTATGCATGTCTTCCATGCCCGCGGGTATACGTGCGTACACATGTGCGCGTTCGTTGATATGTATGCGGTCTTTCATACTCGCAAGTATGTATGCATATACATGCGTGCGCCCGTTAGTGTGAATGCGCGTCTTCCAAACCCGCGGGTATACGTGCATATACATGTGTGCGTGCGTTAGTATGTTTGCGGTCTTTCATACTCGCAAGTATAATGCATATACATGTGTGCGTGCGCCAGTGTGTATGCATGCTTTCATACCCGCGGGTATATGTATATATATATGTGTGCGTGCGTCCATCTCAGTGTATTTGTGTAGGTTAGTGGTTGTCAGTGTATGTGTCCGTATATGCCTCTGCCTGTTCAGCAGTTTTGTACAGTAACGATTGAAGCGAGAGGCATGAAATTTGATAGTTGTAATATATATGATGTATTGGCATCTGATGCCATCTTTCAGTATGACGCAATAATTTCGGAAGTCGTAGATTCTTTGAAGTAGGAAGAATTCTATATGCATTCTGTACTGATAGGTTTTTCTTTTAGCACATTGTGAGGCAAATAGAATAACAACTGTTTTATAGATTTGTATGAGGGATAGGGGTGATCGTAAAGTAATTATTTTGTTTATCACTTATTGATTGATAGGTTTTGAAACTTGTTGATCAATTAGGCGAACTATGAAAGCGCATTCGTTTCAATTCTTTTGCCAAATTTCTGCAATTAAAGATTTGCAAGAATGTGCAATAGAGCGTTAAGAAATGAAGTTTCTCGATTAGTGCATTCATATATTCTTTGATCTATTTTTTCATACATTCTTTCTGCAAAAGAATGATGTTAGAGTGATATGCTTCTTTTAACAAATATCGTGATACTGTTTTAATTTGAATAATGAAATTTGAAGGAATCTTTTTTTTTCATATTCTCGGTATATATAATATGCATATAAGCAACGTTATCGGAGAACAAGATCAAAAACACTGCAAACTTAGGCCAACTTGTTTTCAGGCTCGAGGAGGTACACAAAGGATATGTCATTGTCATCGACAAACGAATGGACAAGTGGTCTGCCGTTCGAACGTTGTTCTTCCATTTAGCGGTATTTTATCATATTTCTATCATTATAACATACTATCCTCGTAGGTTATTTTTATTTAAGTAGTTTCTAGAAGGAAGTACTTATGAATAAAGGCAAGGCAAGCTGAGATGAATTATCGAGTTGTGGAAGTGAGTGGAAGTTATGTTAAAGGCTGATGCGGAAGTCTGTCAAAAATTTTTTTTTTTTGCTTTGTCAGATTTGTCAAAATTTTTGGTAAATATCGTTTTCACCTCAATGAATGAGTAAAATTTCTCTAATGGTAAGTTTTAATATGTTCCTTTATTATTAATGTTTAGTCGTTTCTTTTCTGCCAATTGCATTTTTTATATTAACACTTCAATATTTTATCCTCCATAGGAATCTTAGGTGTTAATGCAGAGTAAATCCAAGTGAGGATTGAGGAAACAAATTATTTGCCAATCGGTTTGCATTTTATAAATAAAATACATTCTACGTTCCAATATATTGGAACGTAGGATGTATTATGGAACATTCCAATTTTGGCAAATATTTTGTTGAAGTAGTTGTTGTTGCTGTTTATATATATATATATATATATATATATATATATATATATATATATATATATATATATATATATTGAAATTTCTAATTAGTGAAAGAAATTATTGAAGTGGAATTTAATTTGATTTAATTTATGCTCCGGTAGAAATTTTTTAAATTCTATTCCGTTTAATCTTATTATGTCTCTTAAAAGTATGAGAAAGTGGATAGATAGATTTAATTTCTGTAAGTGAACAAATTTAGATGGGTGATTTTCTCGCCTGAAGTAGTGAACGGAACATTAGAGAGTATTATTCCATTATTCCATTTTTTTCAACTTATGTTGCGATATTTTTACAAAATTTGCAATATTTGTGGGCAATTTTCCCGAAACTATATTCCAATTTTCTCATCTAATCAAATAAATTTTCTAAAAGAATGCTGAATAGTCGTAAATTCAGCTGCAAAATTGTTGTGGAATCAACCGGTTTGAAGGGTATTCATCGATGCATGAAAGCGTTGCTGTCAAATTAGGCTTATCGGCTGCCGTTAAACTTCACATTCTTATTAAATAGTGTAGTATTTTTCTTTTCTATGGTTCCTTTGTTATCGTCTATCATCCAATTGCAATTTTCCTATAGCACTTCGTAGTTGAATTGTCCTATAGAAGTCACTATGATACGATGTATAAGTCATGGTTTACTATTTTAGTCGTCGTTGGTAAATTGTACTGTTAGTAAACTTATAAGTTATGGGATATTATTTTTAGAAAATGGTGTTTTTGCAGTTGTTTCTGCAAAACAATTGAGATCCTTACGAATAACATTAGCGAAAATGAAAATTTGCTATGAACGGATTGCATAGGAATACGCAGATTTTTATAGTTTTTTTTTGTGCTGTCAGTAGAAATAGGAAAAAAAGATGCATTTTTTATTACGGCTAGAAATACACTTTCAATTAATAAAGAATATTTTTCCCACCTGGTTAATTTTCTGTTGATTTTAAAAAAGTAAAAGTCTGTGAATTTGTCAAAAATAATTTGACTCAAAATTTGCAATGTGGCCAATATTGTTGAAATTTGGCGATAATGCATTAATGCATGTTATTCGTGTGATCTTTATTGTGTATGTCACCTCACTAAATGGACTGCGCAGTTTTCGTCAGCGCCTTAAATAAACAGCACTTTTTTGTGTGTGTGTGAATGTTGACGATTGCATATTGCAGTGTGGATAATTTAGGTCAGAGTGGATTTTGTTGATCAATTTAGAGATATTTAAATTATTTGCTGAATTATAATATTTTTAGCTTTTATTTTTAAATTACTTTTTTCGCGGCTTCATCTCCTTTTTTTAACCTCATAGTATTGTAATTTCTATCTTATGATTCAGTATCTTCTTCCTATTGACAGGGTCTCTTTTTTTGCATTTTTTGATTTTTTTTTTTCATAAAATTGCATAGTGCATTTTTCATGGAAATACGTAGTGAATTTTCTTAGAAGTGCGTAGTAAAAAAAAGTGCTTTTGGCTTGGCTCCCTTTATATCCATGAAGCCCCAAGTGGATCTTTGAGAATAGAATATATTGCTTCGTCGTTAGTTAGGGCAGTATGCAGCACTCGAAAATCAAGAGAACGCATAGATTAATTCAGTGATAGATAGAGTAGATGGCATTTTAATTCACTTATTAATTATTCAATTTCAATTTCAATTTTAGTCGTAAATAATTCGAACAATAGAAATTTCATTCCAATGAATTCCAAAAAGAATATTTTAACTGCTGGTTAATTTTTCGCCTCGAAGACATATTTTCTCTTTTTTGATTTTTTTTCTTTCATCTTCTATCTTTGTCGTTGTGAGTGTCTTAAAATTTAAGCTATACCAGTGATGCTCTTTGAAGTTGGTGTTATAGAGATTGTCTTCTTTGAGTGCCTTTGAATTTCTTTGACCAATTTTTTTCTTTTTTCGCTCTCTGTCAGATTTGAGGATTATTTTCTCAGCTGCTAACTTCTTTGAACACTATAAAACCATCGATTTTTTTTTTGGTCATTTATCTTTGCAACTGAAGTACTAAAAAACGAAATAAGTATTTAATAGTGATAGTTTAAAGTTTTTGATTAAATATTCTATAAATTTAATTGTGCGACCTTGAAGAGTCATACAATTTTGAAGGACATGAACGTATCTTCTGTTTGGCTTCGAGCGTAAAAAGTTGGCAATGAGCATGTTCCTTCATTGGCGTTAGTCGTTTAAATGGAAGTGCTCTTTGTTTACCAGTTTGTGTGAACGAAATTCGGTTGAGCTTTTTACGCTGCGCATGCATATATATAATTGGCCGCAAGGACATATGCTTGCTTTATTGCTTTATTTACTTTTTCTTTTTTTTTGTGGAAACTTTTTTGATATTTTCCATAATTAGCGCTTTTTCCAATGATTGTTTGTTGTTGTGATTGTTTATTTTTTCGGCGCAAATGAAAACTTGCTGGATATAAATGTATGCAATAGTTGACGAAACCTCTCTTCTTTTCTGCAGAGTACGAATTTGCAATCTGGTATTCCAGATCGATGTTTCTTTCACATATGGATCACATATGGATGCACTTGCATTTGGAAATTTTTTAAGAAATTTAGCTATTTATAAATTGGCATGGCGTCAGCTATGGGCAGTAAGATTGAGGCTTGACGGGGAATTGATCCTCTTAGCTTTATTTGAGTTTATTAGAATGTTCTGCAGGTATTAAGGTTTAGTTTGATTGCAAAAAATATTCAAAGCGCAGAATATTTCCGGATTTCTCGCCTCTCTTTGAATTATTCCACCTGTAATTGCGGCCCACAATCTAAAAATCCCGACTTTTGCAGCTAGCGACTATCCTTTCAAGAAGGTGAGGTTTAGTGGGTAAATAATTGATCATATCCAGCTCCAGTCGGAGTCACGAATTCATGGCTACTGTACGAGTCGTCCACAAAAGTCACCATGATTGATTTTTTAATTCTGTTTATCCAGTATTCCAAGGAATAGTTTTGAGTTTTTAGAAATTTTCGGAGAGAAATTTTTGAAAAAAAAACCATTGTTGCGTGCATTCAATAGTGAAAATATTTCTTTTATGGACTGTAGTGGCATCGATTCATCGCATACGTAATGTTTACTTATTGCGATTGAATTTCACTTCGTGAGTTGACCCGAATGTAATAAAATCTCGTTCAAATTCCTTTCTGTTGACCGTTAATCGATTGCAGTAATTTTCTGCTTTCTTGTTATTTTGCAGACGAATTTTTTGAAGTGATTTTTTGATAGTTTGCATTTCTCAATATTGATTTGAATTTTTTTCGATTACTTTTATTAAATTTTTTAAAATATTTTCAGAAATTCCTGATGTTTCAATTTCCGGAAAAATTATTCAAATAGGTTAAATTCGAATGAATTATTCGAGAAATAGATTTCTTCAAATTTATTCCCATTCATAATCTTTATGTGCATTAGATGTGTCCGCTCATTTTATTCTCGCAGTAGTGAATCAAGAAGCTGATTGGTTGAATTTTTTGAGGGGAGAGGGGAAAATTTCAAGGAAAATTGTAGCCTTTTGAGCATGAATCATTTCCAGTTACGCATGAAATGAAACTTAATTTCAATTCTAATCTTGTCTCTGTGAATTGCCCGCAAATTTGTGAAAAAGCAGGACAAATTTCATCGTAGTTTGATTGTCGTCATGAGCTAATTATGAGATTAGTTAAGGTGTATATTATCTAGTTGATTTTGCATCGAAGTAATGATCTTTGCTCGATGCAACGAATGTGATGATGGATCTGAGCATCCCATTGAAGCTAAGATGCATGCGCTTAGTCAATCGGCTGTCACTTACATATGGTTAATTCAATTCCTATTCGAGTGGGGCCCCTTTCATTTGGTACAACATTCCGTCCTCTATTGACAGCCGTTCTCGAATTCATGAAAGATTTATTCATCCGTTTATCGCGTGTTCCTACTGATTATTGCAATCGATTTTTATTGATGTTTTAAATGACGAGTTATTTTCGTGACACCTTTTTTGAAGTTTACTTTACGCTATTAGAGTATCAAAATTCTCTCTCGTTTTTTGTCTTCAGTTAATCGTACTGCAAATATTTAAAGTTATTTTTGTGATTTTCTGATCGATCAAATTTTAAATCACTTTTGAACGAATTTTTGTTTTCCTTTTTTGCTCAGATTATTTACAATTAATGTCATATAGTCTGGACTTTTGTGATTTGAAGGGACTGCATTGATGTAAATAAGAGGTATGCAACTCATTGTTATTAGCGTGCATTGGGATACTCAACGAATCTCGTTGCATCTTAGTATTCCCCCTCCCCGTCCCCCCCCACCACCCCTCTACGTTTCCTCTAGCTGCATTTTTTTGATAATGTGGTGGGAAGTATGATGCCCAATTTTGGTACTTCACCATGCACTCATTGCAGAATTTTCAGTGATTGTCAAAAATATGAATAAAATTTCTTTCGAATAACATTAAAAGAATGTTTCATTGGATATCCGATCAGAAAGCAATTCTATTCATCCTCGTTTGTTTACTTCAACCATTTAAAAACGAATATTTATATAAATTTTCGAATTAATTCGATGACCTGAATTTATTTTTGTATTATTCTCGATGAGGGCACTTTATCGGTCATTTGTGCCCACTCATCAGTATATGTTTGTCCATCCTTTGAGTGCATCTGCATGTATTATGTTAGTGCAACCGAATACCTCACATATATATATTGCCACTTTTTTGTTGTTTTTATATTGTTTTCTTTTCATTTCATTTCTTTTCTTTTCTCTTTTTTTGGAATTTTCCTTTCATTTCTCTAATTGAGTTCATCGCATTCATCGTAGTTCATTTTTGTTTTGTATTCTGAAAACGTGAAATTAAATTTACTCAATGTATTTAATTGAAATATCCATTTGTTCTACCATATATATTATTTTCACTTTTTCATTGTCGAGCTGTTTTTTTTCATAAGAATTTAAGATATTTTTGAAGAAAATTCTGAAAAGAAAAGAATTTTATCCATTTTTGGAATAATATTTAAGATTTGTTCGATAATTCCGCTATTTTTTGTTTATCTGTGAATAGTAAAACTGAAATAGTATTTATATGACTAGTCTGGATGCTTGCGCATTCAATTTTCATTGAGTTTTTTTTTTTTGCTTTTTCAAAAACTTTCAGCGGGTTTTTTTCCCACGTCTTATGTTTTTTCATGTACGCGAAATTAATTAATTTTTTTCGGGTATAATAGTGAATGAGGTGGAAGGAAATAGATTTCTGAGTGGAAGCAACCCGCTAATGGATGGGGAGAGCTAGAAAACGGGGCGGGGCGAAGGATAATTTCTCTCGGAGGTTTGAAGGGATTTTTTTTTATGAGGGGTCGGTGTTCATTCGTGGTAATCGGAATTTCTGCATAGCTCATTTTATGTGCGATGCTTCATTGGGACATACTTTATCCTAACGTTCTAAGCTGTTCTCTATGCTATATGAAATGATAGATTAAGTAAAAATAAGCCAATATTTGAACGAGTTCAATTTTTTAGTAAATTATATTAATGTTTTTGACCTAAAATCTTCAGGAATTTTACGAAACTGATTCATTCACTAAGTAAGCTGTGCTTGAGGATGTAGCATGGCATGTGCTTTTTTGATTTCACCTATCGTATCGATTGGTTTCGTGATTTGCCAACAAATAAGAAAATTTGCATAATAATCTCTTCATGTCGAATCCATAGGAATGGATTATGAAAATAGATTTGAATCCAGCAATCACGTATTATGAATATAGAATAGGCAAATTAAGAAGTCAATAGCGTATAGGTATATCGTCCATCAATTAATTCTCAGATATTTTTTTGTGAAATCATAAGATCGGCGATGAGAGAACACTTCACATTCATTTATTCACACCTCTTGTGAGGTCACAATTGAAAGTTGATTCAACGCTATGGTTTCGAACATTTCGCACTGTACATTTATCAACTTTATTTTTTTTTTTTGTTATTTTATTGCATTTTTTCAAAATTTACTTAACAATATTTGTTATAAAAATTACTCAATTACTTGCTAAATATCAATAAATATTGATTTCATTTTATAATTGCCTTTTCATATTCTTCTGTTTTATAGAGGTTTCGTCTATAGTTTCGATTTTTCGTTTATTTGCTCTCGTTATATGAATATCTGTTAGCAGTATCTTTTAGCCTCTTAAAAGCGCTTGGTTATTTTAATTCTGTTTGAAATTTTATATTAATGTTTTTATGTCAAGAATTTTCGGAATTTTTTATATATAACCGTTATGCGTTTTAAATGAGATAATTGCTATATGCTATTATCATATAGGTGAGAAAACGCGTATGTCTATATTAATGTTTTATGTCAAGACTTTTTGATTTACCGATTTAAATTATTCTTCCATATGGGAAAATATTGAAAGGAGTGATTGACAAAACATTCGTTGATTTCCGATTTCAGAATTCGTTTCCTGGACCGGTGCGCGTAATTTTTCTTCTGAAACCGGAAGGCGTATTGCAACGCGCTCTTGAAGTCGGCTATCGTGGAATCACTGAAAACTGCAAATATAAGGTAAGCGTTTTTTTTCCTATAGGAGAGTATCCGCACAACTATCTGAAAGAAGGAAGAGTTTATCATTCCTATTAATTTTTGAAATGTTACAAATTTGCTTCATAAAAATATATCACGATGACGTCATGTCAGCGTTTGAGCGGGTGAGATTCATGAGTATGTGTTCACCTGTTCAGTTTGGTAGAAATTTTTAATTCGGCAACCATTGAAGTAAGACTTAAGGAATTTGTTGGTTTAAAAGTCCGATAGTCCATTTTGGTCAATATATTTGCAAGCTGCTAAAAGTTTGCAAGGATTTGTTACAGATAGGATTATCGTTTTTCACCGGGGCCGATCATAAAATATCGAATTTTTGTAGGATGCTTATATTTGTGGTCGGATCACGTTGAATATAAAAGCATTATATACATATTTCATTTTAGTTGTTAATGATTTGGGCAGGTGATTGATTAGGTGAATGGGGGTTGTTTTTTCAAAATTCTTTTCTTACTTAAGCTTTCCGTTTTCATAACCTCGACTGTTGTGTTTTGCATAGAGCACTTTTTATTAGAGGGCTAGAAGGGAAGGCGGAGGCTACTTCAGAAGAACTTCGGAAGAGATGTTAAGGCATCATAGTTCTTTAAAAAGTATGAAGTATATAGGTACATGAAAAATCCTCTAAATTCCTCGATGCTTTAGGATGTATACGTAATTATTAACCGAATAAGCATTATTTATTGTTTAACTTGTCGAAGTATGATGCTGTAATCTGAAGCTGTCTTTCGCTTTGCAATGACTGTTCAGACCTATAATATTCCTTGAACTCTGAAAGGAATGAGAGGGATATTTTCTCTCAATCGTTCATATTTTTTGGTTATAATTGGCGGATGTAAATGCATTTCTATATACGTGGACATTCAGTTCGATTTTATTGCATTAGTGCATTCATTCAGCATGTTGCGCTCTTGAGAAGGTTACATCCTATACGAACGCCTTATTAAAGGTTTTCCTCTTTTTAATCTCATCGATCCGCAAATCCACGTCCTTAGATTTTAAACCTTTTGAATTATCTTCCCTTTCTTATCCTCTTCTTTCTGAATATTTTCTGAATATTGAAGTAGTAAATGAAATATTTCTTGGATATGGTTCCAGCTGCTATTTTTGTAAGTTATAAAGGTTTTGATTTTAAGAGGCTTTTATAAGTATTTGCAAAGGCAGGCTGTAGCAACAACTTTTTTGTGCGCATTAACATAAATTTTTGTATGTCTTTATGCTTGTAGTTATCCAGTGATTTGAAATGAAAAGCAACTAAAATTACAGTTGAAAACTTTTATAGGATGATCTTTATGCTTCCTTAAGTATGATTTTATCAATTTCAGGTTGATTCCTAAGAAGCTAGAAAAATTAAATACCTAATTACGTGAAATTTGCATATATTTTACTACCAGTTTAATTTTATTTTATAGCGAAACCTTATCCAGAAAAAAAGGATTAGTTTACTGGGATAGCCGATTTCAGTTACAATATGAATGCGCTATTGCATATGTCTTGTAATCTTTAAACTTGGTCTGTTAGGCGGAATCGCGAAACTTTTTAGTTTATTATGCATCTTTGCACGTATTGAGGTGATATCTATGCGCTGTATGTTTGTCTGTCTGTTCGTCCGTCTATTTGTCTGTCGGTTCGTCTGTCGGCAAGTCCATATGGAAACTGGAGTCGTAGAACTTATAGTATCTTAAGTGTTTATCCAGTCGTTTGAGCTATGTGGAATTTTAAATTGGAAAATTGGAAAATAGTTCGAAGTTCGAAAATAGTGAGTTCGAAATTGGAAAATCTTGTAGATATGATATATTCGATAGGAAGAGTTCTTTTATCATAAATGACGTCATTCTGTAATCTGTGAAAGCAGTTGTAAGCATTAGTGCATTAAAAATGAAAGGAATTTATCTCCATTCTACACTAGCTAGAATTTTTTTTTCGCAGTGATGGGATCAAAGATTGTATAATTTTTTCGATTGTTTCGACGCCTAGATTAGTTCGTCTACTGTACTTTTTCTCGGCAATCTATGAAAATAATTAGGCAAGTAAGCGAGGATACAAAAAGCACATATTGCGCCAACTTTCCGCTAGCATTTTCCTGGATTAGTTTTTTCTTTTATATCGAAAAGATATTCAACAAAACGTTTGGAAATTTATTTCAATAGGTAAACGTTTGCTTCCGCTTCTCTTTCAGTATTGGATGATTTTTTCAACAATATAATTTCTTCCTTGTCAACTAGAATCTAATGTAGAAATATCGAATATTTTATGAGGAATTTTCTGTAGAACGATCTATAAATCGTTTTCTCATGCCGATTTATTAACTAAAAGAAATAGCGAAATTATATTCTGCGTGAGTGAAATCGTCATCGATTCTCTTATCGGCGGAAAATTTTTCTTTCAAAAATTTACACTTCATTTTGGGTAAAATAAAATTTTCAAATGAAATTTTCAAGGGGAAATTTTCTCAATGAGAATTTCACATTCATCAATCATGTTTAGCGAATCGTTTTTTTCCTCTCCATTATTATCCTCTTGATTTAATGAACTTTCTTTTAAAAAAGCTTATTTCAAGAGAGATTTTTGCCTGCTATTCTCCTATTATTTCTTATATGATATCCTTATCACAGCTCCTTTCCTTTGTTTATTTCCTTTGCGCTTATTTATGGATTAGAATTCTATCATAGAAATTTGAGACATGATAATACATATGAAGGAGGAGAGGAAAATGAGCAATATTTTGATCGTATTTATTATAATTTTGCCAGATTTTTATTGCCAGTATGCATGTCATGCCTATTTCGCGGTGTTCAAGAATGTTGCAAAATTTGCATATTTCATTATATATTTTTTGCATATTTTGATGTGTGTTTATTTCTGTAGCCAAATAATGTGGAAAATTCGAAGTAAGAACAACATTTTTTGATTATTATTATTGTTTTATTTTTCTTATTTAGTTCTCATTATATTCTCTTGCAATATTACATTCCTTTATTCTCATCGTCAACAAAATTCTTCGTTCACTGCTCATTTGGTTTTCTTTATTTGCAATTAAATTGACTCTTCTATATCTCAAAGTTGAAATAACACTCTCTAAGAACGCTCAATTTTTAATTATCTCAAAAATTAGGCTGGAATAATTTGCTATATTCATTCAGTGCTTCGCTATTTTATCATTGTTTAGGCCATTTAAGTGGCATTATTTCGATCCTCAACGCTATGCAATATTCTGCTTAATCCTTGGCTCAAGCATTTGCCTCTTAGTTAGTCAATTTTCCAATAAAAGACGTCTACTGTCATAGCAGTATACAGAGGATTCATTTGCCATTTAGTTGTTCTCAGAACTACCAATAGATCTTTGATTGATATTTTCTAGAAACGTTGTTTTCAATCAACTTTAATTTTTTTAATTTTTTCAAGTTTTCAACACTTTAGTTTGTAGTATATATATATATATATATATATATATATATATATATATATATATATATATATATATATATATATATTTATTTATTTATTTATTTATTTATTTATTTATTGATTTATTTGTTGTTCATTTGTAAATGGCGTGATACTGGATTGGTGCTATTGTAGGTGGTGGTGTGCCAGAGTTCATTGGAACTCCGCCATTACATCGGTCCAGACTGTCTAACAATGGACGTTGGTGGTGTTCTCAAATACAATCACCTCGAATGGGTTCAACATCGAATGGTATGTAATTTTTCTTTTATATTCTACACTACTTAATTTACCTCAGTTTCATTTATGTGTCCCTTAATCCATCGTTTTGTTTTTATTCTATTGTAATGATAGTGTTTCGAGGTATTCTTGATGGGTATCTGCAATTCCACTCACGAGATCAACTATTCCAATGAATTTTCAATCAACTAATAAAATATGTGAAATAATGCATTCATATTCGAACTGGTTCGACCACTCGCACAATTCCTCTTCGGCGATCACCTTTTATTGTTGCTTCTGAAATTTTCATGTGCAAAACGTATTTTAACAGCATCTTGTATGTCTGTATGTATATGTGTCTGTCTGTCTGTCGGTTAGGTAGTCCCAGTTTGGAGACTGGTAAAGCAGGTCCCCGCTGATTCTTTGAGAGAAATCAGACATAATAAGAAGCCGCCTAAAATTTTGTACTTCTTTTAACCTAGTTGGATTTTCACTTTAAACTGGTTCGATTGCAAAAAAAACTAGGATTTTCACGAGCGATTCGATCCGTTAAATTATGGATGCATTACTGCACGCATTTTATTGTTTGTTGACAAATTTATGCAACTTGTTGGTGCTGATGGGTGGAACTGCAAAGGTTTATATCCTGCCACCCACTGGCACGCTTCCTCACTTATTCATCTTGGAAGTGAAATTCTAACCAATTAAAAAATGCGTGCACAATTGAGACATCTATAAGTATCTATAACTCGTTTCAAAGTTGTTGGATTAATTGAAATATTTATACAGTACATCGTGTGTACTAAAATTGATTATTGAACACATAGATAGTCATAGTACCCTTCGTTTATGCAAATTTACAAAATTACGTAATAAATGCGCTTGTTGATTTTATTATAATGTGTTGTGTAGATTGTTTTATATTTCTACGGGGTATAATTTGTTTTGTTATGGGGCTAAACATTGAGTTGAGAGGTACTACCGTAGACATTAAATAATACTTGCAAATGGGACATTTTTCGGTCGGAAAATAGCAATTGACACTTGCAAGCTTGCGTGATATTTGAAAAAATTGAACACAATGAACTTTTTGAAGGGGGTGTAGCAAAGACGGAAAGCAACTATATTGCTCTAATATGCTATCTAATTCCCCCTCTCCCTCCCTCCTCCCCTCTTGCTCCCCTTTCACTCAACGTTTGAAGGTGCGCGAGACTCTTAAAATTGCTCTCATAGTCCATACGTTTTTTGTATTATGTGAGAGGATCACTGGTTCAGTGGGTCATATGTTTTGAAGTTCGGCACCAAATATTTGCCTAAGGTATGCTGCGTCATGCAAGAGCATTTCTACGCACTTTCATAAATTCACATTCACGAAGCGCATATGTATGTGTCTATCTGTTTGTTTATCTGCCCGTTATATCAATTTGCTAGTATCTAAACGAGAGATGCTTTTTTCACAGTATATTATCATAAATTAACCCCTATATAGGTTGATTTACAGATTGATTTGTTCGATTTTTGAAATGATTTTAGAAATAAAAATTCATTTTAAGATTCGCTTTAATTTTAGTAAAGGATTTGTACCTATCATCAAATTAGTAAAAATATAGATGCATTGTTTACATATGTTTTATTATTTCCTCATGATATATGAAGGCGGTTTGTTTAATAAATGCATGTCTCGC